>VZRS01000504.1:0-244587 GCA_013398055.1 Ifrita kowaldi | reverse complement strand
CCTGGCTGGGGCAGCTGTGTGTTGAAAGAAACAGGGAGTGATGGTAGCTCCTTATTTGGGTGACTGTTTTGTTCAGACCATCCCCTCCTACCCCTGCCGCCAAGCTTATGTGCACTGTGTCAAGGGTGCTGGAGCCCTTCCAGGGCTGGGACCAGCTGAGCCAGGCCAAGAGCCTTGTGACACCACCATGCACATGGACTGAATGAAATCTAAAGTATTTAAAATCCCAACTAAATGTTGTTGGGACAGAACTGCTGAAAAAAATGTTGTTGTTGAACTTAATTAGCGGCGCCAAGTGAGCAGGTCCCACTGGCTCAGTAGCCGAGCACAAAGGGAGTGCGTCAGGTCATTGCAAGGGCAATGGGAGAATAAAAAGAGCAGGATGGAAAAAAGACCTGGGCCAGGAGCGTGACATAAGGAGAGCTGCCAGCTTCTAAATGCTTGTTCAGAGCCAGCTTTCCAGAGAGGCCGGGAGGCTGGGCTTTGTTGTCCAGCAGGGATTATATGCACCTATGGTTGAGTTGGACTGAGCTTATTTTTCTGTAGATACAGGCTGGTTCAGCAGGAATTGTGATCTGGACCTCAGTGCTGCAGCCACAGCAGCCTACCTGTATAACAACAAATAGCAGAAGAGTTGCTGAAGCTGTAGGGTTTATGCTGTGTTTTAAAGTCTGGAAGCATGTCTGAATTAACTAGTTCTCAAAAACAAAGGCAGTTGGGCAGGCTGTTTTAGACACGGCTAGAAAGGACTGCTAACCCCAAAAAGCCAATATGAAACTTAAAAACTGCAGGTGATTGCAAGGTAAATGACTGACCTGTTTTAGAGCATATTTAAGCATGGGGCATACAGTAGAGACTGAGCCGTGATGCAGCTCAGAAAAACTTCATGGATCAGAAGTGCCCCATATAGTTTGAACAGCATTTTAATGGACAAAAGATCATATGAAGAACTTTCTTGTTTCACTGTCCAGGATTTACCCATGGACCTGGAAGAGTTAAATCAGTATTTTGCCCTCGACTGCAGAACTAGTTCTTAACTAACTCATGGGGTTGTTAGACCCCATGTTGTTCTGAGATGATGCTTTTTAGCACCCTAATGAAATCAGCCATCTTTGCTGTAGGAGCTGATGTTTGCAGCCATCAGGGCTCATGTTCAGGCTGACATCAGCAAGGATCCTGGCTGGGGCAGCTGTGTGTTAAAAGAAGCAGGGAATCATGTTTTCTCTGGTGCCCAACACAGCAGTGTCTGTGGCTGCTTTGCTACTGGGCTGGGAATGGGAAAGCTATGAGCAAACAGTGTGTTGGCCCCAAAGTCCTATCCTAGCAAATGGGAAGATGCTTTTGTTGACTCAAGCAATCTCTGGAGCTTGTTATTCCTTGAATTCTTGCAATCAAAGCACGATGACCCACAGAGAGATGCTGTAGGTCAGTGCGAGTTTTGCTGATTAAGATACGCTGTTTATGCTGTGCGGAAAGCCTGAGCCTTGTACTCCTACACACTTGTCTGTGCATGTGTTTAGCCATTTCTCATACAGATTCCTTCTCCTATAAATGGGCAGCCTCTTCTGACCCTTACTACCCTCCTTGTCTGCCTCAGGCCATCACTCCTGCTGTCACAGGAGAAACCCTGGGGGTGTCAGAACGAGCTGCGTGCCCTGGCTTGTGTGAGCAGGCAGCTACCTGGGCCCATGGATTTGGGCCATGGAGGGAGGTTGATTTAGTACCGTGACGGTGGCAGGAGGCGTGATGCTCCAGCTGGGCAGGGTGACCACGGACTGTGCCACCACCCATGCCTGTGCATGCCAAGGGGCAAGCAGTGCTGGGGTTTGGCTGGTACATGCTGTAGGGAGGAGAAACCTGCCTGCAGACATTTCACGGGGATCTCAGTTTTCCTGAGTTCCTGCTGCATAAATTGTTTGAATGTGTCTGCTCTAATTAAATTTCCTGTGGAGGACTTCAGGACTCCCCTTGCACATTCATGCTTAGATGTTAGGAAAAAGGGGTCATTGGAGTTAGAGTCTGCAGGTAATGCCATATAGATTTATAGGCACAAGTTTCAGAAAGAATGCCTTTCATTATCCAAACTATATAGGCTACATTACTGACAACAGGATTTAAAACAATTTCAGAACTATAGTAAAAATATTTAATATTTTTTATCTATTTCTACACATTCTTTCAGTGGTTTTAGGGAAGCTGGCTGCTACTAGATAGGGAATTCATTTTTAAGCAAAGCAGTTAGAGAAACTAGGAAATGTGTGCTTGCCCAAAATACATGGAGAAGAGCCTCCTCACCTTCATACAGATTTCACTGGAGTTTTAGGTCAGAGCACAGAAACAGCAGTACGATTCACCTTTTTCCCCTCTTGCTAAAGTAAATGCAATGGGATTAAAGGAGGGAAGGGCCAGAACATTGTCAGTATCTTACTGCACACGGAGAGCTTAGTGGGATTCAGCCTCTTGGCTAAATAAGGAGGCTAAAGGAGCTATAGTAGGGCTGGATTACAAAACAGGTATTTCCTATTTCCTCCCTGAGAACTGCAGTCAGGATCACTTAGAATATTTAGGAGACTAATCTGTGTGTTATGATTAGTGAGGGAAGCCTGATTTGTGTTTTCTTCCCTTTTTATAATAGTCCATCCTGTAAGTCCAGCCTGTGTCCCAAGCAGATATGAATCTTAATTGTGCAGGTGCATGGCATTTTTGTTGTGCCATGCAGACAAGTCAGAGAAGAGCAGCAAGAAACGGGGTCTCCAGTGGGCATGGGAATCCCTCCCCATCCCTCTGTCATCAGGGCCCACGGCTGGGCTTGCCAGGGGAAAAGCTGATGCTGGTGGGCACAGGGGAGGATGGACCTAACCCTCCAGGATCCAGGGAGGTGGGGTTTCAGGGCCAGTATTTGCAGGACATAGAGATGAGCTGCAGGAATAAAAGCACGTCCACCCTGACTCATTAATGCACCCAAAGCTTGCACTTCACAGGGCACAGCTCTGACACACTTTTATTGTGCTATGGTAGATGCACTATTTCAAGGCTGTCCAGTTATTTGAACTAGGATAAAACTCTCCTGATAATCTGACATCCCTGGAGATCAGGACATGTTTTTTTCCTGTTGATTCATACAGGCATATCTTTCTTTCACTCTTACTCAGCTGGGTGATGTCTCAGGGCGTAACTGCAGCCTATTCAGAAATACCATCCCACTGATTTTCCCAGTGGAAGGTTTTTTTTTTGAAATCCTGGTTTGGGAGATGGTCAAATGGCTGGAAATTTTATAATTATACTTGTAATATTGGATGCCCAATACAGATTTCTCAGATGGCTGTTTCGCTCATCATTCAGCTTTAATTGGTGATAATGTACATTTCTAGGTTCTTACACTCAATTAGAAAAAGTGGCTAAAAAGCAATCTCCTTTTTCAGGCAGCAGAGAATCTAAGCATGGTCACCAAGGAGTCTATACATTGTTCACAAAGCATATTCAATGTGTAGTTTTCAAATACAGTTAGATTTTCTTTTTGAGCAAGTCACTACTCCCCTCAAACAATAGCAAGGAAATAGCAATGTTGCTACTTCATGAAATGTTACAACAAGTTTGATGGGGTTTGGCAATAGAGCATTCAGCTGATGGCTGAGTTACTGGAAAAAGCCCCTTGTTTTTTACTAAAAAGAAAGTGTTAGTCCTCATTCCTCCAGAGAACGTCTTGGACTTGTGACCCAAAGGTACCTAAAAATTTCTGCCTCTGTGTGTGTGTGTGCATGGGAAACTGTCATTTCTAAGCCTGTCTCATGATAGCTGAATGTGGGGTGGTTATTTTTGTTGGTAATACTATCTGTCTCACAGGGGAGAGGAGAAGCCAGCTCTATTTATAGTTCAGATTCACTGTCAAATGCTATCTTTCACAACAGTTTTATAAATGGTGTGTGACAGATTCTAAACTGGCACAAGCAAGCAGAAAAAGAGAAGTTGTGCCAATTCACGTTAGTCGAGAGCACCGGCGAAATCATCATGAGGGTCAGGCAGCACTTCAGAAACACAGAGCAGCCCTTCAGTGAGCCACCATGAAACACATCTGCCAGTGCAAATATTGCTGTGGGTGGCATTAAATCCTGCACTGCACCTCCAGGGAAGGCAAACAGTCTCTGCGCAGCACCCCGGCTGCAGAGTCCTCTGCCCTGTGAGTAATCGGGCTGGCAGAGCCCGGCAGAGGTGGGGGAAAGTACTGGATGGGGAGAATACACTTTGCAGCAGGCAGACTCAGGAGATGGGCTTCTTATGCCATAACATTTCATAAACTCATCCTGAAATTAACTCGTATTGGGCACCTCCTCGTGCTCAGTGGAAAAGTGTGTCTTAAGTGTGCAAAATTAAAGTAATGCAATGACAGGAGCATCTTATGTTGTCTTTTAAACCCAATAGCTAAATAATACGACAAATCCTCTAAAGCACTTCAGTTTCATAGGAACCTGAGGGCAGTTTTACATATGTGTAAAATGATGTGGATGGGGGTTCAGAGCCTGTGTGACCACATCAGGCTTTTTTCTTCTCTGAACTACCACGAATAAGACTTGGAGCTCCAGCACAAAGCAGAGTTAGTTAAGGTAAGTAGAAACCTGTGTGGGAGAGTAAGAGAAAATAACATCTTGAAACTAGACTTGTGAAATGAGTCTTAGCCAAATGCATGGAAGATTGGATGTCTGCTTTCCTACAAGTCATGTCTTGAATCAAATGAGCTAGAACCAGTGGGAAATACTGTGAAATCCACAACCCAGTCTTGCCAGCATCCTTGTGGTTCATCTGGTTAGTCACTCAGCTGTAGGAGACATCTGTTATGCAAACTCTCTTATGTAACGGTGCCTTTTTTGTTGGTGGGGTTTTTTTATGTATTGTTTCTCTCTTACCCTCTCTTACTGTCCTGTTGGGAGTGGTTGTCCTCTACCTCTGTGCAGAACCAAGATCGTTGCCTTTGCAGTGCCTGAGTCAGACCCATTTGCTGTGAGCTTTTGGCAGTTTTGTGGTGGGACAGGCCCAGCAGCTTCTTCTAGAGCTGTTTTCCATTGGCATAGGGAGCATTGATACCACGAGCCCCTTGGACAGCACCTCCTGAACAAATCTAGAAGCTGAAAGAGCCCCTTGGAGAGCTGTGATGGTTCTAGATTGAAGACATTGTTGTTGCTGTTTGTAGCCACTCGCAGATACTCAGCCTGGGAGATGCCACTGTCCCTGAGAGCTGAATATTTAAGTTACATTGAACATGATTTGCGGGGAGAGGAGCAATGTCCCTCTGGTATAGATAACCTGTGATGTAGATACTCACAAAGGAAAATAAGGTTAGTTACCTTTTTGCCTTTTGAAGCCTATATGGATCCAGTGCTCGTCTGCTTTCTTTCCTTACAGTGAAGGTATCAGAAATGCTGCCTCTGTGGGCATCAGCATTATCTCTTCTGGTCTGTTGGACAGAATCAGCCACTCAGATTCTCTGAGGCTGAGCATAAGTCAGCAGAGTTTTGCCTTGTCTTCCGTTGCCACAAATAAGAACCTTTTCTTCAAGGATTAAGCGAAGTTGATTCACAGAGGTGTAGCATTTGCAAATAATTAAAACTGGATTTTGATATGGAAGACCACAGTTTGCTGCTGCAGTTTTTGAAGCCCTTTCTGCCTTTTCATTTATGTTGGGACTGACAAATATGTATCTATAATCTCTTTAGAACAGTCAGGAATCAGTGCCTGAGCTCACTCCAAATGTGCCTGTTATTTTCAACAGGGAGGTTTTTTCCATGTCATACAGCACTGTAAAAAGAGGTGATCAGTTTTCCCTTTATTCATCTGATCAATGTATTATTTGCCTTTATCCATCCTTCAGCATCCATCAGTTAATTTGTGTACCTTCATACATTGAATTACCTCTCTTTTTCTGTGCCCAAGAAGGCATTTAAATGTGCAAGTAATTTAATCCACACCTGAAAACACTGGAAAGGAAGTTTCAGATAGATTTCAGAATATTAGAAATGCTTCAATCAAGAATCTCTTCATCTGTGGAAGTAAAATAATTCTTGCATTTAGGCCCTAAGGACTTTTCACATACTCTCCTTCCAAAATTCAACAAATCGAGTTCTTACTTGGGCACAGTATCAGACCAGAATTTTAAAGGGTTTTAGCTAGTGGCAATCACTCTTTATTTAAAGAGTCTTTAGTTCTTCATTGAAGACTACCCAGTGTCTTCAAACCCACTGGATTTTATTATTCATGTTAGCTCACTAATTTGTGTTCTGTATCTTTCTCAAAATCCGTAAGAATTATTAATTCTTTTTTATAACAAAGAGCATTTTCAACTATTTTCATTTCCCTCGCAGCTTGAATGTTGCTCTGTGGGTTTATGAGGGAAAAATTTTTCCTTATTACTTTGCTTCAGGATTGCTTCTCAGGGTTCAGAGCTCAATTTCTCAAGGGCCAGGTGAAAGCAGGAGGGTCTCGTGGTGCTGAGATGTGCAAGCTTTGCACTGCTGGCGACCCTTGTCTCTTGGCAATCACCCCTCAGCCCCTGGCACCTCAAATCTGGTAAAGATGGGATTCAAGAAAATTACTAACTGGCAGATACAGTGGCCTGGTTTGCACAACATTTGACATTAAAACTGGCCCTTACTCCATCTGTGTGCTTTGGAGTGGAACCAGGAACTAAATTTAGCAGGTCCTGGCTCCAGGACGAGCATGACTGTCAGTCCTGCCTGCAGTGCTCACTGTGACCTGCTTTCCTATCAGTTTACAAAGAGGGGGGCTTCCCTGATGGTTTTCAGATTTTTTGAATGACACTGGTCAGGTTTATTCTGCCCTTCTCATGATTATTTAGACATAAATATAGCACTGCTTCAGTAGTTATGCTTTTTGAGTGATGAATAAATGCTGCTCAGCAAGGCAAGCACTTACTTGGTTTAGTAAAAGAGCTGAAAACAAAAGGGATGTTGAAAATCTTATCTGCTTTTTAGTATTTAAGCCTCTAAAGTAACAGGATACCAGCTTTCAAGTTTTTCTTCTAGCTAGAAGTTTCTGTCTAGAAACTTGATGCTTTTTTAGAATGAACAGAGTCAGAAGTCTGATTCCAGCCACCAGTATCAGATGACCTGCGTTAAGAGTGGGGACTTCAGTGTTGCTGACTTCCAATGTTTTTCCAGATAGCAGCAGCAGCGTAGCAAAAAGGGCTTACGCCAGCTCTGTGTCACCAAAGGGGCGCCTCTCTGACCCAGTCCAACTCACTCTACAGCATGTTTGAAGATGACTAAGTCACCTTCCCAGCTGCACTCAAATCTTATCCCAAACATTACAGGCTGTCAAACTAGATTATATTTCTATATTCTTGTCTGCAATGGTAAGTTTGTTCATTATTTTCCCCTCTTTGACAAAAAGAGCTAATTTGATACTTGAATTTTAAAGATGCACAGGTCTTGAATAGGTAAATTCTGAGATAGTTTCAGTGCGGTACTGAAAATACTGATTTTTGTCACAGGACAGACATAATGAGGTACTACTGACTCTGACATTTCAGGAAACGATTTGTAAAAGCAGAATTCCTTTCAGGACTTGCTCTAGTTATCAGTGATGAAGTGACAACCGGAAAAAGCAGCGTGATAAGAGTCGCGTGCTGCGCTCTTTCCAAGTGAGAAAGGGTGTTGCCTGTAGGGTCAAGTCAAAGTAGTGCTGCGCCCATGGTGAAGAAAAATCACACA
This sequence comes from Ifrita kowaldi, assembly GCA_013398055.1. Lineage (NCBI taxonomy): Eukaryota > Metazoa > Chordata > Aves > Passeriformes > Cinclosomatidae > Ifrita > Ifrita kowaldi. Next base: position 236,866 of record VZRS01000504.1, on the reverse strand, counting down.
GGCTTCTTTCAAGGATGCTATCTGCATTTTTTTAACTCAGGTGACACATTTCTGTTTCTCCAGCAATGCCATCGGTCCCCTCGTCGCGCTCTGGCTTATCTACGAGCAAGGTGGCGTAATGCAAGAAGCATCGACTCCCATCTGGCTGCTGTTTTATGGAGGTGTTGGGATCTGTGTGGGTCTCTGGGTCTGGGGAAGAAGAGTTATCCAGACTATGGGTAAAGACCTCACTCCAATCACACCATCAAGGTAGGTCCACAGGTGTCACTGCGGTTGTGTGAACTTCATGTGTGAGCCAATCTGAGAAATTGCTGCTCCAGTATTTTGTTTGTAATGCAATTTGCTGGATTTGCTGTGCTTTGATTTTAATGATAACCTGGCTTCGACTTCTCTGTCTTTCTAAAAAAAGAAAGAAGAGAAAAAGAAGAAAAAGAAAGCATGAGAAAAAGAAAGAGAGAAGGGAAAAAAGATAACCCTGTAATACTGAATGTGTTTAAGGCATAGAGGTCTGCGTGAACAGACAGCAGAGTCTTCTGCTGATGACCTAATTAGAGTGGTAGAAGGTGCATTTGGAAATGGCAAGATTACAGTGGCTTTCCCAGCGTGCTTGAGACTATTAAACCCGTATGTATTTATTACAGTAATTTTTGTCTTTAATGCATACTCGACCTCTGCTGGTGCTTAACCGAATTACTAATTAGGCACGATTCACCACAACGTAGAGTAGAGAAGGTCTCTGACGCAATGAGCCGTGCAGACCGGGTACTGCAGATGACTAGCCTGTGCCATTCCCATTATTCAACCCTTTCTTGTTCTCTTAACTTACTCACATGGCAAAAATCAGTTGGAGATAAATCAGTCGAAAGAAGAAACGGGTAAGACTTTGGCACGCTGCACGGTATCAGTCCGAGCTGATGCAAAGAGTGATTGTGAAGTGTTTTCTTATGCTTCCCGCAGTGGATTCACTATTGAGTTGGCTTCGGCGTTCACAGTTGTGGTAGCTTCCAATGTTGGACTTCCTGTCAGTACTACACACTGCAAGGTATGCCTTTGCCCAGCGACTGCAGTCAAGGCAGTCTGGACTATTCATCTTAAAATTGAGCTGCTCGAGGCAGGGATAATGGCACGGTGAGGGGAAAACAGCTGCTGACAGAGGATGGTTAGGTAGGGGTGTGTCAGCGCATCTCCGTCGTGCCAGCAACTTGGGAAAGTAATCAGGCTTCAAAAAAATGCATTGGAGTTGTCACAGTAAAGTCACTGGAATTGGCCACAGCATAAACTCCATAGCTGTTGGTGAAGAGAAACAGCACTTACAAAAACATGACCTCAATTTGAAAGCAAATGATTGCAAGGAACAGCCTGATTTCCTCTGACGGTGCCATTTGAACCTGGTCGGGTAACATTTCTCCCTTGTTCAGAGGCTGCGCACCATTCATCATTTTTATACTTGACTTTCTTGATAAGTGCATGGCATGGGATTTCCTGCATATAACTCTTTTACTACAGGTTTTCCATCTGTCTTTTTTTTTTTTTTATTTCTTCACAGTGGATTTTGCATTGAAGTAATGTGTGCGCTAACGGTACTTGTAGCCTCAAATGTGGGTATTCCAATAAGCTCCACCCATTGCAAGGTATTGGAGTTTGCAGTGATCCTATCAGTAAATCACATCCGCTAGGACAAACCATAACAAAATCCAGGAGATACCGACTGTTGCAGATTGCCTTCACTGTGCCATCCCCTGCAGACTGTGACCGCAAAATAATGGGGCCCACTTTTAAAGGCAGTACAGCCAAGCAAAGTCAGAATTATAACTAATTGCACAAAAGTCTGGACTGTCTTTCACCCCTACATGGTTGTATTGAACTAATATAGACATATTAAAATAACGTAGATTCGTAGTCTGTGTGAACCCGGTTACGTGTCTTTCAAGGCCACCTGTATGAAAAACACTGCTACATCATTAAGCTAATATTTTAATGTCTCTCTTCTTTTAAACCAACTTGTCCTCACTTTTGTGCATTATAATACAGAATCCAGCCCTTGTAATTAGTCCTTTCAACAAGGTAGTTTGCTTTCTTGTTTTTTTTTAAAAAAGACCACTTTGGAGTATAGATAGAGGCTGGGTAATGAGCAGAATTTAATTGTGTCTTGAAGACATTTACATAGCTTGTAGACATCAGGGAGCATGTGGACATTTACACTGCTGGAAGAACATAATGGGAATTTGGAATTTTGTTCCCTGGGAAATGCTCAAGTCAAATATCCTGTCTTTCTTTCCTTTGTTTCTCCATGGACTCCCAAGCTCCTGGATGTGCAGAGCTGTTTGTTTTTTTCACCCTCTAGCAGGATGTGGAGAAGCCCCTCTAAAATCAGAGACCCAGAATGGTCATTGCACGCCACCAAGCCCAAGCCCTAAGAAAAGACCTTGTAGGATTCACTACTGCACCCTGGAGACCTTGGAGCCCCTGGCTGGGGCTGGGGCAGGCAGGTTTCCGGAGATAACTGCTCCATGGCATGGCAGGCGGGCTGGCAAGAAGCCTGGCAGCCTTGCCTGTGACATTGACCTGCTTTCCAGTAAAAGAGTCAATGAAATCCACACATCCTGCAAAATGCCCAAAGTTGGTTCAACTGGCCTTTTTCTAGTGAAAACCATTTCTTCAGAAAGCCTTCCTCTATTGCAAAATCATGTATTTCTTCTACCCTGGTGCTCTTTGAGAAGCAGCCAAGACTGAGCTGCTCTGAAAGGCTGTTCAGATTTCCTGGCATTGACAGAACTCTGGTTCCTCTGAATCAAGCAGGGAGGGGAAAAATAATAACAATGTTATCCACTTCTAAAAATGCTAGCCTGAAACCACCTCTCTTTAAGCTGACTGGTATCAAATGCAGGATGAAGAATTTTCCAGGGAGAATAATACAGCTTTGATTATCCCAGTTGCATGCCTGAAACACTTCTAGCCAACTATTGTAAAAGAGAAAACACACTTTGGTACAAACAAATAGACTGAATTTAGAAAGAAAATGTCTTGGAAGCCATAAGCTAATGACAGGGGTATTCATTCAGTCAATGCAGCTAAAAGCTTGGTCTTTTCTAACTGCAGAGCAAAATAGTTCTTTTTGAAAAATACTTCCATAAAAGCAGCTAATGTGGTTAGTCTGTGCCTGCTCCCTGTAGCTTGCTGTATCTCATTAGATGGATCATTCTTAATGGGAAGATCCACTTTGCAATGGGATTAGACTGTTCCAGGGATGTCACGTTATTATAACTGACTCAGTGTTTCAGCAAAATGAGATCCTGAGTTGAAAGATTCTAAGTGAGCAACACAAGATAAAGCAAACACTTGTAACGGATGTATTCCTGTATTCCTTGTTTTCTCCGAGGGCCCAGGGAAGGAATAAAAGGATTGTTAAGTATCCTCTATGTGAGGATGATACTCCATGTGAAAATGCCTCACTGAAAGTGCTGTCAGCCACTGAGTCAAAATGCCTTCTTAAAAATCAGCAGAAAAATTATTTTGCCTTAGAAATCCTAAAGAAAACAGGTTTGAGGTGAGCCTCCAGCATCAAGTATTGGGAATTATTCTTTTCCTCAATATTTGCTCCACTGCGAAATAGCATTTGCTTGAGTGGGAGCCCTACTGAAGGGGTGTCAGTCAACTGAATGTGCAGCAGCTGGATAAACTGATGGCAAATAAGGAGCAGCATCAAACAGCTGAGGTGGAGGGAAACCTTTTTGAGGTGAAACAGTAGACTGTAATGAAAAATGGAGACCAAGTGTGAAGGAAAGCTCTGAGCAGCAGTTTTCAGATCTTGTAGCAGATGTGGTGGCAAACTGGAGGTTGGTAGCAGGAAGAAAAGCATTAGCTTCTGGGGAAGGTTCGTCAAGCCCTCTAAGATCAGGACCTGCCTTTGGTCCTAAATCAGAGCCTTTGGTCTATGTGAGGTAGTCACTGCCCGATGTGCCTGTCCCACATCTACGGCCAAGCAGCTTTCTCATGCTCAGTGCCTGCTGACAGCCTGAACTGCACCTTCGCCTTTGCCACAGGTCCAAGGGGAAAGTCCCTTGAAAGCCTCCAAGCCAATTTGCAGGAAAGACCTAATCTTTTGAGCCTCCAAAGGAATTTGTGGGTCTGAATGCAGTAGCCACATTGCTCTGGCTGCACCTGTTCAACCTCCCTTGGGATTTAGCACTGAAAAGCCGGTGTGGTGTGGATGCATACCTTCCCTTTCTGCTGCCCAGGTGGGCAAATGATCATACTGAGTCTTAAGAGTGCCTGTTATTTGTTCTCAGATTGGAGATTTAGAAATAAACATTTCTCAGCTGTAATGGAGTGTGTTCACGTACAGATGAAATTAGAATGCAGCAGTTAAATGCTTTTCCTCTGCAAAAGTGACTTTGCTGAGGTCATTCTGTCAGCTCCGTTTTGCCATTATGATTTTGCGGTTTTGAAAAATATTCTCTGTTGCTATGATTGAATTATCGTGTTCTGTGTGTTCTTATTATACACCATTGCACAGGAACAAGAGAGCCAAAAGCATTTCTGTAATGCTTTAAGCAGAGCATACTGAAGGCAAACTGCACTGGTTTCAAACCAATCTCAAAGTAGATATCATCTGAAATTCTACAGAAGGTGTAGTGTGCCTACACCCAAGGATTAGCTTCTCTCCTAACCTCTAGTCCATCAAAAATCACTATTAATAAACTAAACTTTAATAATCTTTGAAACAGATTGCCAATGCCATCATTGCTGATACCATTTAAGCTTCAGGAAGGACTTGGAGATTAGCTTGTAGAATGCAGGCTTGCTCAATAAGTAATGCTTCTTGTTGCAACCACGACAGACGGATGCTAAGGACATGCAGAATGTAAAGCTGAGCCTAGCAGCTGAGCTGCTGACAGCCCAAATGCTGTTTCCTTGTGTTAAGGCTTTGATGTAGTCACAAGTCTGGAGTTCCTCTTCACTGAAATACACCTCCACCTCCTAAATACATTTACACTTCCTAAATGCAGAATAGCATATTGTGCACTCCAGAAGTATTCAGAGGAAATATTATCTAACAGATTTCCTTATTGGATCAAGCTTTCGACAGAGGCCTTATTGGTCATAGAATATCAAGTTTAGTTTTCCCTTGTTCTGTCGCAGGCACCTGAGAGTTACAGAGTCTTCCACAAGTAACTCTTCTCCAAAAAGAAACATTAAGCAGTAGTTAGAAGCTAAATAGGTGTTAGGAAGTGATGCAGATTTGATATCCCCATGCTATCTTTCCCTCATTCCCTGTGCTCCTGGCATTTATCATTTTCCTGGCTCAGTACAAGGGGAGCAGCCCATCTTTTGATCTATAGGCAGGGACTGATACTCCCATTAAGAAAATAAGCAGGGAGGCAGGCATGGCACTTCAGGGAGCACATGCCCAGCTGTGTCTTGGAGTTTCCTTACCTTCAAAACAGGATATTCCTTCCACATTTCTTGCTGCTTTACCGTGCACTTTGAGTAGACTTACACTGTTTTTGCTAACAGCATGGAAAGCACTTCCAGGGCAGAAAGAAAATGCAGTGTTTCTGAAGCTTTTGTATCATTTTTCATTGAAAATGTTTTTCTCAGTCCAGTTTTTTTCTTAAAAACTGATGTGCTGGGTTTATACCTTATGAACTGAAAGTACCTTTGAAGGAAGAAAAGATTGCAGCTTTGCCCATAACACAGTGTGTTTTGTCTACAAAACCACTGATCTACCCAGCTGCCCTGGCAGCACTGTCTTTGAAGGATATCTTGGTGTTTTATCCGTTCCCCGCCATCCTCTTGGTGTCTGTGCAGTTTGTGTGCCCAATAGTCTTAGGCTGATGTCTTTGTCTGCAAGAGAGGATTTTAGCTCTGGATGCTTTGCTTGGCTAGCTGGTCCAGAAGGGCTAGTTTCCCTCACAGGGCTCAGACTGATGCATTTGATGTACTGGGTCTAAGCCTGCACTGTCTGTCTGCCCCTGCCAAGCCACCATGGTGGGCTCAGCTGCTTTTACCTTGCCCCTGCCATCCTGCCTGTAGCCCGCAGTACTGGAATATGGATGTGGTGTTTTGAGTCAGCGCCGTATGCCGGGCTGTGAGCTGCACAGAGAGGGTCAGCAGCTGCTCGGTGAACAGCCAGGGCATCCCAAACCAGCAAGGAGACAGGCAGGTGGGACACGAACCATACTGCATATCCTGGCCTGCCCCATGCAATGCTCTTCAGCAGAGCCTTAAAAACAACTTTCCTTGTGTTTTCCTGATTTAGACTGCAATCTGGCCAGAGTCAGTGGGTGCTTGCTCTCTCCCCTATGGACTGAGTCAGGTGGAGGGCGGCCTCAGTTGCACTGAAGGCTAATGTAGGAGTTTGCAGGGCAGGGAAAAACCCACCAACATATTTATTTGCCTTTGGCTGACCCCAAGACCCATGAAAAACAGGAGATCATTGAAAAACAAAGGTATAAGTACCTTGGAAGTGTCACCCTCCTGCCACCACACCAGAACCAGAGCCATTGTCATCCTCAGGGGCTTCTTTATCTCAGAGCATCGCTTGGTATCAGCTGACTGGCATTGGTGTGGCCGTGGGCATGTTACAGGTGCTCAGACCTACCCCTCACACCTGGTCTCCCTCTCTCTTCCCCACGCTCCCAAGGTTGGCTCCGTGGTGGCTGTCGGCTGGATCCGCTCCAAGAAAGCCGTCGACTGGCGCCTCTTCCGCAACATCTTCCTGGCGTGGTTTGTGACTGTGCCGGTGGCCGGCTTGTTCAGTGCCGGGGTGATGGCACTGCTGATGTACGGGATCCTGCCTTACATTTGAGGAGCCTCCTCCGCTGGGAAAAGGGGAAATGGCCAAGCTACTACCGATGGGAGAAGCGTTCCCGTGAAAGAAGCAGTCAGAGAGGATCCATCTTCCATGCTTAACTTCTTATCTACTGTACATAGCAATGTGTCATATTGGTGACATGGTGATGTGGTGCCATTTCTTATATATTAAAGAAATATATATGCATATAGTAGGTAACAATACCTAAGTTATATTATCAGTGGGGTGAAAATAATTGCCTAGAACTTAATATTTAGTAAAATTTGTACATAGTGTATCATTTTGGTGGCTATTTTTTAATCTTTTGAAGAAGAGTATGGATTAGGAAATGTTTCTTGTCCATTTGATATAAGAAGAAGCGAGGTACAGGACTGCATAACACATGAATTTTTTAAAGCTATTAAGATACTGGAACAAAATAAAATGTGCAGAAGTGCTTTTCATAAAATAACTTTGTTCATATCATATTGATTTTGTGTATCATAGCGTGATGGTTATGGCTGTGTAAATACTTATGAACAGTAACTTTTAAATGGTGCATTTCCCTTATATATTTTGGATAAGAAAGTTTAGGAAGTACCAAAGAAGCAGGGGAATAGCTTGCCGATATTATGTTGTTGTCTCCACGTGTGTTGTGTTCCCCCACCTCTAATTCAACGTTGTTTTCACCAAGCTCCGGCCTGGGAGGCTGGGATAGTACTGTTCATGTCTTAATGTAACTTTAAAAAAAAAAAAGGCGCACACAAAAAGTTAGTTCTTGTGACTTAGTAGGCAGCCCATGGCTCTCCACGTTAGCTGATAGTAAACTGACTTCATCTTGTGGGTTGATACTTGAGTATCTCACTGCTCACCTTCTAGCTTTCCCCTTCAAGTCTCAGCTCCCGGTTGCCCTGCTCTCGATTCCTGCGGGAGGACCGACCGTCAGCCTCCCCTCCTGCTCTCCACCCAGACACAAGCACACACTCTCAGGTACAGGAGCGGGGCCGTGGAGCGCACGGCTCCCCCGCGTACAGAAGCGAAGGGCAGCAGCGGGCGGGAGAGGGCTCAGCCCTGCATTTCTGCTTGGAGGTAATGGGCGCCCATGGGAGTGCTGATCCATGCAAGGGAGGATGTGAGCAGGTGCCGCCTCCCCCTGGCGAATCCCATCCCACGCCACGGCCAGCCAGCCTGCTGCTGTGCTGCCTACAGCGAGGAGGGGACAGGAGCCTGGCCCTGTGTGGATGGATGGAGGTTGTATGGTAACCAGCATTTGGGATGAGATTTTTTTCACGGCAGCTCAGGGGAAAATGGCTAGCTACATCCCCTGCATGCTTTTGGAAAGCACACCTGAGTGAAGGTTACTGTTTTGTGGGTGGGAGGCAAAGGGCAAGGGGTGCCCAAAGGAGGCTGGGAATCTATTACTGTTTAAATGCTGCTAAAATTTTGATAAAACGTTCTTGGTACTCCATTGTGATTTTTCCATTGGTCATTCATACCAAATTTATAATAAAAAGAGCAACAGCCCCTATAACTGCCTCTTGCGTTTTTGGAGTGTTACTCAGCTGTAATGGGGAGGCTCCCCAGGCAGTTAAAGCCTACTCCTTGGCATCTGCTGCCTTTTGTCCTTTGTCTGCTGTGGTCAGTGGGATCAAGCCACGCTCTGTGTGGCGCTGACAAAACCTCCCTTTTCTTCCTGCTGTCCTGGCAGCCCAGTGCCCAGCCCTCGCTCTGCCCGGGTTTGGCTCACAGGCATCTCTCCGTCGAGGTTTGGGAGCTCGTGAGCTGCTTCAGATGCATTCCCTGGGCACTCGCTGCCTCCAACTGCCTCCCTCACTCTGGCCCTCCTTTCTGGGGCTCTGGAAGCATCCCTGTTGCTGTGGCACCATGATGCTCAGTTTCCAAGCCCTCTGAAACCCTAGAGCTGTGGTATAAATAGTGCTGGCAAATGGGTGGGACTGGTGGGCAGCAGCTGAGTGACCAGAGCAGCTAGTAAATGCACTGAGTGGGACCTGTGGAAGAAAGTGGAAGAACTCACCTTATCTTAACACTTGCATGAACAAATGCCTGCCCAGTGGCCCAGCAGCTTCCCACCTTGTTTCACCTACAGAGACAAACCAGACTTCTCTCACTCCAGCAGCAGGGACGCAGCTGCAGCCCTGCCAGACACAGTCAGCACACGGAGGGCTGTGCCAGCTCTGGGGGTATGTGATAATCCCCCAGCACACACAGCTGGGTGTCTGTCAACACACACATATATAAATAAAACTGCTGTGAGGGAGATGGCTGGCAAGGAAGCATCTCCAAAATATTCCTGCCCCAGCTACAATAACCTTCAGTGTGAAGGGAGATGGAAAATCCAAAGTGACTTTCTTCACACCACAGAGGTGTCCTTTGCCACCCCAGAGAAGCAGAATCTGCAGGGGAAGCACAGCTGGTGAAACATGGTGCAAATATGGGCACAGGTAAAATTCCCTTTGCTTAGGCAGCAATCAAAATAGGTCTATTTTCAGCTCAAGACATGGTGGGGGTTTTGCATTTTTTCAGTAGCATTGAAGCTCCACGGGGCCAGAGAGCTGAGCTTGTTTAGCTAAAGGCCTGTTTAACAAGCAGATGCTGGTAGACCTCGACAGAGACACGGGATCTTTGTGGCCCACAGGGCTGCCCTGTCCCCTGGCAGAGCTCTTCCCACTGTGGTTCACAGCCATCAGGGCTGCAGCCCTCTCAGGCAGGACACAGGACAGCATGGTTGTCACCAGGCAGACCTTGTTGCGTGCTGGGGAGAAGTGTGCACAGGCTGCTGGGGCTGCAGGAAAAGTGAACACAAGAAACAGGTCAGGAGGCAAGAGAGACAGAAGCCTGATGAAAATATTTATTACAAGTAAAAACTGTTTTAGCTGAGGCCATGCAGCCTGAATTTCAGAAACCAAAGTGTCTACTGTGCCTCATGGACCAGTGGTAAACCTTTGACTCAAACCAGCCTGAGGAGAGCCAGCTGGCAGTGTGTGATGGTGCTAATAGACTAATTACCCTCATCAACCTCTCCTCCTGCCTCCAGCTTTCACCCTACCGCCAGACTTCATGGTTTGCCCTGGGAGTTGCTTTGCCTTTGCGTGTCTGAGGGTTGCTGAGATGATGCTGGGACATGTTATTGCCACCAGCTCTGCTTGTGCTGCTTGACAGAGTGTCCTGTGGTGGTGAAGTTGGTGTGGCATGGTAACCTGTGCATCCTGGTCTGTCTTCCCCAGCAGAGCAGCCCTGTTCTGCCAGCTGCTGCTGCTGGTGTCCCACCTCCAAGGTAAGTGCCCTGTGTGCTCATGACTGCTCTGACTGGCTGAACACCCCTTGGAGCAGGAGCTCTGCCTGCGCCACAGGCACTTACTTGCTCTGGAGTTGGTCACTAAATGCTCCTTATGGGGACATGTGTGGTGAGAGAGGCCAGGAAATGCAGTGGGGAAGTGCATGGGGCAGGACAATGCAAAGGCACAAGGCCCTTAGTTTGTGGCAGAAAGACCTGGATTGCTTCGTGAGAGATCCTATCCCAGACTTGGAGACCTAGGTGCTCCTGGATGGCAAGGTGATGCTGATGGACAGATCCATATTTTTGGAGGGCAGAAGACTGTTTGAATGAGTGTCTTGTGCTGTTACTTCTCTAGAGAAAGTAGATGATAGGAAAAGTGGTTTATTTTGTGGTTTGTGGGTTTTTTTGGTAAAGTTTAAGGACCTTTTGTTTTGTGTTCCTCCTTTTGTGGAGATTGCTTTAGTTACACTAATGATATGGTTTGGTGGAGCATTGATTCCACCTACTGGTTGCCAAAAAGAAGTCTAAACTGGAGTAAGGATTTTATTGCCAATGTGAAGCTTTGTGAGCTTCCTTTTTCTAAGCAGTAAAGCGGAACAGAAAGGAATTATACGTAACAAAAATGTGAACGGCGCTCTTTCCAGGTGAAATTGTACAAATAACTAAATATTGCACACTCATTTTAATTTCCAATATCTTAGGTTCTAGGAGAAAAAGGTATTACTGTTGCACTGCATTAAATTACACTTTCATACTGATTGATACAAGAAGACTTTTCTTCTACTTGTCTTGCAAAAGTAACCAGTATGTCACTTGAGTTCTTAAAACTAGGCTGCTGAACTCCTGCAGTGATGCTATTTTAGCACTGCATTGATGAGCAAACACTTTGTCCAGGGGTAACAATGATCTGAAAGATTTTATAAGCATAGTACACCACTTGTTCAACTAATTGCAATTTTCAAAAGGGAATTATTTTTCCTAAGTGAAACAGTATTTTTAACATATACAAATAATGCTGTGCTGTTACCAGCTTTTAGGTGCAGAGTTTTTCTGTGTGAGAAGGTGAATGCAAATAACAAAAGCCTTGTTTCCTTCCTTAACTGCAATCAGCTTTAAAACAGAGTTGGTGTCTGGAAACCAAGCACAAACAATGTTTGAGTTTCGTGACTCCTTGCATCTGTCCCAGCTGACACTAAACATCCAACTTCAGGAAGATGACTTCTCATCTGATAAACCCTAAATTCAAGGATGTGACACGTGCTACTGCAGTGCAAGTATTTACTGTAGATCATTATTCATTGCTGTGCTTCGGAAACAGAAAAAGGAGTGGCAGGTGTCCAGCTGATGGCCAGTCCTCTTCATTGCCCAGTTGCAGTCAGCCCCTGGATGGATCTTCCCACATGATGGCACAGTGCATGCCAGTTCCTTTGCTGTGAGCAGCTCATGCAGCTTACAGAATTTAGGTTTCTGCTAAAGAACTTGTTTCTGGTCTCTCATTGTAAGGACACCTGGGGTTCTTTGCCTCTGTAAGCTGACTTCACTAACTAGGGATACTCCACCAGTCCATATCCCTCTCCTGGCACAAAGGGAGAAGATGTTTGTACCTGCAGATCAAGTTGCCAGTGTCAGGGAAAGGCAAGGAGGATATAGTACACTGCTCTTATGTGAAACAGGAAGATGGTTCTAAGTGGAAAAGTACCAAAGCATTTTTGGATGATACTAAAACTGCTTTCCTACTGTGAGAGGATTTATCATCTTTTTTGCTGGAGGGGAAAAAATATAGGAAGGTTAATTGAAAATGTTACCTTGCTATCTTGATATACTTTGTAATGGATGATCTTCTCTTGATCTTGCAAGGCAATGTTGAGAATGCTCTTAATTTCTATGGAAAACAGGCACACCTGGAACTGCCCTAGGTTTCTGGTCTGAATAATTTTCTGTATGCCTGATTTTTCCACTCATTCTTGCTTCTCATGGAATCCTGCTGGTCTCTGTAATGGAAATTGCATGTGACATGTCTTTCACACTAATGGGCTTATCAAGGTGAAGCTGACAATTTCTCTCTTCTCAGTCTCTGACTTTGCATGACAACCTGTAGTAAGTCTTGGCTGCTTTCTGGCAGATGACTGCTTCTGTTTCCCATGAGAACAGAGATGCTTTGTTACACTGATAAAGTGCCTGTCAGTGCTGGGGTCAAGTGCTGCTCAAAATACACCAAAACCAGTGTGGAACTGGCACAAGAAATTATGAAAGGGAGAAAGGGAACTCGAGGCTAGACCCAAGGACCATGAAGAGCTTGATCACTATAGTGGGAAAATGTCACAGATTCAGTTCTGTGGACAAGCTTTGGATGGTAGACAAAGATGAATTCACCTGGATTTTTTTAAAATCACAGCCATGTGCTGCTTTTGCTGCTTTCCAAAGTTTTAGGTATTTTTTTCCTAAGCATTTAGAACAATTTGGATACAGAAATCTGTGCCCAGAATCTTTGAGACGACAGTGCAAGAGCTGTAGCTCTTACATAAAGGTTGGCTAAAAACCTTTTTACATATTTGGGTTATGGTTCCTAAACACTGCAGAAAGAGGTCAAAAGGCTTTATCAACTTTCTGGCTATTCTCTTCCATAAAATGCTGCCCTGCCTATTCCTATCCCAAATAATGTTCATTAAGGAAGTTTCCCTTCCTTTATGAAGGCTGGAGTAAATGCTCTTAGATATAATTTGAAAAAAATCTCTTGGATTCACATTATTTGTCATAGGTATTATGGCAAAAACTTCTTACTTGTTAGCTTCATCCTTTCATTTTGGGTAGTTTACATCAAGTGAGTGTAAAGATATTTCCTTTCTTACTGAAAATTACTCCAAATCCCCTTTGCACAGGAATGTACAAAGACAAAAAGTTCTAATTTGTAAGAACCAGTAACAGATATGAGAAGTTTGCAGATGGTGTTGATAAAAAGCACAAGTACCAGGATAAACAGAAAGGATACAAATGAATGAGGTGAGAAGGATATACTAACAGCATCAAAATAGCCTTCAGAGATCAAGAGGTTGTGGCTGACACAAACAAATAATGGTAGAAACATAAGCTGCTGATAAAAAACCAGAAGAGAAACATTGCTACAGAGATGCTAATGGCCTTCCTCAAAATTCACCAGCTTACAGGGGCTCTGTTAGAGTAGTTTCAACTGGCAATCTGTTGGTTTTATTCTCATGCCAACATCAGCTCGAGGGCAGAGGTAGCCACTGACTTTTCAAGTGGGGACATGGAGACGGTGGTCACAGTGCAAAGCGAGCAGCCTTTCTCCTGCCCTCATTATCCTTCCAGCCACCAGGGTGCTTGCTCTTATTCTGCTCAGCCAGTTTCAGAAGCAGTACTCAAGGACTACATTTCCACTTGATTTAATTGAGAAAATGGCTGTAGGGCTTTTCTGCTGTCATTGTTTAGCAGCTATTTTTCCCGAAGCTGCAATTATCACTGCCAGTGTCGTTCAGTGGGTAATGGAGGAAGTCAGGACAGGAAATGCTTCAAAACCTCTCTGGTGCTACCCACAACACTTATTTGAGAGGCTCCTGCTCTGAGACGTTGAAGTTCAGATATAGCTTGTTTACATCTTCCACTGAGATTCTGCATATAAAGAGCTAATAAATATTTTAATACATTCTTCACAAAGTCATAAAATCCAACAGACCAGAAAGTTGTTTCTACCTGTGGTCTGTAACTATCTGCAGCATTTGCTGATGTATTGATAACCATCCAGCGGTACATGGCAAATGTGATAACTTAGATGACCTTTAAGGGCCCTCCCAACCCAAACTAGTCTATGATAAGACTTCACACTCTTATATAGCCCACAGGAGATTGTTCCTTTGATATGTAGTTGGGTCATAATTATATTACTTGGAGGACAGAAATGATTTCCATTTACAGTTTAATAACACATGACATTGACAAATCTGCTACAAACCTTCTGATAGAGAAAATAGAGGGCAAGGAAAATTTTTCATGCATGGAAGCATGCCTCAGTAAGGCAATGGCAAGTTTCTTACCAAACTTATTGAAAAAATCAAAAAGTAATTAATTATCCAGGTACCATCTGGGATAAAAATTGAAAAACACAGGGCTTTCTTGGTATAATAATTTTGTATGCCCTGCTTATTTTTACTTGATACTACACTGTTGAATCCTTTCATCAATTAAACAGGTATGCTCTTGATGCAGAAGAAACTAAGTGGAACAACTTTGGGCAGGATGTGGTGGTTGATTTGTGCTGCCTTGCCTGCAGTGTGCTAATGCAAGTGTGCCATCAGGTGGTACAGAAAGAAAGAACTTGACAAAGGACTGATCCTCCAGCTTAAACCTACTAAATAGAGGGGACCAAGTGTCTCCTAAAATGCCACCTTTTTATCCATCAATAACAAGTGACAACTATTGATATGCCACCACAACACTAAGTGGGAAAGAGCTCTATGGCTGGGCTTACTGGGGCTGTAGCTACAGGAACAAACATCTATGAATTCAGCAGGCTTTGAGGCTCTTGGGCTTACATAAAATTTAGCCTTTTTAGAGTCTGCCAAAGGCTCTAAATACCACAGAGAGGTGTATGTCCCACCTGAGAGAGCCAAGCAGCTCCCAGATGACCCTTCTGAGGAGCAGCAAGTTCGAGCAGATGATACTGATTTCAATGCATCCCATAAGGGAAACTGCAGCTGTCACTGGGGCAGGCACTGCTGGTAGTGCCTTGTTGGTGGAAACCTGTACACCTCCATGGGGACACCAGGAGATCCTCTGTCTTCCCCCTTGCATTGCTTCCAGCCATGCCAGAGCAGGTGAATTTGGCTCAGAAATGTCGGATTGGGGTCAGGGATGTAAAAGGGTACAGCCAGACTCTGCAAGTTGGTCTGGAGTTTGCTGCTAATGGAGTTGCATCAAATAAGGGTCATCAAAGCTGAAGGCAGTGCTGGAAGCAGAAAACAGAAATCCCAGTGGCAGAGCAGCAGCAGGATGGACACTGCCTGCCTCTCTTCACTGCCTTAAAAATGATGAAGTTGGCTTAGATGAGGTTTTAATTGCATTTACCTTTTCCTTTCATCTGCCCTTCAGGCAACTTGGAAGGCTTTTCCAAACTGGCTAGGTTTAGTGCTCAGAAACAGTTAAGTCCTGCTTTTTGAGGGGACTTGAAAAACAAAATGAAGTCTTGTGTTTTGCAAATTTGAAACCAGGCTCATCTGGGTCAGTTTAAGGTTTTCAAAACTGGTATCAAGTCCTATGTTTTACTTTTTGAAAAACAGTCCTGAAGTCCTGCATTGTTGGGGCTTGAAAACAGGCTCATTTGGGCAATTTTAGGGTTTGCAAATTGGAGATCAAGTCCTGCATTGTTGAACTTGGAAACAGACAGCAAGTCATGTGTTTTTTGGGGACTTGGAACAAGGCTCATTTGGCCAACTTAGACGCCAGGAAACTGAGGCTAAATCCGGTGGTTTGAGGATGTAGAAATGGGGATTAAGTGGTGCAGTTTTGGGGCTTGAAACAAGGCTCAACAATTTGGTCAGATCTGGGGCTTGGAACACAGGAGACCAGGTCCTGTGTTGCTGTGCTCAGAAACGTAGGCAGAGCCCAGTGCTAAGACATAGCTGGTTAGAGCCTGGTGCTGGTAATGCCAAGGTTGTGGGTTTTATCCCTGTAGGGGCCATTCAATAAAGAGCTGGACTCCATGATCCTTGGAATGTCCCTTCCAACCCAGAATATTCTGTGATTCTGCTTTGGGGGTCTGGAACCGGGACCGTGCTGCTGTTCCCAAGCTGGCAGCAGAGTCCCAGCCCTGCACGTTTGGGCTCAGCCCTGAGGCTCCCTGGCTGATCCTGGGGAGGGTCCAAAAGGCAGTTTCCAAGTCTCCACACAGCCTGGTGCCAGTGCTGTTCCAATGGCCAGAGGAGTGGGGGGCTCAGGGTGGGCCTGAGCACATCTGGTTCCTGGCAGCTGTCTTCCCCATGTTTTTTGTCATCATCATTGTCCCCCCACCTTGGACCATGTGGTGCCGCTCAAGGGGGAAGAGGGAGGCTGGTGGTACGAGGGGTAACTGGCCAAAAATATCCTGATGGCCCCAAAATATCCCAGGAGGTTATTAAACTGTTAACAACAGCAGTTGGGTGAGGACATCAGCTGGACAATTTCCGGGAATGTGGTGCTTCAGGTGCTTCCAATACACTGCTCCAATTCCCTGCTGGCGTTCATGAGGTGGTGGTGGTGGCAGTGGTGAATCCTTGGGTGTGTGTGTCATCCACACAGACACAAGGTCACTGGGCAACAGAGCCCTGCCAGAAAGTCTGTTTCATTAAAAACCCCTGCCCTCATGGAATTTGGACTGAGACAAATGTCTTGTTCTTTATGCCTAGCACTTCTATGAACAATTTTAAATGAGGTAAAGATTTTTCAATGGAACAGGAATTACTCGTCTTAACACCTTTTGCAGTTAGTAAATACCAAACACTAAGACATAAGTATTCTCTTAGAAATGGCTTGGCAACACGTCTCATTTCAAAAGAGCCATAGAAATGCAAATTTGAGGATGTGTTTGATTTTTGTCCTGCCTGATTCACTTTGAAGACAGAAAGAAATCCTGCCAGCCACACTCAGTTGTCCTTTGTAGCATTCGCTGAGGGGCAGCAGTGATGGCAGATGTGATTCACGAAGATGGTGTCAATTAGTTTCACCTTTATATAAACAAATGGTCCAATTAGGTTAAGCCCTCAAGCTCCTGGAAAGCTCTCTGTGCTATTTCCATCGCAGCATCAGGACTGGCCTGAGAAGGTAACACAGCACAGTGTGCAGTGCTGCAGCCACAGTTGTGATGACTTTTTAACAATGCACTGAGGTGTGACAAATGACTCCCTGCTGTATTTCAACAGCTAGTGAACATCACCTGTTTCTTCCGTTGGTCGTGGCAGACTTTGTCTTACTTCATGTCACACCTGCCAGCACCATTTCTTCATCGATCCCAGTCACATCCCACTGGCTGATATTTGAGGATGTATTGCTTTACCTAATAGTGCATCTTGGAATTCAAGCTCGTTTATTTGAGCAAGAACTGTGTCTTTGAATGAGGCTCCCACATGAAAGATAATGACTTATCCATTAGTGCACTAAAACACTTAAATATAATTTCTAGATGTTGCCACTGGGCAACCTGAAACTGCCAACATCATGGCATGTAAGTGTCCCTTCCAGCTTGGGACCACAAGAATTTTAAGAAATTCTTGCAGAGCTCCTGACATCCTGCTGACAGCTGCCCAGGTGGGCAGAGCTCAGGCTGTGTGTGCCCAGGAGGTTCAGCAGCTGAGTGGGAATTCTCTAGTGGGATTATCGGGGAAAACACACACCACTTGAAAAATGTGTTTTTCTTACTGGAACTAAGACCAATAATTTGTTACTGAGCTGAGTTCAGACTGGTCACCAATATTTTCCCAGATTCTGAAATGACTGCCTGAAGTGTGGACTTCCGGTAAAAGTGGGAGTGGGAAACCAACACAGGAAGTGTGAGACTGGACCTCTGCAGGGCTGTGCTCGGTTCTGAGCTCTCCCACAGATGCCCCTGTTCTTAAACAAATCTCAGCTCCCAAGTACAACCACTCTGTATCTCCCTCAAAAAATTGCTGTTTTCAACCCTCTGCCTTTTAAAATTCCTTACAACAAGATTTTGTGGCATCAGATGCATAGAAGTTTGCAGATACTAATGGAAAACAAATAATATAATATGCTGCCTTTGTGGTAGTAAACTCTGCCCCATGGGAGATCACTGATCCTATGTTGACATCTGATAATGTATCAGATAAGTTATTGGGATGTAAATTTCTTAAATTACATCTTTTCAGTGTGTTTTCTTCAGCCACAAAGAAGGTATGTACATGTTTTTATAGAGAGCACATGCATTTTAACCACACCTACCAATAGGCTTGGAGTACAGGTCTGCATTGCTGTGGTATGTTTTCCAGGGAACTCTGCACTCTAAAGAGCACATCATAGTAAGGGACAACTATTACGTGAAGGTTGAAGCAGCATAAACTTGCTGGTCATCCCACTTAGTTTGATGTTCCCTTAGATGACCTGTTTTATTTATGCCTTTCTTCCTTTCACCTTTACAGAAGGGGAGATAGTCACCTTCAACAGAGGAAAGGAGAAATTAATCCAAGTTATGTGAAGAATTTAACCAGAGTTGTCATCTCTGGGCTTCCCCTTCTTTAAAGCTGAATTCAGGCTCCGTGTTTCCAAAAGCCTGTATTTGCTGGCTCACTGGATGAAGGAGTACATAAAGCAATGCCACCTGTGACAGCTGCTTTGCGGATCAGGGCTTTTCTGGCTGCGTTTGAGTCATCTTGTCCAGCTGCAGAAGCCCTGCAGTAATCCCTGAGGTGATGGCAGTTGTGGTTTTCCTGCTGGCTTGGTTAGCTCAGAGTCGTGAGCCAGAGCTGAAAAGGCTTCCCTTATGCCACGGCTCCCGTGGGAGGCCGTGCCTGCCCAGGCACCCGAGTGCTGCTGAACTGCACGTGCGAAGGGCAGGAAGTGCTGTAACTGTTGAGCAATTTCTGTTAAACTGGAAAGGGAAGTGTTGCTCCCATCACTGGCCACGAGATTATCAGTTTTTGTGGTCACAAGGAACTGAATGTCCAACCCAGGGTGCTGGGGGCACATTGCTACAATGTACAGTTTATTGAGCAAACCAAACGCAAGCGAGCAGAATTTGGCAATAACTGAAGAACCTAATCAGTTAACCCCTTTCTTTCTTCCACTGCAATGGTCTAACACAGACCATATCAGCTGGGTTGTTCAATAGGAAATAATATCACTTCTGCCTCCAACCTGGAGAAATCAGATACTTGAAAACAGAGAACAGCATGAAGCAAATACAAACTGTGTTATCTCAGACGTGAATCTTTCAGTTAAACCAGACACAGGGGGAGCAAAGACAAGGTTAGATCATCTCTGTGAGTCCTACACAGGACTGCAATGTGCTCACAATCAAAACAGGAAATGAGCAAAACAGCAATCTCTGCAGAGGACAAAAGTGATCCCTTGCACTGATGTTTCTGGAAGAGGGCAAGTGAAATAGCTCAGCTTTTATTTGTAGCTGTACCAGAGAACTGGAAGAAATTTGCTTCAGAGCCAGAGTCTGGCCTTCCACTCTTGCAGACAACCATCCCCTAGCATCTCTTTAGGAAACAACCAAGCTTTCTCCTGAAAGCTGTTTCCAGTTCTTGTTGTCACTGATGTAAATCCTTCAGAGTTTTATTCAAATGAGGGTTTTGCCTAATATCTGGACTAAAGTTACTAACACTTTTCACCTAATTACCCTGCAGTCAGCATCACTCTTTCACTTATGCTTTGCCCCATGACTTCATTTTACAAGCTAACCAGCTTCCATTAAGATTTTCATGAAAATGTTTGAAAATTTCTGTACCACATTGTATTAAAAAAAGATTTTTAAAAAAATTGGTGCAATGCTATGACTCGTTACATGTCTAGTAAAAATACAATGTCCAAAACACCCTAGGATTATTTTTTTCTGACAGCCACATCTTATTCTCGGCTCCTGTTCATCCAGTGTGCAGCTAAAGCTCCAGCTATTCTCTGTCACTTTCAAGAGATGAGCTCCTAGAGTGCCTTTTCATGAATTCAGATGTTTTCACACATCATACTATGAAATTTACTTCTCCCTTTTTTTATAACTCCAGGCCTTACTGTTGAGGCATTTTGCATAATCCTTCCTATTGCTTCTGTAAGTTTATTGCATCCCTAATTCTTGTGCTGCCATCACTACTACAAATATAAACAAGGTAGGTGTACAAACCCCACTGTGAAGAAGAGTTCTCCTGTAAAACTTCTAGTCTGATGGCTTTTCTTCATTTCCCTCATCTCAGTTGAAGTTTTATTACACTTTTCTTCCTGTACTGTATAAATACCTTACTGATTTACAGGTTGGCTAGGCCTGCTGCAGTTGTCCTGGCTCCGAAATCAGTTATCAAAAGTATATGGATCTAAGAAATAAATTCACATTTTATTTTATGTAATTTTGTGCAGAAGGGTAAGTTTTCTGGTATGGAAATAGGCAGCCTCAAGTAAGCAATTTTACTGCTAGCCCTAAGGAATCTGGGCTTCAGGTGCTCCTTTCAACAATTTCGCTGTTCAAAAGGCAAAATAGGAAATGCAAGCAAAAGCTACAAATGTGCTGAACTTCCTGGAAAAGCCAAATACAGGAAAAGGCTTAAAGCTATTTTTATTTAATTTTTCAAAGGAGAAAGCTCACCTATGAAAGTATCAAAGGCTTAAAAAAAGCTGAGCTTGCTGAAGATCAGCTCAAAAGTAAGCCATGAGGCACATAAATAATTTATATTCTTTTTTCCCTCTTGCACAAGTTAATGCTACTGCAGAGCTTGGTTCCTGCTTTGCCCTTAACCACAAACAAGCAGGAAGCCCCACTGAAGAACAGAAATAACATGCTAAAGCAGAAACATGCTTTAGCACGTTAAGATTCTAAAAGTATTCAAAAAGAGTTTTGCAGTAGTTAATTTTTGGATAAAATAGTGATTGAACTGATGCAGAGAGGACACTATAAAAGACTGCTACAAGAGTCTCTCAGCACCAGGACACATTTGCAGTTTGGCTCACACATGTCGAAGCTGTACACTGCTGGGAAGAGGCTGGAGACCTCAAGTGACCAAATACAAACCAAATAAAAGCTCAATTTAATTAAACAACCAACAGCTCTTCAGGCTGTCCAAAACTTGGTTTCCAGGCAGTTGTCTACAGCTGATTCTGTTGTAAACTGGCACCTAAGCACCTACTGGCTTTCTGATGTTGATGCCTTTCAGTGCTGAACATTAGAGGAATTTTGTGACCCTTAGAGGAATTTGATAGCTCCTTCCCATCTTCACGTGAGTTTTAGTTTTGTGTCTGAGAGAAACTTTTCAAGACCAGCCTATAATGTGACTTGATGAAGAGAGAAGTGCAGAACCCCGTTCTCTCCATGGGGCTGGGGACCAAAATGGGAGCCAGGGAACTGACAGGCACAGCTCAAGGAAGGAGAAGGCCCCTGCACAGATGCTTAAGATGAAAGGCCTACATTTCAAGACATGAGATTCTACATAAATTAAGATGCTGTGTGCAGTATGTGAAGATGTTTCAAACTGGGTTTTGTAGCATCAACATTCTAAACAGTACAGTAGTTTCCATTCATGTGTATGTATATTATTAGCAGCAGACTATGAAGAGGACACTCTTCATAGGAAACAAATCCAATTTTTAATAATTTTTTTACTGTGACAGCTCATTGTCCAGCCAGGAAGGTGACAGATATTACGTATCTGTGAACTGCAATGCTAGAATGGTTTTGCAAATTTCTGCTGTTAGTAAAGTCGTTGAAGCAGGAAGAGATGAACAAAGATAATCATCCCAATGTAAGGCACTATTAACTGTGAAATTTTTCCATGGAATGCTTCAGTGCTTTTTTACAGTAATGATGGCATGGACCCTTGTGCCTGTATACATTTTTCATGCAGTAAACTCCATTTCTTCTCCTCAAGATAAAGTGCTTTTGAGTTCAGCAAGTAAACAATGTTGATTCAGCAACACAGAGAGGACACGCACACACATTCAGCTGACATCACATGGTATCTGCTGCAACACAGCCACCACCAGGAAACAGGCTCTGGCACAGCTTTTCAGGCAACTGCTAAGACAGATGGGAACCCCAGGATCTCCTGGGAGGTGAAATGGGAAGTGTTATTTAAAGACTCTCCATGTTTTCGTTTTACAAAAGTATAGTTCAAATGTTACCTCTTTATTGGAGAAATAAACTATTCTACGTATTCCTTATAAAAAGTCCCACAGGAGAAAATCAGAAGCCTACCCCTAAGTTTGTTTTTGAAGTTCAGAGCCTGTTCTATTTTAGTTCATGCAACTATGCACTTGGCAAAGGACTCCACCTAAACCATCAGTCAGAAATCTAGGCAAATACTTTACAATCCCAGAGAGAGCCAGAATTATCCTTGCCCATGCAAGGAGGGGCAGCACGTGCCTGCCCTGTTGAAGGTCACTGGAGATGCAGGTGACTTCTGTCACAAAACACATTATTCTTCAGTGCTGTCATGAAAGAGTCCTGGTAGATTTCTTCCCGGGGTTTTTCTTCCGAAAAGCCAGGATGCAGGCTTGCTTCAAACGCGCCATGGCATGAGCCTTGCTGGAAACACACCTGGGGCCCCAGGCTGACACAGGACATTTTTCTGGGCAGGGCTAGAAATCCCCTGCCGACAGCAGCAGTTAACAAGCTTTCAGCTCGTTATGAATGACAATGGAATGAATAAAAACAAAAATGTCAAGACGGAGAATGTTAGAGCTCAGAAAATAAAAATTAACTCTAATATTCATTGGCTACAAACATGGAAAAAACCCAAACACCACGCATGTAGGAAATAAATCATTAACAGTGCTGTAAGTTAAGGGAATGAAATATTCGACTACTTCAGTGTTTCATGGGAAACTCAAAAACAACCCTTTAGATCTTATCAGATCCCATGACAGTTAAACATCTTATTTCTGGAACACTTCTTCATGACTTTGTGTTACAGGGAAGGTTACTGAAGGTTGAAAACTCCCTTTGAATCTTCACAGTGATTTTGGAGCTTTCAGCTTTCTGAAAAAGTCCCCAGGGCCGAATTCAAGTTGGAATGGAAGGCGCATCTCCCCCATCCCGGCACAACTCTTTGTCCTGCTCTAACTGCTCTTGTCCTCTTATTCTTCTTTAAGAATTCATCCAGAACCTTGTCTCTGCAAAATTACTGTGAAGATTCAAAGGGAGTTTTAGCAGCAGGCCCCAGTAAGCTCAGTCACAAACCTGCTTTTAAATGCTACTCATCCAAACAAGTAAAAAGAAACAACACATATGATACAGGAGCAGAGCTGATTCTGAATTAAATAGATTCTGAGTTTCCCCAGAAGAATTCTGAAGCACTTATGGAGGGAAAAGCAGCCTGCACTACTTCTACACAGGAAGCAAGTGCTTTCTATGTGGGAATAGCTAATCTCTTTTTTTTCTCCTCTAGTGTCTGTATTACACAGGAATTTGGAGGAGAAAAAGCAAGGTGGCAATCAAGAAAGAAGCTTTCAGAAAAGGTGGGAGAAGGGTAACGTCAAAAAGGATCTGTGCTACCAGTCTCACAACTTAAGTGGAGGACATTAGAATGCACTGAGTTTTTTGTTTTTTTTTCAGTAACAAAGGAAGAACAGAGCATTAATGGCAGAACAGTTACTCATTAAGACCTCAATTCTTTTTATAGTATCTTTAGCTCAGTTTCTAAAGTTCTTTGCAAAACATTGTCATTACAACTCATGGCTTAGTCTCCTGGGAAACTGGAGCAGAGCCACCAGTGCACAAGCAAATTCGATTAGTCGCAAGCCTTAACTATACTTTAAACTCCCTCCCCTGCAGCTGGTAAAGCCCAGCTGACAAGACAGGCAAGTCTTAGCAATGAGGGTCAAAATACTACATTGTCCAACAGTCCCACCACCACTGAGGTATATCCAATGCAAGCAACAGAGGCCCCCCCAAAGCATGTTTGGTTTTCTTTCTTTTTTTCAAAAAAAGCAAAAAAGCTAATTCATTAGGACAGGAAAAAATAAATATTCTGAAGGAAAGGTAAAACAGCGATTTGTATGTACATGTAAAATAATACCCTGGGATAAGAATTTGTTAACTAAGAGCCAAGTTAAACTCTATTGCTAACAGAGCTCAGCCAAATACTGTCTTATCTCTCTAATCACAGATGGAATGAAGAAACTAGGAAGCAAAATGAAAAACAAAACAATTATTCAAACACTTGCATGCCTTTAGTTCTCTTATCTACAGAGCATCAAAAGTAGACTCAAGACTGCTAATTTTTTTCACTTCTGCAACAGGAAGATTCAGAGAGGCATAAAAATTTTTGTTCCCCCAGTAAAACTGCATCATCACGCTTTTCCTAATCTTATTAGGATGAGGACATGACCGTGGGATGCCAGACAGTATTTGCACTCTTAGCAGGAAGCAAAGGACAGTTATGTGGGTGTCCAGCTGTGTGGAGATGGGCAGAGTCTGTTCAGCAGCGCAGAACGAGCTCAGAGAAATGCCTGAGGAAATCAGGTACTTGGCTAATGTGAGCTCTCATTCAGCACCTAACAAGATGCATAAATACAGAAAGTGACAGCAAAGGAAATGCCAAAAACATGCTTGGAGGCTTTGTAACACCAGCCAGGTAGCATTAAAGACACATCAGTCTCTCCCTGTGACCTGCCATTCCACATTCACAGGCTACCTTCAGCCCCACCAGTAACAGGTATTGACAGAGGAGTGGCTTTCAAGAATTTTGGACTGATATTACCAGCTTTTAGAAAGGACATGAATGAAAGAATGGTTTAAAACAACAAAGAAGCAAAATATTCAATGTAAAGATTTAATAAGCCAAAGCACTGACTTAAATTGTATTCAAGACAAGAGGAGACTTCCTGTTACAGACCAGGATTTTGGCTGACAAAGAATTTTCCTTAATTAATAATTCATTTCCTTGCTACGGACTTCTTGCACCTAGAAGTATGTTCCAGCTAGCTTGAGGAAGATTGCTACATTAAAAACCAGACAATTAATTTGTGAACTAGGACAGAAGAATGGTAACTTTCCACCACTCATTCTGGACAGCATGCAAATCCATGTATCTTGTACATTCATCACCCACACAGCAGTTAGCATTTTTTTAACTCTGAAAGGAAGCCCTCAGCAGTGTGCCAGAGACTAATTTGGCTCCCATCTCACATATATTAATTAAACCCTCATCCAAATGAGGACTGAAGATGAGCCCTTTTCCCCTGTAATATTTTTAAATGCATTAAGAGTAAATGGTACAACTGAAAGATGCCTAGACACACACAGATGGGTTCCAGAAGAAGAACAATTTGCCACAAGCAACGTTCAATCTGAACACAAGGTGATGCACCAGGACAAGCCAAGAAAGAATGGCGCTTAATTAAATGTCATTAAATGAACATAAAATCTTGACACTGCACTCTATAACAGCTCTGTCTCACTGCCTGATCAAATCCCTTGGACTGTGGTATAACAGTCCTTCCCCTTCCATGCTGCTTGGACTCCAGGTATTTCAACAGTACTGGGAAGCTGCTGTACCCTGGGAAGGAGACAGCTCCCCTGAGGCTGCAGCAAGAGCAGCTCCTGTCACCAGAAGGGCTTTATCCAGTCACACCCCTCCTGCCACTTGACGAGGAAAAGGGGATGTGTCTTTCTCAATAAATTGGGAAAAAAGCATATATTATCACAGCAGCTTCACTTCTGTACTAATTAGAAAATACATACATAGGCTGGGGGCGAGATAAAGACTTGTGACAACTGCACACAAGACACAAACATTATCTGGAGAGTACAAGACTAGAATTTGAAAAGACCAGAAGCTTTCACGCAAGTCACTGTTATTAGTCCAATTCCCCTTTCCCATTCTCATCCCCTTTGGCTCCTCTGTGTAAAACAGAGCTGATGAAAGCTCAGTTTTCTTCAGAGTGAGTGTAGAAGGAATACTGGTGGTTTTATATGCATTTGGAGACATTCTCAGAAGCAACCAAGGCATTGGCAGAAGTTAGGGGAAGTTACAAGCCTACCTGTCTGTTTAAGCTTGAAACAACTCCAAGCTACATGCTGCTTGACCCATTCACTCTCAAAATCCAGGCGCCAACCTCCCAACAGCTCCTTACCCAACACATCTGCAATGCTCACTTTGGTGACTGCAAATCACTGTTTGGTAACCATCATCTCAACCAGCAGATAAGCACTGTAAAAAAGAAGTGACTGACCAGCACATGCATCTTTTTAAAAATCCTCTCTCAGATTTCCTCCCCCCTGGTGTTAAGCAGGCACATAGTAAAACAAACAAAACACCAATCTGAAAATAGATTTTCTGTCTACGTAGCTTTAAAGAAGACTGAATGACGAAAAAGCTTGAACCCTTGGCATAGAGAAAGACTGTTCAAAGTGAACACTCCTAGAGAGGCAAGGCCAAAGTGAAAGGAGGAATGGACAAAGCAGATAAAGCTGTCAGTTCTGGCAGAGGGGAGAGGCTAAGAAGTTCCCAAAACCTAGAGGAAAGCCCAGGATGAAAACAATCACAATCAAAGCCAGGTTGTTTTGAATTTGCATGCCCCCTATAAAAGGCCTGACAAAACGACTTTAACTGAAATAAAACCTGAAGGTATAAATTTATTCAGGAATGAGCCTTACTTCTTTTGTGCACATTCACCAATAAAGTTTAAAGGACCAAAATTCAACTTTGCTACCATAAACTGCTTAACTCACTGGGCATCCTGAGCACCACAGATATAAGTGGCTGCTTGATGTGGCAGAATGAACACCTTTCTGACCTGCAGAAGCAAGCCAAAACAACAGTTTGAAGTAGATTTGTTTTGAACCACATAATGTTCTATGTGTATCTAAAAAAAAAACAACTGAAAACACTCAAACCTTTCTGTGGCACAGCAATTGTCACTTCAAAGGATTTTTCACACCCATGACTACATCTGGTTCCCTTCAGAGGCTGCTCTGGATGCAAAACAGATATGCTGTGAAATAAAAGCTACTTTACACCATAACATTGCCATTATTTGTGAACATCTAGCTCTGCTATTTATTTACTTTTTAGTTTAGCATAACTTGCTGCATACAACCATAGAGACCTGATGCAGTTTATTCAGGTCTTGTACTGCAGTTTTTTTCCCCATCAGCTGCAAGTAACCTGATTTCAGCGGACATCTGAACACTGCCCCATTTCATCTGGGCCTACCATGATATTTTGAAAGGATCCAAGTAACTCTGAACAAAGCACCACAAAGAATTCACAGATCTCATTGATGGCAATACTTTTTATTAGAAAGAGTAACAAAGTGCTTTCCGTAGGATTCATTCAATGCAGAGTTTTTAAGAAATACGATTTTTCCTTTTTATATGGGCAATTTTGATGTGATGATGTTTCAATGCAAACAGGGTTCTCCAAGATTCTCCTGCAGAGCTTCTCTGTACACACTATTTCAAACATTTATGCATTTGGCAGGTGTGAAACAGTACTGAAGAGTCCATCCCTTAAAAAACTGAGGTTATGTAAGATGCTTGCAATGTCACACTAACCAACAGGAATTATATAATTTGTTGTTTAACACAGATTTAAGGGACGTAATTCTTTCATACAGTCCTACACACAGATGCACAAAGGTGCTTTCAATTCCATCAATAATAATAATAATAGTAACATGTAACAGACATAAATAACATTATCAATTTTTACTACATGGACAACAGTGAAACTGGTTTTTTTTTTTTATTACCCTTCTGCTTTTTTAGCTAGGGACATCCTTGGAACACTTGGTGTTTCCTCTTCCTTACAACTTTGCCTGGATGGAATGAAGAACACAAGCAAGGACTGTTACCCACTTCCCCCTCACTTTTGGCACACATTTATGATCAGATTTCTTTGGACACAAAGACGCATCATTTCACCGCATTCCACTTTCCACTCTTTATGTCTGATTCTATCCCAGTTCTCCTTTTTCCTTAGCTCCTGCTGCCTTCCCTGCCAATGAGAGGGAGACAGTACAGTAATAGCACAAAATGAGGACAGACGCTTCAGTACAAATTCTTATATACAAGGGAATGTATGAAACCCAACAGGAGAGTGGGATCGTCCATGCAATACGTTATTTTTCTTTTTCCATTTTCAGCCAACCTAACATCACTAGCACTGTTTTTTCAAGTTTTTAAAAATTAAAAACTTCTATAAACAACAAGACATGGAAAGTTACCCCTAAGAAAAACCACCTAAGACATTCAGTAAACACAATCTCAGCCCCAAAGCTACCCTTCCCCATAGTACATGTACACAAACATGAACACTGAACAAACAACTGAACTGAATTCATGAGTGCAACAGTCACAGTTCTGCTCATACTGAAAGGTCACATGCATATAAACAATGTCCTCACTGAAGTTGTTGGTCACACCCATGATCCACTGTTCCCCTTCCTTATGTACAGAGCAAAATCACCACTTCAAGGAAATACCACATGCCATCTCACGGCACAGTGTCTTCACACAAGAGAACTACTGCAACAAGGATATCACAGACACACTTTTTCCTATGGGATGAAAGGAATTAGATGAGATCCTTTGTACAGTAACTGGATTGCAGGAAGAAAGAAAGGAATTTTTTTTTACTTTTAACAACAGGATGCTTTTGTAATAGAGCCCTTATATGGGACAGGAATACACATAACCCCATCATTCTATCTATACAAATATGCAAAGATGTAAACAGATATTCTCCTTCTAGGGGACTTGAAACAAACTCAAAGCTTACCCCTAGGCACTTCTGAGTATAAAGCTCCTGCCTCTGAGTTTAGTCTGTACTTGTTGTTTACTTCGGGACTTCAAACTGTCAACAACAAAACCCCCCCATATCCAGAAACACCTTTTGCTGCCCAATGTTTCCCTGCCACCATCACAACTATTTAACCAGGTGCCAATCAACACAGGTTGCCATCTAACTACACAGCTGGGCCTCAGTCCAGGTGCCCTGCAGTCCTGCTGGTTCAGCAGAGCCTCTTGAATCCACAGTCAAGGTCATGTGAAGACCCAGAGAGGTGACCTGCCTCTTCAGAAGGAAACTACTTGTTCATTAGAAAAGCACAGAGTTGTCTACAGATGGCATTTCAGTACAAAAAGGCTTTAGAGGAACTGGGCTTCCATGTTCACTGCCCTAAATAACAATTACTTCCCTAACAGGAAAGTCCATAACGACTGGGGCCAGGAGTCCAGGAAATAGAGCCTAGCACACAACACAATCCATATATAAAGCCGGCTTTGAGAATCCAGTTGCAGGACTGGGACTATAGAGAAAAATCCCTTAACTTCAAAAGTCTTTGAATAAGACAGCATTTTCAACTAATTTATTGTTGTAAAAACATTTAGGAAAAAAGTCACTGCAAAAGGTTAAGTAATTTACAGAAAATTTAACATCTCCTATTACATTTTTTAAGCAAACACGTAATTTCACTCTACCATAGATGAAGCCAATTTTGCAGTTAAGTTTCTTACTACAAGTAATGTACAGCAAATATTAGATTGGTAGCCTATTTAGTAGCAGTAGTAAAGTAGAAGTAAAGACTCTGTCCCATTTTTCTGTTTCCCTCCGTGAGGAGAAGAGAACTTGGAAATACCCAGCACACCCCTGGGGTGGCTACTGGGGAGCTGAGTGAATTTTGCACCTGCTCTTGAATGTATATAACCTACTCTCTCTCTAGGTTGTGTGGCCCATGACATACACCTACAGGTAGGCATTTTTGTTGCCTGGTATGGAAAGGAACTGGTTAAGACTACAAAATAAAATCACCACCTGGTTTCAACTCCATTCTTGCCTTGCATGAGGAAACCTCAGTTCGCTGAGGTGCACAAAGCTTTAGCTCGTGTGGGTTGCAGCAAATGCAGGAAGCATTGAGAGATCTGGTCTGATATCTGGTTGTTCAGCCACTTCTCACACCACCCAGAGGAAGCAGACAACATTCTAGCACTGCTGTCTGGAATGGCAGCTCTCCAACGCCGCAGCTGCAACTACCTACAAACTCCATGAATTATCCAAATATTTATCTTAAGAAGGAGGGCTGGGGGAAAGAGCAAGTACAAAAAATAAAGAAAGAAAAATAGCAGCAGGAGCTGAGTACATTTCCAAAAAACAAGGCAGAGCTACATTAGACCACTTGGCCAATGCAGGACTGCAATTTCTCCTAAACAACAGCTGAAGTCTTGTGTGAAGTCACTAACATCAGTGTAAGAGCATTTTGCTCGTACAGCTTGTTTCCTGGGGGAGAGCTTACTATAATCTATACTAACCAAAGTTGCTTTTGTGTCTGGAAATTGTATTCATCTTACCAATGTTTGTCACTGCAGGTTTGTTACCAAACCTCCCTTGTGCAGATTTAGCATTTCAGCAAAACACTAACAAATTATGCAGATTCAGGGAACAAACAGCACATGAGCCCCCCCAGGAGTGAAACAGAACACTCACATCCAGTGTCCCCTTAAAACCAGACAAGAAATTTTCACTATACAAAGAACGAACATGGGGAGAGGGGAGGGGAAAATGAAAAGCCAATCCTTCAAGCTGAGGCCCCAAGAGCACAGAAAACAGCACATTTCACACCATTATATTACACACATGTCCTTTTTTTGCCTTAAAAGATGTAGTAGGGCACTGCTGATTTGGTGTAAAATGCACAACTTTAGTCCCCCTCATCGGAAGTTCAGCCATTTGAAGCACTGCAGCTTTTGATATACCACCCATTTACTTAAACACATAAATCCACTGACATAGTGACAGTGTTGAAATACATAATGCAAATAGTATCTATAAAATTTTACTGTTGTACATAAATAATGACAAGGCACAGAACAGCCACCAGTCCAAGAGCTTGTAGGCCAAGAAACCAGAGCATAACCCAGAAGAATATAATTATTACGGGTTCTACTATCCGTTCTCCAAAGTACATCCTTGTGAAGCCTATTCTGATAAGGCTTTTGTTTAGTTCGCCAAAGAGAGTCCCCATCTTTTTATAGTCATCTATCACAGGTTCTGTGGTGTGGCTCCTTTGCTCTTGCTGGACCTGCAGATGGAAGACAAAAAGAGGAAATGTGTTGTACAATTTTATTACTGTGATTCTGAACAAGTCTCTCATCTGTTTCTATTTCGATACATAAAACTGAGATACACATGCAATAAATCCACTCCTTAAATCAAGAGACTGAAAATGCTACATACCTTGTGACCTTGGTACAATATTAAGGATATCGTTTGTCCAAACTTGGGACATCTGAAGTGGTGCTACAAATATATGACAGCCTGCCTCCCCTCCAGATGCCACTCTAGGGGGGGTGTAAAGCTCTCCTGCAGGTCATACATCTTACCTGTCCGTGCAACCTGCCTGTGGTTGTCAGGGCAACCACAACGGAATGAGATATCTCTAATTTCAGGGAGGGGACTTGGCTGAATTATTTCCAGAATATCTTCAGAACTGCAAGAATCAAACTATTAAACGCAAACTATGAAGTATTTTACACTGAAGCCCAGGGAACTGAAGGGCTACTAATCACTGCTGGATCCAACCAGGAAAGAGACAAACATCTATCCTGAGGGTGGTGTAGGCAGCCATGCCAGTCAAGCAAAGGAAGACAGACCCAGGGACTGCACAGATGCAAAGTGGTGACATAAAAGAGTAAAGGGAAGGAGAAACAAGTTCTGGACTTCTTGTGAAGTAAAAAATGGCAGAGCAAATGCACAGGAAGGCAGAGGTCCATCTTTAAATGAAGATGCCACAGGTAAATATCACTGCAGAAACCATGAATGTTTCAACATGTAAATTGTAACTAGATTACAGCTTGAGATGCCATCTCTCTTCCCCAGTGTGCAGAGATTCTTTGCACAAAACCTTATTGCCTTGTGTTCGGGTATGATAGGGCTTACATGCTTTCAAGATGATTAACATGAGTCTTCTAATGCTTCCATTAGGCAGCAGTGAAAACACATGCAGCAGGTACTCATAAATAATTCAGTCAACTGATCAATAGGTCCTACAAATTGCCCACAAGCTCTATGTGCAATTAGTCTACTCCCAGATTCAAAGCAAACATGTTCCGTCTTCAAGGATGAAAGCTATTCTGCGTCCCTTGTTACATGGCGTCCCTTGTTACATGGCATCCCTTGTTACATGGCATGGTCTTGGTAGAAAAACAGAAATTCTCTTTCACGCCAGTGCCAGGCTCTCCATTAGAGAGCAAATAATAAAGTGAATTCCCATTCTAACAGAAAAAACACGTGGCAAAGACCAAAGGAAGCCAATATTGTTTTTCTAGGCCAGACTTTAGGCCACCATGCAGAATCTGCTGGCTGAATGCTCTGGGTAAAGCTCTACAGCTGCTGCTGAAAAAAAAACCCCAACAAAACCCCAACAGTCCCTCAGCTGAAAGTACCTGGACTTTTTCATAAAGAGTCTGGTTTAAGCTTCAGTACTGAATCCCAGAAAGGGACAGGTGCAGGAAGCCTGAATAGTAATGTGTTCGTAACTAATTAATTACTAATATTCTGTTCACTCTTTCTGTGGTTCTACAGAAGAGCCTGAGAGTGGAGAATTGCAGTACTGGATGTTAAGTACAGACAGACACCCCCCTCGTTTCTTTTTGGCTCACTTCGCAGGCCCAGGTCATTTTCTCCCCCTTACTGGATTTCTTTCAGCATTTTGGCTTTAACTGTGCTTTATTTAATTCAAAGAAACATTGACTCTTCAATAATTCCAATGTTTCAAGATCAGTCTCTTCCGGAAAGGTAGAGCCTCTTGTGAGTCCCTGCAAACTTGGCAGGGCTGGGAACACAACAGAACTCTCATCCCTCCATTCCCAAAGAGCACAGGGAGACAAACAGACTCTTAGCCTAAGTGGTACACTGATCACAGCTACTGGGGGAAGAGAGAAAGGATATGCTGGGAAGGGAAAACACATTTATTTGCTTCCTGCACACACAGACCAGAGGGAGCATGTGACAGATGACGGTGGAGGGGATCAGAGCACAGCTCATGTCAAGCAGTGCAGAGACCACTTCTGAGAGAACAGTTCAGAAACCACTGCATTTTCTAGCCATGGCCAGGGCAACCAGGAGGGGGAAAACAAACACATCATTTCTTTGCCCCTGGCTTGGTAGTGGTACTCAGCAAGGTCCTGGAAGCCTTTGCACAGAGCAAGTGCAGCACTGGCCAGGAGGCCACCAGCAAGCACAGGTCTGCAAGCTCCTCTGCAGCTCCCACTGGGCTAAGCAGGATTAACCACACGAGTCCATGCCAACGATGTCTATCCTGGTGTGAGGCAGCTATAGGATGCACAATTTCACTTGCAGCCCCATTTGCTTTGATAAGCTAACAGCAAGAAGTTGAACACTGTCTCTTAAGCAAGGTACAGAGTAAATTCCACCTCACTTAGGCTGTCCAGGTCTTTCTGATTTTTTTATTACCCCTCCCTCACCTTCTCAAACAAGGGTAGAGTCATGGATTCTAAAGCGATTACACACAGGGAGCTGCCAGGCACAGAGACTAAGTGTATGTTTAATTACAGAACAAGTGTCAAGTTATTTTTCCAAATATTTTTCAATAGCTTACAAAACTTTTCAAAATGATCATGGAAATTCTCAAGACTTCAAAGTCTGCTTCAGTTAATTCAGGCTAAATATATCTTGCTTCAGGCAACTCAGCAAAAAGCAAGTGAAGCTGAGAACAGATGATCAGTCATGAAACACTGATGGCATATTTTTCTTTACTATCGTGTCATATTTCACATGCTGGACAAATACATTTCTTCAGAGGTGCAGCTAAAACAGAACCTTTAGGGCAAATGCCAGTAATGTTACAATACTCCAGACTGCTAAGGAATATTAAATAAGCTTTAACATTGCAGCTAGAATTTCTCTCACTAACTTTCAGGGCAAGAGTAAAATGGCATGCAGTCCCATATATGTGCCACAGCTCTCAAATCATAACCTCAGAACCAAATTCTTCTTTTTTTTTTTCCCCCAAAAAATACTTTTCTAAACAATTTTAGAAATTGGCCGTCTTCAGCGAACACAGAGTTCCCAGCTGACTCTTTAATTTTTACAGAACTATTTTCATAGGGCTATTTTCATACTAAATCTTGTTGAATCAGCCTGAAGCTAGACAGACACTACCATAACAGACAAAATGCAGAGAGAGAAATGTACCCATTCCGAGCAGCTGCACCCCCCTGCCTCTACAAGAAAAGAGCTTCCTCTTGTAAAAGCAGAAGTTTCTGTTTCAAAGTTCCTAGTTTTAAAAATCAACAACCCAGCCTAAGCTTCATAACTTTTAAGAACCAATTGTGTATCAAGAGGGAGGAGAGGGAATTTCTTGACCTGAACTAGCCCCAGGGAAAACATGCTTTCCAGGCCTTCCCAGCCGCTCTTCTCCACATAATTAACGCGTGCTATGCAGGGGGCACTCCCAGACTCCATCCGCTACAATTCAGGAGGGAATGTAAGAGAGGGCCACTTCATTTGCACTCATTTGTTTGCCTTTCCTCCCTCTTTGAAACACAGGAGTGATGAACAAATTCATCACAGGAGGGACTGGGGAACAGGAGTGCAGCCAGAGATCTAGATGGATATAGATTAATACACGCCCAAAATATCTCCTGAAAAGAGAAGAACAGCAGTACTGTCTCCCAGATGGAAATTCTCTGTCCCCCTTCTTCCAACTAGCTGAAAGACACTTACCAAATACATAAATATGGTACTATTCCTGAAGGAGAAAGAAGAATGAGGCTTTCCTAAGTGAGTAAGTCTAAATCAGAATGTATTAGAAATGCTGATTGCATTTGTTTCCTATCATAATGTTTCTTATCAAATTACTGTAATGAATTACTTCTTACTGTAATTTAAATTAATTTTACATCAATATAATTTCATTTTAGACTTACTGCGATTACCTAGTCTGAATCTACCCTCTGTCAGTTTGAAACCATTCCCCCTTGTCCTATCCCTACATGCCTCTGTAAAAAGTCCCTCTCCAATTCTCTCCCTTTAGGCTCTCCAGAGCCTTCTCTTCTCCAGGCTGAATAGCCCCAACTCTCTCGGCCTGCCTTAACAGGAGAGGTGCATCTTCATGGCCCTCCTCTGGACTCATTCCAGCAGGTCCATGTCTTTCCTGTGCTGGGGGCTCTAGAGCTGGATGCAGCACTCCATACTCAATTTTGTATATGGTTTCTACTTTTTTATTTTAAATTATTTGAAGTTAAAAACAGAGTTATCAAACAGAACGGAAAGGGAAGCATCTGATCTGCTCCACTGCTCAGCATGCACAATGTCCTTCACAAACCCACTGCTACCCAAAGGTTCCCATCAACCACCCCATTTCCTCTGGTCTTTTCAGATGTTTGGTATTATAACATTTCCCTCCCTATTCAAAATGGCACATTTTCATTAGCAAAGCCATTGTCTGACGTCTCCCACTGTTTACTGGCAGAAACTCAGAACTTGAAGATCCAAACTCTTATCCTGAGAAACTTTTATACTGAAACTTTGTAACTCAATTTTCTCCTCTGCTATGGCCACATGGCCTAAGGGCTTTGACGCTTCAAGGAGAACCATGATGGGCCCTCTCAGATGTGAAGCAGGATGCCATAAAATCACCTTTTTTCAGAATGAAACTCTACGAGGAAGTGCCATGTTCTGTCTGCTTCCAGAACAGCTGATGCTCCTACATCCCTAAAGTGCTTCTGAAAGAAAATCCCCCATGTGATTGAATCTTTTCCTTGACTAGCTTTGAAACAACAAAGAAGGTAAAGTCCTACTCATCCTACTGAACCCAACCAACATCCGGTTGTGGCTTTTCCAGTTGTTCGTCATCAACACAACACACAAAATTCCCTGTGTTCTGACCACTAACTACCCCTGCTTAAGGCAAACTTCCACACATTCACTGAAACTCACTGCTTCCTGAACTCAGGAAAACACATGGTATGTCACGAGCAGAGGCTGCTCCACACCAGCTTGACAGGACAATCTTTTTCCTGCTTACCCCCTTCCTATCAAAGGGTGTTTCGACCAGGCAGTGAAACATGAGATCCCATCAGAACATCCTCCCCCCAGAAAGAAGCCATCTTTGCAATGAGTCATATGCTATTCCCTAGGAGAGAAGGATAAAGTTAGCACTGAACTTTTCACAATGGTCTAAGACTGATCCCTGTCTGCATCTCCTATGTGTAATGTAGACAGTTTAAGGTCTTTTCCCCTCAAATTGCTGGGAGCACGCAGTTCCTGCACCTGACCATTTGCAGATCACACCAAGTAAGTCTGCCAAGCCCTTGGAGGATGCAGAACAGAAACAGGTCCAAGAAGGATGCAAAACTACCCTACACACTCGGGAAGTTATTTTCCTGTGGCTAATCAAAAATAGCATGGGGGCACAGACTTAACATTTATTTTTTTCTGCTGGGAGGACTGAACAACTCTAAAGTAACCACAAGTTTCAGTTCTGTAACCTCACCCCTGACGTGGCCGTGTGGAGAATACAGGTATAGTTATGGTTTTCCAGGCATTTAATCTGCTGAAGCAGCAGCTTGGTCCAGAGTTTTCCACACTTAGCCTAAGAATCTTGAGATGGCGTGTTCCGCTTGGGATTTTTTGTGGTGTGGAAAAAATCCCCCAAGTAACTGATTTGAGTGAAATAAGTGGATGAAGTTCAACAACCTTTGTTCTGTGGGAGGAGGGAACAGATGAACATAAGGAACCTGCTCCACATGAAGATTCAGGGCATTTTATTAAAAAAAAGAAAATAAAAATTCATTCAACCACTCTGAAGGTACAAGATCTATCAAAGCAAACAAAGTAGTATTCTTCTATTTTGTCATGACTAATGAATAGAAGAAACGTCAACAGTCTTCTCTTGCTTGAACAACCTGAAAAATTCCCACTCTGCACTCAACAACAGCACCGGATTGGGTACAAGTCTATAATTGCCTCTTTTCTTGCATCAACTGCCTGAAAGGGCATTAGACAAATGCTGAACACCAACAATGGAGGAGAAAAGGCCAATGAATTGGGAAAATAACTACTCTCCATGTAAAAGCTTATGATTTTACAGTGAAAAAAGTGCTGCTGGGCAAAGAAGGCAATGAGAAAGGACACAAAGGTATACACAATATTAACCTCCAACACAGAAAAGCAGCAGTGTATCTAAATTGTTTGACATGCCTCAGATCACAATTCATCATATGTACAATTATAAAAGAAAGAAAAAGGATGGCATATTAAAGAGAATTATTTCCACATTAGATAGTAAAGAAATCCCTTTTGAGTTCAATAGCAAGCACGTGTTTAATGACATCTAAATGAGATATTAAAAACACCTGTCATAAAGAAATGCTGGGATAACTTCTGAATGAGATGTTAAAAAATCCCCCCATAATAAAGAAATGCAGGGATATCACATTTACATACCCATCTGCACATTGTGGTTTTTTCCAAGTAAGAGGTTTTCTCTACAGTATTTAACTGCTCACTATCTATTTTACTCCAGTCCTGGTTATTTTTACTCCAGGGAACAGGTGGTGTGTCTGCTAGATGAAGCCCACAGACACCTAAATGTCAAAAAAGCCAGTGAGCTATGACTTTAAGAACACGCTTATGTTCAAAAACATAAGAGTATTTTTCAGTAAGTTGGGACATTAACTTTCAGAAGAGAGTGCCTCAGAGTTATGTTTTTTAGAGGATGCAAACTGAAACCGAAAATACTTCAGGACCACTCTTAAGAAAAAAAAAATAAGAAGAAACTGAGCAGATGACAGAAACCAGGACGGAAGAAACCACAAGTTCCCTCCCCTCCAGAATAAGAGACCAACTTCTGCTGGGTGCAGATAGGGACACATCAGCCAACACAGAGCTACAAATACTTGACAGTTGGGTAGCCAGACATGGAAGTCCTGGAGTGAGGAATGAACGACCCAATCTCACCAGTACTCAGCCGTAGGACCACCCAGTGCATTGCCATGGACAGGCTCAGGCGATCTGCAGCCAACAGCAGCTTCCCAGGCAGTGGCCTCCTCTCTCTGCGAACCACAGCCCCACCCCACTGCAGGGCACCAGCACAAACCCTGCTGATGCACAGGTGCCGCCTTCCTGCCTCCTACTCCTCCACATATGCAAAACAGTTTCGTTACTAGTAACACCTGGCATCCGATCAGGATCTCACCCTGCTTTCTTGTACTTAAAAGATATCTTACGTTTAATTAAAAGAAAGTGAAATTTGCCCAAGAAGGGCAAATGGTTTTATTGGAAATGTTTATGATTTTCTTCCTCTTTACTGCAGGAAGAGAACGGCATCCCTTTGCATCCTTTGCTAGCATAAAGCTAACAATTAGTATTTAACCTTGTAAATGTAAGCAGTAAAAAGATCTTGATATTCAGCCAACAGACTATTAAGATAACAAAATTAATTTCAACTGTCTGGAGAAAAAAAAACCAAAACAACCCAACAACCAACCAGGTTTATTTCTCTAGGCTAATTTTAATCTGATATTTAAGTACGAAAAGATCAATAGATTTGGAAATGAGAAAAAAACCCCACCTCAATTCCAGATGAAAAACAAGACAGAAAAAATGAAATTTAACTTGTTCCTCTGGGGAAAAAAAAGCACGTGCAAGAAACCTAGAAAATATCTTAATATCAAAAGTACTTTACAGCAGCTACCAATAAAAGTGACATACTTCGAGGAAGTTTAAACAAAAGATTGTAACCAAAAGATTGGGTTAACACTCATTTTAGAGCAAGAATCTAGAAATCATTTATAAAATTGAGACAAGATGTTTCTATAGAAACAAGCAACAACATAAGAAAAGCAACAGCACTGGATTCCCTTTAGTCAGCTTTTACAGCAACTCAAGTTTAGAATCAACAGTTGCTGGAACAAACTCCAAAATACCAGGAGAGGTTTTGCGTTCAAGAGATAAAAAGGCTTTTCCAGATACTTTAACTTGTGTATGGGTGGAACAGAGACAGCTTCCAGAAGAATAGAGGCTTCCCTTGATAAGCACAAAAAATGTCCCATAATTTCGGGAGTAAATTCCCCACTAATACAGCACCAGATGAGAAAGTGTGAAAGCTGGGAACCTGGCACAGGAGGGTCCGTGGGAGAGGAAACCCACCTGCCCCTATGTCAAGACCTACTGCCTCTCTCCCCCACTTTAGGATGCTGTTTACACTCTTATGCTCCTCCTACTGTCCCTGTAACTCAATCCCATCCACGCTGCAATTTTACATAGAGACTAGATCAAATGCAATATCTAATCCATCTTTTCATTACACCTGCAACACTTAATTTCAATTTATCAGGGTCCCCCACTAAAACCAGTCAGCTTGACTTAGCAAAAAGGTTTGCAATCCCCGTACATTCAGCTTCGTATCAAATGCACTGGCTTGCTGAAAAGCAACAGCTGTTAATTTTGCCTTTTAAAGAGATGATATTTCTATTCACTTCTATCTCCAGAATACTTTTTTCTTTAAGAAAGTGGGATCTTCCCATCATTCAAACACAGCATATTATCCTATTTATTGTAGGTGCTACAGGTATGTTTGAAGGGTTTTATTGGGTTTTTTTTTCTTCAAATGCTGTTAAGCCCCAGAAAACTTAGTAATGCTTTTTAGAAAGTTATTATCACCTATTATTTTATAGTCATGAACCTCTGCAACAGAGTTAAATTATTTGTAGAGCCAGAACAAATTTGGGATTAAGTCCTCCTTGTCAGGTATGACTACTTTTGGAAACAATTTCCAACAACTGTGAGCAGGAGAAACCTACAATTTTCAGATTATCTCAGTGTGGAATAAATTAGATATAGCTTTCCAGCCTTAGGCACTACAAGTTCCACATATACAAGTGTGCTTTAAAACATTCATTACTGATTTATGACTGAAATTATACCATTCTGAGCAACACGGCACACATCCACCCAACAGTCTAATGAACATTTTACACAAGGGATACCACAGGTCTGTTGATATCATTGTCTAGTTCTGTTTCTGCTCATCCTCCCCATTCTGGAGAAATACTAGTGATACTGTAAAGTTATTGAAAAAGTTCAGGACTTGAACTTAGTTAAGACACCCATATCTCCTCAACAAAACTCTCAATTCTCAAAGCCCTTTTGTAACAGCACCTTTAAATCTGAAGCCATCTATTAGAAGATAAAATACTCCACTCACAGCCATAAAACACTGTTCAAAATAATAATAAAACATCCCAAAGGCTTACAAACTCAGGTTAATGAAAAGGTGATAGTCTATGCTAATATATCTACTTGCAAATACATGCATCACATATTAACTCTCCACTTAAAACATTTTCTGGAAGCCTTGGTTTTACACTTGAACTGCACTGTGGATTCTGCGTATCCTAAACCAGCGTGGAGGGGAGATCCTGGCCTCACTGAAGCAACTGGGAATTGTCACTGCATTAAACTTCAATGACAATGAACTAAACCCCATTCCTGCCCAGACAGGGAACAGCCCACAGTTCCCAGTACAGAAGGCAACCACCGTGCCACAGCTATCAGGAACTCCACTGTGACACACAGCTTGGCCTCAAAGTCCCTATGGACAGGGTGCTGTGCATCCCGCTAACACCACCTCATGGCCTGCTGTAGAGCATGTGCAGGATGCAGGCGACGCAAATGCAGGACTTCTACATCAACTTTTATTAATACACACTCAAGCCTTCTGTTCTTATTTAATAGTTTAATTTATAGGTGTTGATGAGATTTAGAATGCAGTAATGTGACAGTGGCTAAACTATTTTAGGAAGTGGGTTAGAGAAGGAGGTTTGAGGTCCTTATCTCTAGTGACGTTGAAAATACAGGACAATTTGTGTGTCTGACTAACAACTATCAGGAGTTAGGAAAAATTGTGAACTTGCAGGGCAAAGCAGCAACCTACTCCCATGGCTTCAGGAGCAGCTGAATCTTAGTGTGCCTTCGCTTACTACTTCTCAACCCCAGCACTGCAATACAGGAGAGGTGGAAGAAACTATCCAGGTCCTGCAGTGCTTTGAAGACTAAAGTAGATGTAATCACCTCTGCATGCAAACTTACAAAGGATATGAATCAAATTATCATCCAGTTCAGCTTTCAAATCTAATCACGGAAGTAGGTAATTCTACAGTCTATTCCAATAATTAATTCCAAAGGCTATGTATAACATTCAGTTACATATCCTTCTATGCTTTCAAAAATGTACCTGCCAGTAATTTCATTAAGCATGCCCGTGCTAACACAATTAACAAGCTTCAATAAAAAATCAAAGCCAGAGTGTTTGGCATTAAATAGATTTATTTCCTACAGAATACTCTCTCCTAAAAAATAACATTAAAGGGTGTCCACATTATTATTTAGGTTCTGCTTGTCAGGAAGGTATTCTTTTAGTGTTATGTTACAAGGTATGATCTTACACATACTGTGCGTATTTTGCAGGAAGTGGGAAAAACCAAATCACACCCAGGCTTGCAGCCCCGGAGTCTCACCTAAAAGTCCCTCTCAAAAAAGGCCGAAGGATTTGCTCTCATGCAGGCTTTACTTTGCAGCAGACGAGAGAAACAGGAATTTATACCAACACCAAAGCAGCTTTTTGACTCCTTTCT
Organism: Ifrita kowaldi; assembly: GCA_013398055.1. Lineage (NCBI taxonomy): Eukaryota > Metazoa > Chordata > Aves > Passeriformes > Cinclosomatidae > Ifrita > Ifrita kowaldi. Next base: position 195,463 of record VZRS01000504.1, on the reverse strand, counting down.
TTTGCATCGCCCATATCACTAAAGTGGCGCATGCATTTATAGTTCAGGAGAGAACATGGGACAGGAAAACACGGGCTGAGGACCAGAGTCTGTGTTAGCAGTGCAAATACCCTCAGCAAACACAGCGACAGCGCTGGGCCTCCACTATGGACTCCAATAAGGACCTAGCCTGGAAACAGGATCCCTGCCCGTTGGAACGGCAGAGGTCAGCAACAGTTCCTCCGTGAGAGCAGAAAGGGCAGGGGAAATTGACTATTTTGAGAGAAAACTGAACACGCTCACAAGAGCAAAAAAAGGTACAGAGCTTATGACAAGGCTTGGTGACACAGAAGCCCCTCCAAATCAAGCTGCACGTTTGTTCTCTTGAACAAGAGGATCTGGGACTTTCTGTCAAAGTTTGCAGCAAGTGTAGGTACCACCAAATCCTTGTGTCTTCCCTACACATAAAATTAAAGTAATACTACTTATTTATCCAATTATTATTATTTTTACTGTAATTTTATCCAATATTTAAATTCCCTATGTATATTAAATAAAGGCAAGTAATATTCTTTATTTCCAAATCTAGTTTATTATTTGCCCTCAGTATGCAGAAAAACTACTCCAATGCTATGACAGTGACACATATCCAAAAAATAGGAAGGATTTTCTTCTTCCTTGTGGCCTTTTTAAAATTTCTGCTTTGCTATCCTATTGTTACACCCCAACTTGTCAGAAAGGGCCAGGATCACTATCTGTGCCTGAGAAAAGTGTAAAGAGAGTTTGTCAGTCAAGTGTGGCTGTGGCAACCCAAGCAGTACCTTTACCAGTTTCACGCGAAAATGCGTTTAGGCAACACTGGAAGGCAGCTCTTCAGCCTGGACCATCCCCTGAAACCACAACACACCCGTCGCTAAGAAGCAGCTGCAAACTGCACGGAAAAGCTCCTTGGTGAGGAATTACAACTAGTTTGAGCACAGTAATACACGAGATGATTTGATGCAACTTTTTAACCTACCTCTTTCCAGGGAGGACAGCAACCAGAACCAGCAAGTACTCCTTACTTGCCTCCTGTGATATCCTGAAGGAGGGTTTACAGACACAGAGAGAAACCCGAGCCTCTCTTGGTGCATCTGTCCTTACCCTACACTCGTGCATGTGCTCTGCTCTGCCCCATTTTTCCAGAGAAAGGGGCAAGAAGATGCACTGACTTACGTAAATGTGACTAAGTGAATTCTCAAGTACCAGAACCTTTCAGAGCGGCCCGCTTCTACGTGTAATGTCAGGCAAGTACTACCAGACACTTTCCAATATTAAACTATTTCAGCTGTGACATGGCTCACTTATGCTTAAGTGCAGAGCATCTTATAAGAATTTTCAACAAAAATGATTAACGAAATCAAAACCATCCGGAAATTACTTCGGGATATGCTCCCGCAGCTCTGTTAGCCCCTGTGCAATCGTCTGTGCTAGTGCATTTCAGAGCAGATCATTGCGTTCTACTACTGTGTATGAAAAAGGTTGTGTTCTTTTTTCCTTTAAATGAAACATCAATAAAGGTGCATTAAGAGCACTGCCTTTGTCTAAACACCGGGACGACGCTGTCTGCAAAACAAAAGAGTGCCTGGAAAGGCAGTTTACAGCTAACAATAGGGAAACGGCTCCTTTGATTCCCCACGCAAAAAACCCAATTCCATGGCGTAAAAATACAGATCCTGAAGCAGACAAAAAAAAATTTAAAAAGAGTTTTTTTTTTTTCTCCAACTAAAATATATTACGTTTCCTAAGTAATACAGAGACTCAAAGCTTAAAATACTCAAGTGAACGACCACAAGAGCTGCACTACTGGGGAATTCCGCGGATGGCAAGAACACCCCGGTTATTTCCAGCGAGATACATGTGGATGCCGTGCCGGGACTACCCTTATACATCTGCTCCCATTTTCTTCCAGCCGCACTAAGCGTCCCGGCGGGAAGAAGGAGGGTCAGGCGGGCCCACTGGCGGGATACTCCAGCAGCACGCGTGGGCAGCCCCACGCAGGTTGCATAAGCCCCGCCGCAATGGAGCGTTACCCGGGAGCGGCTCGCACGGGTGGGCTGTACCGGGAATGCCACGGGAGAGGAATCAAAAGGCGTCTCCGCTTTTCTGCTGTTGNGCCTCGGGCCGGGCAGCTGCTCGCTGCTCCTTAAAGCAAAAAATAAACCACCCCAAGCACCCGATTTCTAAAGCTTTTGTTAAAAGCAGGAAGTGACAGGTGTTAATAAAGCGTTAATTTTAGCACCACTCCTCGTTGGTGTGTCCCTGGGGAGGAACGGCTGCTTCTTGGCAGTGCGAGATGTGGCATTTGCTGTTCCTCCCTCGGGAAAGAGGAAACACCGGCCTCGCTCTTCCGAAGCTGTTTGGATTGGGTCTTCTGTTCTTCAAAAGGAACTAATACACAGCAGGAAGAAGGAAACGCAACTGCAGACCCCGAAGATAAGACTTAGTGTATGGATCATGCCGGGGGAGGTTTAGATTGGATTTTAGGAAAAAATTCCTCACTGAGAGGGTGGTCAAGCATTGGAACAGGCTGCCCAGGTGACATCACCGTCCCTGGAGGTATTAAAAGATGTGTAGACGTGGCACTTGGGGACACGGTTTAGTGGTGAACTTGACAGTGCCGGGTTAACAGACTCAGTGGTCATAAAGGTCTTTTCCAAGGGATTCTCCGATTCTGTGGTAATGAACTGCCACTGCACAGGGCAGTGTGCCTGGCTCCTGCTTTGAGCACCACTGTCCTTCTGTAGAGAAGCCTCACTCCTGCCAACCCTGCACGCGTTATCCATTCTATCCACCCCAACACAGGAAGGACGGAGTCTGAAAGTGAAGCTGGATTTCAATGTGTGGCATTCCCAAGCTGTGGTGTGACCGCTGTTGCCATCTTAATGCATCGTTTCTCCTCATCCAGTTCACGCATTACTGGTGGCATGTGTGCTTGGTTCAGTTTTCTTTCCGTAAGCAATTAGTGGAAGTGCTAACAGGTTGTGTAACGGTAGGATTCAGTGGAAATCAGACATTCGGATTAATATTATATGGCTTTCTGGTGGCTGGGTGTGGATTCCACTGTCATTTAGAGAAAATTCTACCTGCTGTTTGGTTTTCCTGTCATTATTGTTGGGCAGCAAACAGCAGTAGCTGTAGCACACCTAAAACCATCACAAAGAACCACTCAGTGCACTGTGGTATAGTCACACCTTCAGAGTACAAGCAAGGGTTCCTTCTGAGTAGGGAGCAATACACAAGACACCGCACTTGCCAGGCCCCTCGGTTTGGCTGCAGGGGCTGAGGGCCAACACAGGGACAGCTGGGACCTGGCACTGGGGGAAGTGGCCACTGCTCTGCCTACCTTGCTCTGCTCGGCTGTGGCTCCTCATCCTGATGGAACAACTGGCCCAATCTGCTCCCCAAGGTGCAGAGTGGCCAAAGGCAGTTTGCCTTGAAGGTCTGACTAACTGCTTGCCCAGAGTTCTCATCCATGACCCGTTTGTTTGTTAGTATTTTTTCTGAGGAACAGGGAGAGGCTTGAAGAAATATCACACTGTTTAGACAGTGACCATAAACTATTGCAGTCCTGCTGGCATGCAAAATTACTGGACACAAGAAAAAAATCCTATGGACTTCACCACCAAGTGCTGTGGTGATATATCTCTGTGCACAGTATGACTGCTCAGCAGCAGTGTAGTAAAACATCCTCGAGGTTCTCTGCTCTGTGGGCGATTTGTGAAGAAATGAAGTGTCACACATAGTACTGACATTCTGTAAAAGCCCTCTGGAAAAAAGTCTTAGTTAAAACATAGATTAGGTGTCTCTTTCAGTGAGCTTTTTGGTACACTTAAATCCATAAACCTTTGCTGGTTTGTGGATCACAAAAACATGCATTAGAAATTTTTTAGAAAAAGTTTATGCTGAGGCCACCCCTGTTCTTTGCAGCACAGCCTCTGACCCCACTGCCTCTTGGGGACCAGTAACCATTCTGCCAGAAGTAGTAAAATGTATGTTGGCTGGCTTGGTGCTACTTTTTCTTCCTTACTTATCTGCAGTCGCACTGGCTTGATGTTATCTCTCTGTAGACAGAGATTCTTCCATTAATTCTGCAGTGAAGTAAAGTTTATCATATTTCTTAAAAAGCCACACTCCTTCCTAGTGCAGCTGGCAGCCTTTGACTGCTTCTTCACATTGAGCAACTCAGTGCACTGGCACTGCGTCTGGCTCCCTGGCATTCTCCATTTGTGAAAGCACCTCTCTGGGGTAACAGATCCAGTGCTCAGGAAAAGGACAGGGACTCAGAAGCCCTCAGTGAGGTTTCTTAGGATGCATTCACCATTGCATGCACCACTGTGCAACTTCACTATCCTCGAAGAAACCTGTCCCCCTCCATAGCAAAAGCTCACATGGCAACCTTTAGCTCTTCTTATGGTGAACTTTCTGAGGCTTCATGTGCTCTGTGCACTGGTGCCTGGGTCTGTGAATGTAGCTGAGCTGCTGCTAACTGCTCTGTCTGTTTCTCTTTTGGCTTGCTGAAACTGGGATTTTTTCCTGACATTTGCAAGTGTGTGGTAGCTTCATAAGGATCTAATCACCAGAACAAGGTGAAGGATCTGTCACCAAAGGAGATCCCCACAACTTAGCAACTTTCCTTTCAAGATCACTGTCTGAGGGAAGTTTCCCACCCTGCCAAAGCCCTCTGGACGTGGCTGACCTTCTGATGGTGCCTCCTCCCAATAGCAATACTTTCAGAAAATACAAGGATAAATCCCAGTGTGACTTAAGTGATAGGCAAAAAAGCAATGTGCCAAAAAAAAAAAAAAAAGCAGAGATGCAAGCTAAAGGGCAGATTCTGCAAAAATAATTGTTTCGCATGGAGCAACTTGTAGTTGATTTGTAAATATGTGTACAGTCAAAATATCTCCCAAGGGATAAAGAGAGCTCACCTTGCACAACTCTGTTATTTGGGGTCCCTAAGGAGAGTCAGAACCTCATGCTAAAAATCTATAATTAAAGAGGTTTTGTGAAAAACAGGAGCTTGCAGCTGGAGGAAGACTGAATGCTGCAGCTTTCAGAGCCAGGACAGGCTGAGCCCACTGGCCTTGCTGAAACACAGCTCTAGGCTGCAAAACACAGACACAGCTGGAATGAGTGGGACTAAACTCCCTCTATTTGCCTCTAACCAAAGCTAACAGTAGGTGGTGGGGAGAGAGTAACAGATGCTGCAGTAATACTTCTTGAGAGTATTCTTGTGGCTTCCGGTAGTCTGAGGTTCAAAGACTTCCTGATCCCGGGTGCAGAGTTGGATAATGAGAAAAGTATTTTAAAGGCAGCAGAGGAAGGCATGCTACCACAGAGATCACATGCAGCTGAGTCACACAGAGTGCTTATACTGGTCTTGTTGCCCAGGGAAATGTATCCCATTCATCCTGCACTTTTATTTTCATGCTCCTGGCATTCACTAGTGTCTCCTTAGGCTGCTGCCATGGCTAGGACAGTGAGCCCCCTCTCTAGGACATCAGCTGCTCGTGCCCTCAAGACTTGCCCATCCCAGCTACCTGCCTAAGGGTATGAAGGCAAAGCTGAGGCCTGCCAGAGTGCAGGCTGTGGTTTGATGATACGACAAAACCAGGTTTTGGCCATTTAATTCCAGATTGGGAAGGACAATGCCATGTAGCACACAGACACCTTCCTGGTTCAAACAGGTCAAACATTTTTGATGGATTAGCACCGTGTATAAAGGTCTTACACCAGAGCAGGCACTGGGTGTCCTCTCTCCCACCTGGCAGAAAGCTGGCATGAACATTCACCATCAGCCTAAAATCACCATAAACTAGCCAATTCAACAGATACATATCTGTGTGCTGGCATCTGCTCCAGACCAAGCCTTTGGAGTTACTCCTAACACAAAACTCATCCTTGTGGAGATTCAGAAGGATCAGGAATTAGATACCTGTATGTCCAGAGTTCTCACCTGCTTGCCACCTGCCGCTTCCTATCAGTGACAACTCAGCTAACTTCCTTTGAGAAGTATGTGTTTAAGAACTTAAAAAAAAAAAAAAACCCAAAACTTTTTTCCCCTCTTTATATGCATCCAACAGATATAACTGACTTCAGCGTGAGATTCACTCAGATTGCTGACTGCGCAGTTTAATCCAAATCTTTTCAATCTCCAGAGTTCATCTAAATATTAAAAGGCTTGGAAAAAACAGAGGTTCTTTAAACCTCTGTTAATGGAAACTTTTGTCGTAACTGGTAAAAGGTCAATGTGGTTTTATACAGTATAATGGATTTACTGATGAATGCAACATTTCGAACTCTGATGGGTTTTATCTACTTTATATTCCAGATGTTAGTATAAGTAAATTCTCTAAACTCTCAGACAATTTGTCCAGTATGACCGTGCAGCTTATGATGGTCATTGCAGCTCTTACATGGATTTTTGAAGTAAAGCTGTTAAATTCTGTAATTTCCTTAGATCCTTCAAGCATATTAAGAAATACAAAAAAGGGCTTTTCCAGCGCCAGATACAAAGTGAACTGGAAGAAATTGGAATTCAAAACATGAAAATATATTAAAGGATACTGAATAAAAATGAAATGAAACAATTAATTTGGTTCCTTTTTCTCCTGTGTATAATGACAAAAGGACACTGAAGATCACCTCACATTAGCAATATCTATTCTCCAACAGTTGATATGTATCATGCAATCTCATTTAAGGGTCAAAGCAAAATATACATGGGCTCATATACACGGGCTCAGAAAGGGAGAAGCAAAACAGTAATGGAGAAGTTCTATTACAAGAGGTCACCTGGAGCACTCCTAGGCATTGCAGGGTGGTTTTCTGTAGTACCTTTTCTAATGCATTTGCCAATGTAATTTATTTTTTAAACATTTCAAGTAAATTCTGCCATTTCCCTTGGATATTATTTCACAGTATAAAATAATCTGACAAAAGGCTCTTTCCTGGCTATCAAGTCTAAAAATTCCCTTTTTATTTCATTCTATTTTTAGGTTACGTTAATTTATCATCCTTGATGAGAGGCTGATTTTCTGCATAGCCTGCTTGAATGATCAATATGTACCTCCACCCTATTAGAATTAGTAGGCTTTCAAAACAGAACCTTAACTTTGCTTACTTCAATTGCTCTGGTCTTTTGTAATTTATTACCTTTCTTCTTGGCTACCACCTCAGAAGTGAGTTTTGACTTTTTTATCTTGCCATGAGCCTTTTATAGGTATTTACTCCGCTGCAGTATAAGCTCAGAGCAAGCAAAAAATATTTGGAAAGTGTATAGAGGGTCCAAATTCACAGCCGGGTATTTATGTGTTACTTCAGGATGTGGGAAGTATGGGTCCAGTTTGCTGCTTGCTGCCACTCACAAAGCTCTTGTGCTTCCAGCAGTTTTCCACAGGAATAGAGCCCTTTTTTTTTTGCAGTCCTTTTTGCTGTGCTGCATAGCAATAAGACTGTTCCCTCAGTTCAGCTGTAAGTTGAAATAAATCTGATGGGGTACTAATATGATGCTATATCTTTACAGTGCCACCACACCAGTTTCACAGCTCCCTCCCTGCTTCTCCTTTCCTCATCCATCCTGGTGGCCCATTGCCCTCCCACAGCTGCAGGTACGTGGAGAACCCAGCTGTGGGTCTGGAGAGAAACATATTGGCCAAGTATGACAAAGAGCTTGTGATCAGTCCTAGCCCAGTCCTGCAAACACTTTTGTTGCCACTAAGCCAGGATGGAGCTTTGAGTCACAGGAACAGAAACAAATCGCTCCAGGCACGAGAAAGGGAAGGAAGAGGACAACTCCTTAATAAGGCACTGGTGCTGAACGCTCCACACTGTGAATCTATGACCTCATCCCCAACATTTAATTATGCTTGCTCTCCTCCACTGAGAATCTTTGTGTTTACATGAAAAAAAAGTCTTTTTTTAATTTTTGTTTTTGTTTTGAGGACAAAGATATTCAGCCAATGGGTAATAAGTATGGGCTTATAATGCAAAATTTGTTAGGCTAAAATAAACCCTGAGCTTTCCTTAATGTGCTGTCATTTGTCCAAGTGCAAGTAAGGACAGGCCAGAATAGTAGGCTGCTGTTTGGGGGGTTCGTGTGTGCATGTGGGTTACATCTCATGGGGACAAATGAATTATGGTTTTAAACAATTCTGAGCATATAAAACTAAACTGCAGAAAGAACCAAGGGGATATGTGGCAGCAGAAGAAGCCTTTTGGCTAAAACTGGGAAAGATCATGTTAATTCCCGATTAAAATCCTGAGCACCCAGGCAACCAAAAGTGATTGTGGTAGCATGATTTTCTCAAAGAAATATCAATGCAGATATATGTGCATGATAAGGAAGAGGGATGGCCTTACTCAAAGTGCTTCACTGAGAAGGCGTTCTGGCCCCCCAGGGTGGGCAGATGAACATCAGGAGAAAGACTGACAGAATCCCCATAAAATTAATGTTTTGTTTTTAGCCAAGCGATAGAGACAGTATTTTATTTTCTGACAACAGCAGCCTGTGAGAAAGCTCCACGTGTGTGTGTGCATGTGTGCAAGACTCGAGCTGGGTCTGAGGAGTCAGGGCTGTGCTTGGTGGTGACTTGAGTTTACAAGGCCCCAGTTTCATTTTCTGCAATTAATTTAATGTAACTACAAATCTGACAAGGTTCATTCAAGGGAGTTATTAAAGATTCAGAAAGGCCTAAGTGATATGGTTTAAACTTGGTATTTTTTTTTTAACAAAGCCTGGTTATTTGATGCGCTCACATATTCTTGTGTTTCAGGGAAGGGAGTAATAAATTAGGATTTTTATCTTGGACTAATTTAAGGCTTTCCATAAAATTATGTGAATAATTCACAATTGATAATTTACTTGATGAATTTTACCTCCCTTCTTTGCTAATTGTCCCCAAGCTGAGCAAGTTTTCCTCAAATGTGTTTGTTATTAAAATTTATTTGCAAAGTCTTTCCTTTCAATAAAGTTCTGAGTCTGCAGTTAATTCATGACTAGATCTCTGTGAATACCTGACAGTCATCCTGTGAGACAGGAAGGTAGAGCTGGATACATTTTCCTGGCTGAGGCCCCTTGCTTACTGAATACCCAGTCCCTCAACTGGGGACCCACTCGAAGTGCTCTGGGGGTCTCTTCTGACTTGTGTGACCCACCAGATGAGGTGAAGAAAAAGGTAAAGTGATAAATACCACATCTGGTCAACCTGAAGACATAGCTGGGGAGTGAACTGCATCCCAGCTGCACCATTGACTGTTCGGATAAAGTGTCCATCAGGAAAGGTAAAGACTGAACCCATTGGCTGTTTCTGGGGTATTTACCAAAATATTTGCCTTGCTTAATGTCACCATATCCTTGAAGAGAGGATGCAAGAATCATGAACTTAGTCATAGAATGTTTAGACACCTAAGGTTGCAGATAACACAACATCAGGCTTTTTAAAAGTGTCATGAGATGTTTGTGAAAGTGCCAGGGAACACTGACTTGTACCTTTGGGCACCTAAATAGCCTTTGAATATGATTAAAATTAACGTGAACCATCATCCTTTAAAATTTCTCTGCTTTTTTTTCAAGCCCTAACTACCTACATTTCACTATGACTGAACCAGGCCCTTCCTAAGGGTCAAATTATAACATTAATTCTTGGACAAGAAGAAGTGATTGCAGATCAAGTATTTAATAATTTAAACAACTGAGAGTAATAAAATCTGATATTTCTCTATTGAGTTGAAAAAACAACACAAAGCAATGCAACAGAGACCTGCTGTGATGACAGGCTATGCTTCAACTAAATGGCAAGACTTAATTACACTGCCCCAGCCTGGGTTCAGAGTAAACTAAAGACTACTACATGATTAACTCCTCTGTGCTTTAGTAGGAGAAAGGGAGATTGCAAATGGAAGCATCTGGCACCTCTCAGAACTTAATTAAAGAAATGCAAAGAAGCTACTATTGCTATTACAATTGCTCCTTGGGGCAACAAAAGACAAACATAGTAAGTAGGAAAGGAGAAACTCTGGAGTATGAAGGAACCCTCCCCAAACAAATCCTGAATAACTGAGTTTTTCATGGCTGTCAACCCTTCTGTTCCTCATCTCCTGAGCAAATTGGCCTAAATATTATATAATAAGATACTGAGAATACTGAATGGGTTCTGCTTTGAAATTACTACTATTTTTTAAACTTTGTTTTTCCGTTCACATCAGTGTTGGAGACTGAGTGTAAAATGTTATTATGAACCTACATTAAAGCAGCAGCTGTTAAGTCTTTGAAGCTGCTCAGGGATCGTGATTCGGCTTCAGTGAAGGTTGTACTTAGACTCAGTGCTTAGTTGACTTATTGCCTAATTATGGAGAGCTGGTGTACTTAATAAAAAACCTAACTGAAGTATTTAGCTTTTAAAATATCCTAGGATTTTTTCCCTTATCAGATTATTTTTGTACTTTATGTTCAGGGAGACATCCAAACAGAACACAATAAATTTATTGTTCTCAAAGAAGTGCAAGTCTGCTCCGGTGCTGCATGACTGTTAAAAAAAGGAAAGAAAATGGCTAATTCCAAAAGGGAAAAACAGTGGAAAAGGAAAGTTACTGAAAAGCTTTTCTAAAATCTGTTTCATGTTCTTGTTTGTTCTTCTTCGTGTCCTCATTCCTCCCTTTTTAATTACTAAAACTGCAAGTCTATAACTTTTAAAAATATCAGAACATACTAGTACCGGAGTAAAGCTATTTTGTTTATTTTTAATGGGGTTTTCACTCTGGACAGTTGTCCTGGAATATTCATAGTAGCACAGCTTAATCCAGTCCAATCTCATGGAGACCAGCCTGTCAGACCAGCTCTGCTTATCTAACAGATGCTAAAATAGCCATTCAATTGAGACAAACTCAGGGCAGTGATTTTAAGAGAGAGATGGTCATTAAATTAAGACACTTATTCAAAAAAGAGGCTAGCTGTTGAACCCATGCCTGTTTTGAATCCAGAGTTTTGTTTATTTTATGACCTTCCTGGACAAATTTAGCATCCTGTAGCCTTTCCTCTTAAGCACAGTTCCAGCACGACCCAAATGCCAGCTGCCAGGACAAAATGTGCTGCTGATGCTCCATGTGGCTGCAGCAATAGCAGTCAGGGGGGTGGTAGGAAACAGCACTTTCAGGCTTCAAGGAAATGTTTGGTGTGTGCTTGTTGGAGAGGAGAACTGGCACTAAAAGCTATGCATGTCACACAAGGCTGACGTGACATTGCCTTTGACACTGCAAATGATCATTTGAAAAGTGCTGCTTTACCTGCAGTGCTACGCCTGGAACCTCAGCCTGAACTCACTGACAGAAATTCCCAGTCAGTTTCCTCACCATCATATAAGCGAGGGTATGGTCAAGCAGAAGAATAATGAGAACTTGTGTTGCTCCAAACAAGCAAAGCCTGATAGTGTAAAGCAAAAGTTCCTTTATTTTGTAGAGAGAAAATGTCAGAAATTTTAAGAAACAGTTATGCTATATTCCTAAGTATATTGTCTGTTAAAGCTTCTGATCTTTAACATTTGGAAATGCAAGTTCTGTGGAGTTAAACTAAAGCCCACTCAAATTCAAATATTTGTGCAATTCAATGCCTTTCCTGCTTATTTTCTTCATTTTGGGTTTCTTATCAAGTTATATGATTGTTAGTTTTTCCATTAGAATTCCCTATACTTCCTGTCTGATTGGCCTTTTTTTTCTTTTTATGCCGTATGAGAGATTTTGTAACTTAATGAACTTTACAGAGAGGCACTTCTGCAAACCACAGTATAAAATTATGAGGTTGTGTGCTAAGAAGCTGCACTGAATTTTGACTACGATTGTCATTGTTTTATGCAATTGTTCACTAATGGCTATGGCATATCTGTGAGTCTATGAAACCACTGAATTCTTTAAAATATCAATCAAATAATGCTTATTACTATAAGAAACCCTTTACTGACTAAGGCAGACAAAAATATAGACATTATGAAACTTACTGGTGTATTGCGCTTACAAATGCACAATATTGATACACCTCTAGTCTTGTAAAAAATGTATGTAAGCTTAAATTTTGCTTTTTAGTCCTTGCCTTGTCATGGAAAAATACGTTGTCATTTGCAGCTCCAGGACTGGAGTTGGAACCAAGTAATCTCTTTTCTTTGAAGGGAGGTCTGAAAGAGGAATAGATGTGCCTGGAAATATATATCAAGAAAATTGGTCTGTGATTGCTCAGTATTGTGGTTCCTTTTTGATCCTGGGTCAAGTGTTTGGCACTGAGTGGCATCAGGAGGAATCTCAAAACATGAAGAGGACTGTCTACTTCTCATCACCTTAAAATGTTTCTGTATGTCCATGTCTTAGCCTCATTCTCATTCTCTTGTCACCTCTCCCTCCTTTCTCAGTAGGAGCACATTCTCATCCCTGTAGTTGTTTTTTTCTCTTTCCTTTTTGGAGAAACAATCATAAACCTTTCAACTATTTATTCCTTTTCTATTTAATGGTTCAGAGATTGGTGTTTTGCAGTTAATCAGATTCCTGTTCAGGAACCAAGTTCTTTAGCATATCAGAAATACAGGCTGAAAAATGGAATAAAAAAAGAAAAAAAAGTGACTGGCCTAGTTTTTGTTACCATGGCAACAATGATAAAGCACAGTCTTATTCTCAATTTTAGAGTACTGTTCCTGTAATACTTTTTGGAGTTTATTTGGTAAAGGTAAGAAATTTTCCCCTCTAATTCCTTTTGTAAAGCTTTCTAATACTAATTCTGGGTTGAGGGAGAAGTAGAAGTACGGTAGAACTAGCAGGAAAAGAGGTATGAAGGGAGGCAGAGATGACAGCAAAGAGAAGGTTAGAAATTGTTCCTTTGTGGAAAGATTTGACCTCAGAAGAAGTTTCTCTGAGATGTATAATGGAGATCTGTGCAGAGGCCCTCAAACACTTCCATTGTTCCTGGATATTTAGAATAATCCAACTACTTTGTGAGGTTCTAAGGCATAGCAGATAGAGCAAATTTTAAGAGAAGTAGTCTATCTCTGTGGGCAAGAGAAGAGTTCCAGTTTTCATTATAGTATTTGTATTTAACAGCTCAGCTAAAACACGTCATGAGAACTCTAGCAAAATGTTTCAGATCAGAAATAGCAACAGCATGATTCCAGCATGCTGTTACGTTTCTGGGAATTGCTTATTACTGGACCTGCTTGTTTCTATGACTGCAAACTAATTGAACCTATTGTTTCCAGTTCAGTGTCTGCTTCCAGTGATGGTACAGGGTCAGGCAGACTCCTACTGCATGGTGTAGATTAGCACACAATTGCACTTCCTAGAACAGCCAATTTAAGCAAATTCCCTGAAAAGAGTTTTCCTTAACAGAAAGAAATGGGACTTTTAAGCAAGTTTTTTGCATTGACAGGATGAAGCCTTTTGTTGTTTCTAAGAAAGAGAGCTAGATATCTCATTTACTGTTTTCTTGTAAGTGCTCTTACAGTCATTACTCGTCCTTTTTTCCAGTTCACTCACAAGCTTTTCAGCAGAACAGAACTAGAGAGCGTTCAACAAATGTTCAATAATTGTACATGTATTGCACTAAGGAGACAAAGTTCCCATTTTTTAACAAGAAGTAATGTATACTGCAGTGCTTTCTTCAGGAAAGTAAATGGACTAGCAAAATGCAAATGGTTCTAAATTACCCTTGATGGAAAATGAACAGAAATATAAGGCCAAAATGTGGACTGGCTGGTCAGGAAATGAAAGCTCTTCTCTAGTTCCAGGTCGTCAATACAATATTCCTTAATTACCAACTGAAACAGTGTCAGAGACCTGTCCTGGCACAAAGGCCTTGGCAGCTCTTCCCTATGACCTCACTGTGTTCCTTCTGGGAAAGTCATTACTGCCAGACAGCTGCTATGGAAAGCAAGGAAAGAACTGAGAGGATCTCAGGGTAAGATCTGAAGTTGTCTGTCCAGGATTGTATTGGCTGGTACTGCTGTGCACTGGCTGCTGACACATGAGGTGGATTTATTTCACTGGAGAAAGAGTTTCAGCTTCCATCAGTATATTGCATGTCACTTACACCTGACATTTACCTAGACATACGTCTTTTCTCAAACTGGGACAAAATACTCATATTAATCATGCAGAGAATAGAATAAAACATTTTAAAAAAGCATTCAACTACAGTTCTTGCACAGATGACTGGCAAAAGAACAGTTTCCAAACTCCAACTGTGTTGCCCCCACCACAAATAATTTTTTTCCTCATTTACACCATACAAATGTCTTTAAATGATACCAATTCTGCAGCCTAACTCTCAGCTGGTATGGTGGAAAAGGTGCATCAAGCAATGTGTGTGTTGGATTAAAGCAGTGTGACAATAAAGGTTTACTACTTCTATGCTTGGGTGTTTTACATTAGTGCAGGAAGCTCTTGCAGGATGAATTGTCCTGTTTGTTTGGCTTATTCATTGTCCAGAAGTCTGAGTTTGTGCCACTCAGTGGCTGTCACCTTTTCCGTTTCCCTTCTCTGTTGAATTAGATATATAAATCACTCACCATCACTCATGTAGCTCGTCTGACAAACAGAGAGAAGAAAAATAGTCTGTCCTGCAGCCCTGCAAAGAGAATCTGTTTCCCTAATATTTCCACTTATTTGAGGCCAGGTCACTTTCCTTTCAAGTCAATAACAGAAATTCCATTCCCTTAGTTAAGATCAAAATGACCTCCCCACAAGAGATCTGGGTAGATTGCATTTCCTCAAACAGAGAGATCCTTGCTCAATAATACCTTACAACTCATATAATCATTACCTGAAGTTTATTTTTGCTTTCATGTCATTTTTAAACATAGAAGCCCGATGCCTAAGTGCCACCTTGTGGACAAAATAACTCTTTTTCTGTCCTCATCTAACCCTGTGTGCTAAAATTTCTCTTCCAGCAAGACCTGAGTTACAGAAGCCTCTAGGGAAGAGACCTAAATCAAGCAATTAATTTTAAATTTATCTCTATATATCTAGCTGCACATATAGATACATTGGCTTAAAAAAACCCCAAACCAGACATAGTCAATGTGCACATCTATTGCTTCTTGCCCCTGTTAGCTCCTGCTCTCCCTAAGAGGGCTGACAGTTGTAGCAGGAGCAGCTTCTGTGGCATGCACACAGAATGCCAAGAATTGAAAGCCATGTAGTGCAAGCAGCTGGAGACTCATTTTCTTGAGGAGGAATCTTTTCCTCCAACTAGCTGTTGTCACTGTCAGCTGCAGAAGTAATTTTTACTACTATTGTTTTCCTCTGAGCTTCTGCAAGAGCCTGATTTTTTGCTAAGTCGTATATTCCTGCTAGGAACCATGGCATGGAGTTTGGAGGAAATGGGAAAACCTGGGACTCCTGAAGGATTTACTTGTTCAAGATCAATACACTAATGGACTTTACTGTGTGAACTTAGCCAGGTACAGGAATTACAGCAATGAATGGGAAATAGATGCCTGAAGGCTTAATGTAGGTGAATCTGTTCAACTGAGCAAAATAAACTATTCATTGCCAAGCCCATGAATGTTTAGGCCACAAGAGCTTTCCAGGAAGGTGCAAGAAACTCTTCATGGGACATTTTTAATACAATCTACCCAAAGGATGTTTTTTTTTCTAATGATGACTGATAGATATCTCATATATCACGGCTGAAGTCCTTCACTACAGCCCATTTTTAAAATAATTCTATCTCAAACTATAACTCCATTAAAATGGAGATCCTGTTCACAGTAAGACTGTGCTCAATCCCTGGTCATACTCAACATGAGTATTAGTGTCCTTGAACATGGGAATTTCCCTGCTCTTCACTATATTTGGCAGTACTGTTATTGTGTGGCCATATCATATACATAATATGGTTTCTAAAAATGGATGGAAATAATATTATAACATACACAACTACTGTGTACCTATCCATATGTAAAACGTAGTGGAGTTTCAGTGTGACTCATTTAGACCTTAGCCACTAGGCGGTAGTATAGGATTAAGTCATGTAACAATATCTGGTAGTTTTGTTTCCATTTTGCAGCAAACTTCAAAACACATGCCAGCACCAGAGGAAATACTGTAAAACACTCCTCTGTTTCTTTATCAAATCAGCAAGACACTGAACAAAAATATGGCTCAGAAGATTCACTTAATCTTGTGATCAAATGCATTATTTGAAGCTGATGAACCACAAGGACAACAGATATCCCCCTGACACTCCCATATTTTCTCTCACCTTATCAGTTGGTGATTAGTAAGGTTCACCAAATACAGTTTAGTCATTGAGGAATCTTACTTAGAATAAAAAAACTACAATAAAATCAAATTCTTCACACTGTGCTGTGAATCTCATGCTGGAGCTGAATTAGGTGAACTTATTATAGGAGAAGTTCGTTTTCAGAGATTCACAGAATGGCTGAGGTTGAAAGACACCTCTGGAGGTCATCTAGTCCATGCCTGGTCAAGCTGGGCCATGTCTAGCTTGGTTCTGAGTATCTCCAAGGATGGAGACTCCACAACAGCTCTGGGCAACTTGTGCCATTTTTTGGGTAAAAGGAAGCTTCCTTGTGCTTAGATTTTGTGGTTTTTAATCTGTGCCTATCACCTCTTGTTCTGTCAGTAAGCATGACTGAAGGGAGCCTGGCTCCCTCTTTATTCCCTCTCATTAGGTGTTAATATACATTGAAACAATTTAATTTCTTTTTTGCTAGTGTTTCAGATGAATATGGGGATTTCAATCTGGGTCTAACATGACAAATTAATTTTATAGGTTTGGATGATAAAAAGGAAGATTCCATGACTACAGGGTACAATTCTGAGAGCATTTTGGGAAGCTGTAATGAAATAAGTAATCCTGGTTTACTGCATCTCCTGTGTTTGACTTCAGCAGCTGATGTGATAATGTGGTTGGTGGAATGCCTTCAGTGACTGCTAAAAAGGATATGCCAAAGTGAATTTGGGTAGGTAACAAAAAGAATAGGTATGCAGCATTTCTGGCTGCTTTTCACACAGATGAAACAATCTGATCTTTCTGGGATACCACCTGGGAGCCCTGAATTCACGTTTTTTTGAGATCCTCATCTAATGTTCTTTTGTTCTATCAGGTACATTTAGGTCCTTCTAAAATACCTGGGGCTATTGTTTATTGTAGGACTGTACTGCAATCTCTCTCTGGGATTTATTTTTTAATGTTGGGGGAATGCAAGGAGATAATCAGGAAGCAAGCCTTTTTTTAGATTTTCATAATTTAAAACTATTTTCTCTGGTGAGAAGAGGAATGCAGTACATTATTAGGAAGACTAAAAAGCTTTCCTTAATTTATCCTCATTTTTCTAAGAAGAGACTAACTTTCCCTTGCAGTATATTTTAATTTTTTTTTAATGGTTGCCAATATCCTTATTAACATACATTTGTACAGTGCTGTGTGGATCCAGAGTACTGTAAAATGAATTTTAGACCAAGACTGGAAATAAGCCATAAAGTCCAAAGTGAAACAGTAAGGTGTTTTAATCTCAGGGATTGTTTTTAGCCTGTTACACAGAGAGGAGCCAAAAGCTACATGAGATTGTGGGCTCACCCTTTTTGAAGAGTAAATTCTATAAATGTTCTCATTTAGCTGGAGTTCTGCCCTTTAAATACAAACAAATTCATGAAAGTTGATGCTCTTTAATTCTGAAGTCAATATATTGGTATGCATAACCTAGTGAGCATAAAAACTGTAATTATATTCCAACTAAACCTATCTCAGTCTTACAAAACCTTTCCCACAGATACTGATTTCTGCTAGCTTATTTTCAACCTAAATTTGAACCATCCTTGATGAATGTTTGCCAAACCAACCAGGGCTCTGTCCATTTCTTATTTTTGCACAATGTTTTTGAATTATGGGACCTGATCTCTCAAGGAAAATGGAAACACTCCCAGCACCTCTAACAGTTCAGGATGAGGTCATACACACTAATATGTTAGATACTTTTTGCATCTCCTTTCATCCATTTTAATCTGACGCAAGTCATGAGTCCTCAAGACCCATTTCCTTTTTCTCTTCTATTATTTTTGGAGGAACTTCATCCCATATACTCCTTTCTGTTGAACTATAACATGAAGATAGATATTGTAGGGGAGGGGGAGTCTCACAAAAAAAAAAAAGCAAAAAAAAAAGCTGTTCTTTGTTTTTTTCTCATGAAGAAATTTCAGTCTGAATAGGTCATGGTATGAACAACAAATATGTGATGCTGCAGTTCTTTTTGCTGTGTGATAGTACAGCTATTTCCTGGGTTTGTAGGTATTGATATATTACATAAAAATACTTGTGGTTTTTTCCATAAAATAATAACATTATACCCTTGCATCTCAATATATTACCTTGAAAACTCAAAGAGTCAACAGTTATTTTAGGAGGCTATCCAAAGGTTAACCAGATAAATTTAAAATTATGGTCATAAATAATCTAAACAATGACCAGCCATAGAAACAGATGGTGCTTCTGGAAGGGCCCAAACCATTTCCACCCTTAATTCAATGTAAACCTCCTGTTTGGAGGTCTGCAGCTGATGTCCTTTGTACCTGCCTTTAAATCCATAATTTCTTCAAAAGTGAGATTTGTGACACAATGTGTGAGGCTTCTTTAATCAGAAACAATGCAAAGCCCCTGTTTGCATGACTGGCAGATGAACTGAGATAGTGCTCCTGAAATCAGAGAGACTGATCATGGAGTTACACAAATTGCAGCTGAAAATAACAAACCCATTCAGCCTTAGTTTCCATTGCCATTTGCTTATCATTTGTAGCACGGATCAGTTCCTGTTATCACATTGAATTGTCAATTTAATTTGTTATTATGGATTACTCCATGTCTGAAAACAATCAGTTTTGGTACCCACCTCTGATATTTCTATAGTTAGCTTTGGTTTTTTTCAAAGTACAGCTTCATTTAGTTTGGTTACTGGATTTGTCAGAATGAGATGCTTTGTGCTTGTAAGATACGAAATTACTGGGGTGAATGCTCTGAAACAGTCACCTGAGCGAAATAACTAAAACACAGCTCTGCAGGGGCTGGGTTTTTTAGACAGCATGAAGGTTACCTGAATGATGATGAACCCACTAAAGGAGCACGTAGATCAGGCAGCGGTGGTGAGTTCCAGCAGATGTAGTCCCAGCTTTAGGGCTTTTTTTTTACTGCCAGTTCCTGCCAGGAAAAAAAAAAGTGGGTGTAGTTTTAATGCTAGGATGTGTTCACTAGGCAAGTTCTTGCCAAAAACCCTCTTTATGGAACAAAAAAATCATTACATCATAATAATTTTAAAGAATTATGTGAAATAAGTGCAGGATATGCTCACTCCATGTAATTTATTAGTTCCTGTTCTTCATCAATCTTTCAGTCTCTTCTGCAACAGCTTATTTTTTACTTCCATGGTACTGAGGTCTGCCATTCCAAAAGGAGGTAAAGGTATCCAAAGTGGGAAAAAATGTCTGAGAATTTATGAACTAGATACATGGAGACACAAAACACCACTAAAATCCAAAGAAGTGGTGCAATAATTACAGCTCTGGGGCAGCGTAAGTTAAAAGCATTTCGTTCTTTTTACAAAACACCCCAGAAAGAAAATTCAAGAGTCAGTTGCATAAACCTACTTTTGCTCTAAAGTGGTTGATTATGGTTCTCTTTTGTCTCAGTCAAGAGCCAGCAAACAGCTGTATTTATTTGATTGGCTTGTACCCTTTCAGGATATTTATAACTATTGATAAAACATGCAAGTCAGTGAGTGGAGATATTTAATACAGAATAATTCTTAATGAGTCACCGGAAAGGAGGAAAAAAATCTTTTTTGTAACTGCTTATAGAGTCAAGGCAGCAAAGCAACATTTGCAGTTCCAGAGACTAGATGATGTAGCTGTGGAGTTTAGGCTCTGTCTCTTGAAAAAGTTGAAAGTAAATACCTTTCAGGATAAAGAAGTTAATATGTTTCACAGAACATGGGAAGGGGAGATGAACAGAGAAAGAAAGAAAGAAAGCATATGTGGAGGAAATAAATCTGTCCAGACCCCTGGAGTACTCTAGAGAAGTTAAATTTTAAAAGCTTGTATAAGAATAGCTTCCAAATATTCGTGTAAAAAGCTTCTGTCACTAGGGCATATGAACTTTATAATAATACTAAATAAATATACCTTCACAATATTTTGAAAGAGAAGGAACTGAGCTACAGGGCCAGTGAAAGCTTGATTTCTATTTCCCATCAAGTAGGCTTGTACAATTACAGAGCCATGGATGTGAGAGAAAGTGCTTCATGTTCACAGCAAGAGCAGTGGGAGATGTGAGCAGCCCCCAGCTTGTACCTGGTCCTGCTTCTCTTGGGGGGAAGCTGGGAGTGTCAGAAATGGGACCCAGCATTGTGTACATGGAAGGCAGTGTGTCCCGCAAAGCTGGAGCTGCTGAGTGACATTTCTGTACCCACACAGGCTTATCAGTTTGTATTGGCCAATATTTTTCATCGCTGCTGTAGTCCTTGTCACTTAAGTCACTTAAGTCACTGTTCATTATTATCTTCTTATGAGTGAGCAATGCAGAATTACATTCCAGCACACAGCATGAAATACTTGCTGTTCCTCTGAAGCAACATCTCTAGATGAAAACTGGACTGAACTGATGGCTGTGTGGACAGCGAGCTCCTCCGAGAATTGAATGAGGTGGATTTTCTCTACAAGAATTATTAACTCCCAAACGCTTCAGGGCAAAATGCGATTACTGTGTCTTACTGCACATCTCAGAGCTTAACGGAGCATTTGGTGTTCAGAGGATGAGTAATTTCTGTTACAGGAGTGATTTTCCTGAGGGCTCTCTAAATTGATGTGAGCTTTCCTAAGCAGTCTGTATGCTATTGCTCAGTTTGCCTTAGAGCCTTGTGCAATAGTGCTTTATCTCGAGTTGTGCTCCTGTGCACCACTGAAATATAAATATTTCCTTACAATGTACTGGCAAGTCAGAATGATTCAGAGCATTGGTGGCATCCTGAGGCAGGGCCAGGCACTCCAGCATCTTCTCTGTCTGTATCCTGGGAGCTGGTCCTGAGAGAGCGCATGGTCTGCTTTGCCTGAGTTGCCTTCAAAGACTCTGTGAGTTCTTTTATGCTTTGGGGTTCTCTCATTCCTGATGGGTGAACACAGCATAGTTGATCCAGAGAAGTGAATTTCAGTTACTGATGATTTTGCAAGGTTATTTATACATAGACCTGTTTATACATAGACTTAAACACGTATCACAGGATCACAGAATGGTTAAGTTTGGAAAGGATGCAGTTCTAGTCACCTTGTCCAACCTCCCTGATCCTAGGGCACATGGCACAGGATTGTGTCCAGAGGCTTCTTGAGTATCTCCAGTGAGGGAGACTCCACCGTCTCTCTGGGCAACTTGTGCTGGTGCTCAGTCACCTGCACAGTAAAGAAATTCTTCCTCATGTTCAGGTGGAACTTCCTGTGCGTCGGTTTCTGCCCGTTGCCTCTTTTGCGATTGCTTGGCACCACCAGGAAGAGCCTGGATCCATCTCCTTGGCACCCCCACTTAAGATATTTATACACATTGATGAAATCCCCTCTCAGCTGTCTCTTGTGGCTCCCCTCTGTTGGACCTGCTCCAGGAGCTCCATGTCTCTCTTGTGCTGAGAAGCCCAGAACTGGACACAGCGCTCCACATGTGGCCTCACCAGGGCTGAGTAGAGGGACAGGATCATGTCCCTCAATCTGCTGGCAATGCTCTTCCTAATGCACCCCAGGATACCACTGACCTTCTTGGCTGGCTCATATAAATATGTAGAAATATAGATTGATATCTGTTTCTCCAGTGGCCAAAGGAAAACGAGAACGAATAGGAAAAAGAAATAATGAAAGAAACAGAAATATTTCAAAAAAGGATGAAAGATCAGATTCTGGTTTACCAAAAGTCAACCCTGTCTTGACAGTGAAGACTTGGCAGCAGCAGGAAACATCAGGCTTTTGTTTCATCGAATCAGTTCCAAGATTATAAACAGTACATTTTCCTAGATGTTCTTCCAATATGAGATAAGCCCAACAAACAGGCCAGCAAGAAAAGTGTTTAGCTTTCCTGTGCAGGAAGAGAACTGGGTGCATACTTCAAACTTCTTATTTTCATTATACACTATCTAAACAGAAGCATCTTAAGAGAGTTTTCAGTGTCAGGACATCACTCCTGCATCTCCTCTGCTGGTAGTATTACTGAAAATATTGAATTGTTATTGCTACTTCCACGCAAGATGTGGAAATAACTGTTCTTTTCATTAAAATGGAAAAAATTGAACCAAGACCAAGCAGGGAGGGTTTTTGTTCTGCCAAGTAGGAGAGCTTAAAATGTGTTAAGCAGACTTGTTAGCAAAAAGTTATTCCAGCTTTGAGAAGTAGTTTCAGTGGTGTTTTCACAAACCCTTTTGCCAGCACTCTCATAAACAATCTAATGTGTCAATCCTAATTTCCTAATTTCCTAATTTAGCAATGACCATAGGACTATCTCAAAGGTATTTGAGTTCTCCTCCTCCTTATAAATATTTCCATCACCTAAACAAGGAGTGCACAATATGGTACAGGTATTAAATTAGCATGAGCATTTACAGATGCAACCAGTGCAGCCATCTCACAATTACCTTTAGGTAAAAAAAAAATGAAAAGAAAGATCCAGTTGAAAATTAGACTAGAAAAGAATTCTCTTCTAGTGCACCTTCATTAATTCTATGGAAATACATTGAAACTAATAAGTTCAGCCAAATCATCATACAATTAGAACAGAAATCACACTTCCCACACTTCTGCTGGTGTCAGAGTTACAGCCGAAACAATTACTGCCTGAGATGATTTTTAAGTTCCATGAAAGCTGTGCTTACTGATTCAACACTACATTTTAAGTTTACAAATCCGGTGTCAGAAATCAATGGCATAATGTTCTTATAGTAATCTAGGGAAAAGCCTTTTCTAAACCTAATGTACATTGTATTTATTCCTAAAAATCTCATCAGCTAATCCTTTAGAAATAAACTCTTGTGCTATAGATGTCACGTATTTTCCTGTCTGTGTTTTCAATTCAAATGAATGCTTCCTTTTTTGAATTCTCCCACAGAGTATCTTTTACCTCTCTGCAGCAAAAGAAAAAGAGTTAATTTTCCAGGAAGATGGAAGACTCCTGCACAGAGTTTATAATGAAAAGTATGGATGCATGCATTACACACCTCCAGCTGTGTACAGGTTGCACACAAGTCACGTAATTTGTCAACAGCCTTACACTGGGCAGCCAGTCTGCTGCAGAGGGTCCAGTTGTGTGTGATGTTCATAAGCAACCATTCCAAAAATTAATCTGGCATGGATTCTCTTTGTAGAGTTCAACAGAGTTTGGATTTGTTTCTACAAGATTTGACACACAATCTCAATTAAAAAAATAGACGTATCTTCTTTACTGCCCTGTTCCTAAGAAAAGAGTAGGCAAGCATTACCTCTAGCATCATTTAAACCCAAATCGCTGACAATATCTCTTTTATATGTCCATAAACTGTCTATTGCAAACACTTGTCACTTTTTGTGCTGGAGATTTCTGCAATCTACTACCACAAGGGACCTTTTTTTCCCTAATGCAACTACATCTCAGCCACCTGTTATTTCATGGAACTGTCTGGGACAATTAAAATTGCACAACTAAGACAAAGAACAGGTTTACAGATGGATTCATTTCCACAAAAATAATCTGAAGGTATTTTGAAAAATTCATATCTTCACACACACATGGAGACTCCACACACGCATGGAGAGTCATGAAAACCTTTTGATTTGTGGACTCTGTAAGGGAACTCCCACCAATCCTTAGGGATGATGCCATTTGCACACCTCACCAAGCATTAACTGACCTCCAGCTGGCCTCTGGTAGTGCAAGTAGTTACCCTGAATGTGAAGCTACTATGGCTCTCAGAAAGGCAGATCTACCACAAGATACTAGCTGATTTTTCCATCAAGGGTGGTATTTTTTTTTACTAGCAAATCAAAAATAAACAATGTCCCACAGAAAAGTAGAAAATCCCAGCAGACTAATATGGGATAGAAATAGAAGAACATACCAAGCTGCTGATGAAATTCAACTACCTTTCTAAGCATGAAAAACACCATGATTACAGGCAATCTTGAAAATGTAGTTATATAGCTTAGCCAATGGATTCTCCCCTGGTGAGGAATCTCACTGAGATTTTCTCCAAATTGTCATGGATGACCTACCATTCCCTTTGTCATCTGTCAAATGCAGAAGCAAGTTCAGATTCAGTGCTAAAACTTTATTTTGTGATTAATGGTCATTTAGATTCAGAATCTTGGTTTGAGCACATCTCTAAATGGACAAGTTAGTCGCACAGCCATTGTTGTCACGCAACACTGATGAAGAGTCATCAGGGCAGTAACTGTTGAGTAGTGGTGTTTCATAGAGCTGCTTTGTTGTCCACCATCAGCTGTGAGACCCTGTCTCTGAAAATGACTTTGCATCACTGATACAAAACCCTACAGGAACCAACGGGAATTAAACATTTAATGCAACAAATTTTATTCTTCAGTGTTTGACAGTAAAAGGGCACTTAGCTCTAATAATCTTCCTAATGGCTTATCTTGCCAGTTGTAGCATGTTTCAAAACTAAACTTCTCTGAGTGTTTGCCAAAATTAACAAACTATGACATCACTCACTTTTGAAAGAGAGAAGTGAAACTTTGCTTGCAGTAAAAGTCCAGACAATTACAATGTGCATTCCAGATAGAATCACAACATTAGCATTGCTTCTTTGTGCTAGCTCAGAAGCCCATCTTTTAAAATAAGTTATGTATCCATCAGTTCTGAACCTTGTTCCATTTTTAAATTCCTCTCTATCAGGCGGCTTAGAAGCCCGAATGCTCACACTTCAGATTTGGCCAAAAATAATGAAAATACAACAGATAAAATAAAGCTTAGTGATATATTTGAGTATAAAAGGGCCTCATATAAAATGAGGTTATCTTGGCTTATGTTATATTCAGAGCATAAGTGAACATGCTAAACTTTTTTAGTTGCTCTTTACCCATGCTGTTCTTTATATTGTATGAAAGGCATTTATGATATATATTGTCATTTCAAGTATTCTTGCCAAGCAGTTTCTGAGTCTTTTCATAAATTTAAAGGAACTATATAACAGTTCAGCACATTTAATAAACATACTTTATATGGAAATAATTTTTTGGAGAGTAGTAAGATACATTTGATCTTAGAAAGTTTTGCTTTAGCTTTGCAAAAGCAAGTTAATCATAATCTGATTTAATACCTTGTGCTAATGATAACTTAAATACAAATGCAAGCATAAATTAGATGCACGGATAGTCCCTTACTGCAGATAAATCTGGAATGCACTCAGAGACAATGTTTTAGTGAGAACAGAGAAATATTAAAAAAACATCTGAATTTTTAACAGTGCTGTCATGGGACACAGAATATGAAATGATTTAGACAAAGAAATGAAATATGGCAGTGGAGTAGGGGAAAAAGGACTCATTTCAATTCTCAGCTTGCAACAGATCTCTTGTGCTGACTTTGGTGAAAAGAAATGTGTCTGTCACAGAATTCCCAGGAAATTAGATTCACCCAGTTTGCAGTGGATGAGATAGCTCAGCTATAAAGCAAGAAGGCCTGGCAGAGTGAGCAGCTGTGGCAAGGTCTCACATCGTGCTGGCTGTCTTCTCAAAGCCCCATGCAGCAATACCTGTGCAGGGAATGATTTTCCAGCATTGCTTCTCCTACTGCAAAACTGAAGCTCTCATCCTGTGGCTGCTGTGACCTTGGAGCCACCTCCTCGTAGGATGCTTTCTGAAGGGGATCATTCACAATGTGGGACAGAAGCTATGAAACAGCAGCAGAAGGAGCAAAGCTGCGTATTCCAGACTGACTGTTGCTAGGAAAGGATCAGAGGAGATTGCAACAACAAAGACTTGTAGTTGTCCTCATCTTTATCAATAAATGTTTACTTATTATTTACATCATGGGCCCAAGCACACTGGGCATTTTAACCTGGATGTGCCACATTCTTATGTCTTCCTTTTATCTGCTGTAATTTATTTTTAAGCGTCATGCTCAAGTATAACTGTATGTTTTGCCTCCTGCTTTGTTGCATTCCCAAAGGTTGATTAAGCAGGTTATAATCCTTTAGAAGATGTCTACTCAAGGCTTAGTAATGCCACAATGTCTTGCTTTCTTATGTGCTCAGGCAAGCTGGAGGATTTCTAATATTTATTTTCTGAGCAAAAAGTATTAAGTGCTTTTTCTGGATGAGTCTTCATCCCACCACTTTTCTCCCAGACCTTTTGTGAAAATCTCATTACAAGAGGGTACTGGGCATTCATCCAGGCTTAGCTATACTTCTTTGTGAACTTGATAAAAGGGAAGTGAAGGCTTTACAGTGTGTGCCACTGTGCAAAACATCCTGTTGTGTGGGTTTGATATACATTAATTAATCAACTCTCCTGGTTAGAAATTATGCAAAGTCTATAGGTTACTCAGAATATACAACTTCCCTAGGGATTTGTATGCTACTGCAAACAGAAAATTACATTGTTCAATTCTTTACAAAGACCTCCCACCAGATGTCCTCCTTTCCCCACCAAAATGATAACAAAAGACTTCAACTGTCAATTTAAACCTGTCTGTAGTGATTTGGTTCTTCATTATGCTCTATATCCTGTAAAATTAGTTATCATACCTGCACTTCGACACAAATAGCGGCTGCTTTTATGCATGATGCCATAATAACATCAGCCTGTAGGAAGAACGTGTGACCTCAAAGTGCACTTTATACCTAGAGAGCCTGAGCCAGGCAGAGCAGACCTTGCAGTGCATGAGAAATGATGGGGTAGATACTTCAGGTGCCTGTTTTCCAGCACTGGCAATTACTCACAAACTCACCGGGACTGATTTTAGTCACCTATTCTTAGGGAATTGAAGGAAATATAAAGGCTGTATTTGAGTCATTTGACCAACTCATGAGGAAGCTTTGACACAACAAAGACAGAATATTCCAGAGGCTTCAAAAAGAAATAACGTGCAACTGAAATGGTTATTGTCATAAAGAGGGAATTTTAGAAACGCCCTTTTATTAACGTGCTTGCTGGCATGATGGTCATTAGTGATGATGGTGCAGAAAAGAGCCTGAACAATTTTGGTTGCACTTCTCAGCCAGATTTAATTTCAACCATGGCTACAACAATCAAAATCACTCTTTCAGATATAGCCATCTCTCTTTCTCTGCATACACCTGTTTCCATTCATTCTGACAGTTTAGTACTTAATGTGGAAAGGGCAGCAGGGCATGACCATAAGATCATGCTTACATTCCACAGAGTCCGAGACAAACCGGAGAAATGAGTCCATGACACTTATTTAATAATGAACACAGAATAATGGGATATTTCTGGTGCTTGAGTTCTAGACATTGACAATGAAATGTGCACTCTCATAAGCAGAAGTGTAGTTATTTAATATCTTGCCAACTAAACTGTGAGGCAAGATGCAGAGAATTTATTCTCTGGCACTGTTAGTCACAATGTGAACCAAACCCAGTACCTCAGTATCAAATGGGGTAAATTGCTTTAGGGGAGTTGAAGCCCGTGATGAACCTAGCCAGTTTTTAGACATGGTTGGGGAAGAGTATGTGCAAGCTACAGATTGTAGATCAAGCCATTTTTCCTGTTTTCCTATAAGCTGAAACCTCTGTTTACCAGGTGGGATCAGAACTGTAAATAGCACTCCCTAATCCCTCCTCACCCCCTAAAAAAACCCCAAACACTAAAGCTACCCAATAAACATACAAAAAAACACCCTCAAAAAACCCTACTGCAAAAAATAAGGAACATGAAGACAATTAAGTATCTTTACTTTCTCTGTATCTCAGCCACTTACGCATATAGCAGAATTAAGGATATTTCTTTATTTCCAGCTTTTGTGACTGTTCTTGCACATTCCTTAACTCTGAGGAGGTCTGAACCTGATAAACACATTGGACGGTTCAAGTGCTAGTAATAACAAACAGTGGGGACAGCTTGACTGACATAATCTATTTACAGACTAAAGGTGTAAGGAGCAATATTGCAGGGTGCTTATCTGCCAAATCAATGGCCAATGGTACTGGGCAGAGATAGTATTTTACAGGCTTAACCTCATAGTTCCCTTCTCACTTTCTTCATGTCGTGTAAAATCTGACTAAACTCAAAAGGCTACATGAGGAATAAAAAGGGGAAACTTGGTTCATGAAAGGATTTACTTTAGCTATTAAAAATAAATAAATTCCCAAACCTCCACTGCAATTGAAACAGACATTTCAAATATTCTAAGATAGACAAATACTCTGTTGTAGCTCTAATGATTATGATGTGAACCTATGATTTGTACAAAACAAGCCATAATTACTGTGAATATCCTACTGGATTTTGCAATAAGGAAAGAAGGTATTTTCATGCTTTCCAGGTTTGGGATAAATATAATTGATTTATGATTAACATAACAGGTCTAGGCTTATCCTCCAAATAAATTGTGTTTCACAGAGAAATGAGGATAAAGGCATTCTTCTCATTTCTATTGAAACATGGTATTTTCAAGGCAGAACAACTAAGAGCAGTGCTGATGAGGACTCCTGCTAGATGAACACTTGTTGTCATTCATGCTAGATTGAAGTTTGTCTATTGTATGGCAGGAGAAAGATCAATGGGAGGTCAAAAATCTAAAGAATAACATGAATAAGGTTTTTAAAGGCCACAATTTGGAAAGCAACACCATTGGAAGAAAATTCCTGTCAGTTTACTACAGATTAATTAAGCAACACTGATCCCTGGGCATTTCTTGGGGACTAATGTGAGTCAGAGGTTAATAGTCCAAGTTTGTGCCCTAGGCTACCATTTCTTGCCAGCTTCTCATGCCATCGAGGTGTTTCAGACCAAGGCTCTATTAGTTTAGGTTAAAAAAAAAAGGTGCAAATATATTCTAATTTTTGAAATCTGTATCAATAATGGCGCAATAGTTATCCTGAAAGGGATGTAGATCTGATCCTGAGAAACATCAAGACCCACCAACTCCCATCAATCCCTCTGGAACTCTGTTCCTGAGCAGCTGATAAAGGCTATGGCAAACCTCACTGAATCCCAATCTCAATTTCATGACTTTGGCAGACCAATTCAGATAATAACACAGAAGATAACTACACCTTCAGGCATACTCAGCCTTCATGAACACTGCAATCAAATCACTGCAGTGGGTCAAATTTGACACTGCACTCATGTCCAGATACTCCTGTGCTACATGCAACCTCTGCCAAAAAAGGTGTCTTGCAAGACCAAGAAAATCATATTGCTTCAGAGAAGGTAAAGAAAAAGTTTCAGCAACCTGGTGACTGCTGGAAAAGGCCTGTGCCCTCATTAAACCTCGTAGCTTGTAATTGAAAAAGCTCTCTTGAGAACTGAATACTTTTGCAGCATCCTGCCTTGTTCAGCAGCAAGAATAACTCCTTGCAGTAAGATGGACAAAAAAATATGTGTGAATCCACTGTTAGAGGAGGATAAGTGTGATTCTGACCATCCCATGTGACAGGATGAAACAAGCAAATAGTTGTCATTTCTACATCCATCTGAGCCCTTACTTTCTCCAAAGGTTGGACATGTCATCTGCAGCAGGATAGCCACTCCATGTCTGTGTGCCTGGCTCGAGTGCCAGTCAGCTACAGAGCTCCCTGGCATCAAAGATTTGTGTTCAGGGGTGTCCAAATTCCAGACACTAGCTAAACCCTGACTAAACTGCCAGTCTAACTCTCACTGGCATTGATGACAGCATTGGCTACGGCTCATTTCTTTAAGACTTCCTCTGATGCTTGCCTGCTCCCCTCCCTCCCCAGCTTGTGTACAGAAACCAGCAATTTCACAAGGTTATTTTAAACACTAGTCCTTATATCTAAAACCTCTCTCTTGTTAGCTTTGCTGAAACACATGGCACTCAAGTGCTTTCTAAATGGCTGTCAATGGATGCTGCACTTAAAGGGCAAATGTAAAAAGGAACAAACTGAACACATATATCACATACCTTTTAGGGATGAGACATTAAAGAGCAGAAGCTTAATCTTTGGAATTTTTCAGTATAAATAACTGGCCCTGCTTATTCAACTCGAGAAAATGTCTTCCACAGTCTTACATGAAATCTTCTCTAGCTAGTGGTTGAGGAAGAAAACTTCTGAGCTTCCCACATTATCATTTTCACTATTTTCTAAAGTACATGTAGCCAATTAAGAAAAGTTATTCCAGTGTATTACTCTGTTTTAAAAACAAGGAGAAATATAAGACACCATGAGTGAACATTCTGCTGTCTTGAAAAATTAATTATTTGATACAATTAATCTTGTCCACAGTTGTTGCTTTTGTTAAGAATGACCTTCTTGATTATTCCAGTTTGAACAAAATAATCAATTTGGTAGCAACAAAATAACTCTGTGGGGTGGCAGCCTGCTCTGTGTGTTCCTTATCTCCAGAAGGATTGAAATTATAGCCACTGAATAAAGGTAAAGAGGCATATGTAATGAACTTTGATCTCTCCATATTTTTCAGATGTCGCTAGACAATGCTTGCACAATGTTTTAAGAGTGTAAAGTATGGTTTGAAAAGTCCACAGTATTTATTTAGTGTTGAGACATTCTCTAAGCTAGTGTACAATGAAATGGAGAAAGTTCTTTAGAAGAATTGCTGTTGTATTCAATTTTAAGAACGGAGTAGACGTACTAAAATACATCTGATCATTTAAACATTTCTAGTTAACGCTGTTGCCACACAGAGTAACAGATTCTATAAGCTGCGAGCTGCAGCCAGTCAACTGCATGTACTCTGCACTTCACAGCCTCTCTCTTTATTGACTAATGAGATACATAGGCCTTAACATACATTGTTACTTAAACCAAGTTCCATGGCATTTTTCGTGGATAAACACTGCCAGGTTGCATCCCAAAGACAGAATTCTTGGACATTTCTCCCACTCCTGCAAGTGGGTCTGCTGAACATCAGTGGTGTAACTCTGCTAGATAGAGCTGAGTCTGTCTGTGCTTGCAGAAAAATTCCAAAATGGTTCTTTACCTTTGCAGATGTTAGGGAATTTTCTGAGCAAAGGAGATGCGTCCCTTCAGTTGGCAACTCAGGGATATGAGCATTGCTGCTCCAAACACCAGTAACAGCCAACCTCAAACGAGCATGGAGAGCACCAAGGGAGCTGACTTTTGTGGACACCTCTCACATCATGTAGTCCAGTGTGAAGAATGACAGACAGCTGTACTCCCAGCTGAAGTGAGCTTCATGCAACTGTGATTTCTGAAGAATTGGATATTTCATTATGAAGTTTGCATCTATTAGAAAAAACTTGGTTCAAAAAAGAATGAAAAAATATAAAAATGGAATTGGTCAGATTTAGGTTTCCCTTCTGCTTCAATGCTTAATATAAGCTAAAGAGTAATGAGATGGTGTCCAGCTTAGTAAATGCATTGACATGCAAAGTCTGTATAAAATGAATGTGTTAGATGTTCACAAATGCAGAAGGGTGAATATTCTTTAAAGCTTCTGCTGATACGCCAAGGTTTTGCTCTGGGAAAGAAGATGTGTAGTAGTATGAAAAAGAAGCTATAACTTTGGGCTTCTAATAAGTCTGTGAATTTTAACATCAGTGAGTGTTATGCTTTGCTGTTCTATTCATACTCCTGAAAAAGTATGAATAGAAAAAAAAAGTATACTCTTTGTTATTCAAAATATTGTGCCATGGTTTAGCATAAATTATAGAGTTAGTATTTATTCCTCACTTAATCCTTTTTCTTTTTTTAAATGAAATTCAGATTTTTCCCTTATTATTAGAAAGCGTGGTCAGGAATCTGAGGAAGCACTGGGTACCCAGGAACTGAATTAGAATTAGGATTCTGTGCCTATGACTTCTTTCCTCTTCTATCTCTGCCTTTAGGGAAATCTCTACTTCATTTTCCCTATGCATAAAGCCTATGTATCTGCCGATTTTAATTAGATGGAGTACAACACCTTCAGGATTGTAAGTGCCAAGCATTATTATAATCTGTGACCTTCAGCTAATGAAGGAGTGTCCTGCTTTCACATAAAGCATGTCAAGTATTAGACTGTGATGCCGTTTGAGTGCTCTCTCCTGACATAAGCTGTGTGTAACATCGTATGTTGGTCACACACCGGCACAACACTGTTGAAGTTTGTAAAGAGAGTGTTTGGTGCAAGTCAAGCATGTTGTGCATGTTGTGATTTTATATTCAGCTTATGCAAAATCAAAGCCTTTTACAAGAAGCGCTGTGACAGGTTTCAAAGCAAAGGAGTATGATAACCTCTACCTTAGCATATCTCAAATTACAAGATCAAATGCAGATTTGGACATGTTCGAAGAGAAGTTCAACTCTGTGGTGAAAGCTAAAAGAATTTAAATAATGTACTTTGATATGGCCTTGGGACCTCTTACAATTTCCATGGAGAGCTACTAATTCTTCTTTATTTCTCTCAGTTTTTCATAGGTAAAAGGTGTTTTTCTTTCTCCCCTAAAGCTCATAATGTGGTAAAGAAGTTGTTGGGAACAGTTAAATCAGTGTATAAATCCCCGTGAGAAAGAGTCCATCACACATTTTGCATATCTCAGGGGTTCAAGGACAGTGGGCAGGAATCTGATCTGTTTTACAATAATTTAAACTTTGACTAATTTGAGTGAACTCACCGGCGTTCCTCCAGATGTCAGTTAGAATAACAGAGAGCAGAGTGTGGCTCAGGAAGTGAAAAATAAAACAAGATCTGTGTCTTTCACTGCTGATGCTGTAACTTGTGACAGAAACCTTCTCTGAGGCAGCGATGTGCTGGTGTTCCAACCATGCTGAATTCATTTACTTTGGCAGTTTCTTGATTGTTCCACTGTCTATTTATTTGAAATGGAAACCAAGTCATCTTGCCTGCTCCTTCTCCCGCCATATGATTACACAATACATCTTCCATTTTTTGCAGTCAATCACTTTCAGTGCTATTTTCCCATTGTGCACCACATTATCTAGCTTTTGGAGAGGTTTCCATCTGAACATGAGTGTAAAGGAAAAACTTGAAAAAAAGAGAAAGTGTTTATGCATTTGCAAAGTGTGAAGAATGTCTAAGTTGTTCCATGCATTTGTTCGGACATTTACTGACAGCTGATTTGGAACATATGCTTCTCAGACATTCAGTGTCCTAAATTTTGGGTGTAAGAGCCAGCGATTTTAGTGTCAGATAAGCTAACCTTGTTTTTCAAAAAGTCAGGACCTGTCATCATTATAGACATCTCCTGGTTGGCTAGGCACAACCCCTGTAATGTGGCTGTTCAATATCAGAGACAGATCAGACAAATGTTTGGTATTTTCTGGATTCTATTCAAATTGTTCTACAGTCAAGTGAAGTAAAAACTAAAATAAGGTAGGTAAGTGACAACTCACATCTAATGAATTGTATGCAACACTTATTAAAATGGATTTCAAATGGAAAGGAAATGTATTAGAAGAATGTTTTAATTTTTATAAGGGTAACTTAATCTAATTAAAATATGTTTTCCCTCTTTTAAGTTCATGGCTCCCACATATTAGTGGATAGGATGAGTTATTTTAGGTTTACGTTAAAGATGTACAAACTGAGGTATGTAGTGTCCAAGATCAACTAGAAGGCCAGTGGTAATTAATAAAGTTTGAGAGCTGGGAATAAAACTGAATAAGGGCTATATTTGAAACAAAAAAAGGTCTCAGGTAGAGAAACAGGTGGCCACTGGCTTAATTCAAATTCTGACAAAGTTCCTTTCCCTATTGAGGCACAGCCATGTCTGCCAACATCTAAGGAAGGGCACAGATTCTGTCAGCAATTGATTTACCTTGGGCTAGTGCTTCATCCATCTATAGAAAAGCTGCAGTAAAGCTACCTAATTGATCAACTAATCCCTCAGGAAAAGTGCTTCTGTCATCAAGAGTCTGTCATTCTCATTGGGATGGGATTCCCTCTCCTCTCCAAGAAACTGCCGTTCTCTGTTTCCTACATGGCTGGTGTCTCTCCCCTGTGTCCATGCTGACTTTTCAGTCCTTTCTTGACACAGTATCTGCCAGTGTCCCTTTCTTGTCACCTTTGCCTTGTGCCTCTTTGTTGTTTGGACTCCAGCCACTGACTCAGGCCACTGTTACTGTCTCCTCCTTCTTGACTTGCTTCGTTTGGTAGCACAGAAACTGACCCTATGTTCAGCACCATTAGCTTTTCCCACATTTTTCTTAGTCCCTCTATACCTCCACTCATTTTTCTGATAGAGAATTGATGCCTTAAAGGAGGAGCACTGCCTGATTTTGAGGTTCATGGGCACTGCCATTGTGTGAAGGCATCATTCAATGCCTCAGGCAGTGGTGATGGAGGGTTCTTGCATCATTGACCTCTGTGTGGTCGCCACAGCCTGGTGTCTGGCTGCAGAGCTGTCAAACCTTCATAAGCATTGCAATCACAAATTACTGAAGAGCTATTTTTTCTAAAGCTGGGCCCACATCCAACAGCCCTGTTCTTTGACATTTGAAATTGCAGGGATTGCATATGCACACCTATTCCAACTGTGGTTGTAAAAGGCACCTCAGACAAAACAAGTGAGATCATTTTTCTGAAGAAGATTACAAATCCTACAGACTTGAATGGAGCAACCTGACAGACAGCTGACACATGCAGAAAGCTCATCAGGCGTTTGCAGTTTTGTTGTCTGACTTGCTGAAAATGAAGGGACAGAGCCTGGGGAAATGTAACTTGGGACAGTGTTGTTGCAATAGTGAGAACCACATTATCACACTTCCCAGAGGAGAGAGTTTTGTCTTACTGCAATGTTCAACCTTACTGCAGTATCTGAGTGAGTCAAATGAATAAAATGAGAACTTTAAATGGAAAATTAACCAACCAAGAGGGGGCGGGGGGAATATTTTAAAAAAGTGTTTGTGGTTAATCCTTTTTATGCTGTCATCAGGGAAGACTGCCACAGCTGCAGGGCATGTACATCTCAACCCACTGACATGCTTACCTGGAAGTGAAAAAGAAAGGGGTGAAACCTCCACTGAACTGGCATCTAAATTGCACCTTATTAAACAGAAAGGTGACATTTGGAGCATATGAGTTGGGACTTGCTTTTTTCAGCATCTGAACATTCATTTGTAAAACTGGTTCTCTCGTTATTGTGTCAAAATCAGAGATTCCCAGCCAGGTAGCTGACAGGTTAGACAAAGAGTCCTGTTCAGTAATAAAACAGTCATTCGGGTATTCTCCAGTTTTCCCTCCAGCATTTGCACAAAGTGTTTGAGCTGTGCTTGGGCCTGATACGCTCTTTCTCTTATCTCAGATTTGATAATTATTGCTAGGGAAGTGGAGAGGAGATGTTTTGTCTAGCACTGGAATATGTGAAAGAAAGTAAGCGGGTCAGTCATATTTTGCTTCTCAGGAAGGCTGGTGACATGTTCAGTTTATCCATCTGATTCACTTGTTTATCATTCAATTAAATAAAATGAGTGTTGCCTGTATGGATGCTTAGAAAGGTGTGGTGCAGCTTGATAAGGAGTTTACACTCTGTGGTTACCTGGATGACAACTGCCAAACAGTCAATGCATAAAGGTCCAAAGTGATTCCTTTTTCCTCTCATTCCCTCTTATCCCCAACCCTCCAGTGGCCCTAAAATTACACCACTAATACTCAGCCAAGAGAGACCTACACTGACTACAAACCAGCCAGAGCAAATAATCACAGTGTAGTAACCAGGAATTAATAATTGCAACCTTTTTAGCTTCTGCAGTGATCTGTCCTCATCAGTCGTGTATATGGGCAAAAGTGTGGCCACATGACTTTGGTTCAGACATGTGGTACAGATCACAGACACTGAAAGTGAAAAAATTCACTGGAAAAACCTTTGTATTTCATGTGTTATGGATTTCACTGCTTTTGTTGTGTGTTACTCTGCTGAAGCTGCAGTTCTGCATAAAAGGATTGCCAAGTGACACAGCAAGAGGATAGGCAGCCTACCAGCAATACAATAGATACCAAAAGGCCATCTTATAATGAGGTCATATTCTTCCAAGAAATGCTGAATATGATGCTTTAGCAAGCACTCTTAGATTATAACACTACCCAATTATCTTTCTTACTCTATACCACTTCTGTCCAAAAAAACCTCTGGTATTTTTTGTGCAAGAATTACTAGTAATGGCACAGACATTGTCACATATAATTTGACCTGGAAAAGGGAAGGAATTGCTTGCTCACTCGTGCTTTCAAGACCTATATTTATATTGCATTTATATTTGCAATCCTATCAGCTCAGGTAGCAAGTAACTCAACTCTCCCTGAATATCTGCAGGGGAATACTTATTTGTAGTTGAAAATCACAGGACTGGGAATGCCAACACTTACTTTCTCAAATGCCAGAAACCTTTAACTGTCAGCAAAGCTAATAAAATAAATCATACATGTGTGTTGGAGGAGTGGTATATAAGGGAGAAATGGATATAGTGATTAGAGTTCATACCGGTAACAATGGTAAATCTGAATGGATGACACAGAATCTGTGAAAACATTTCTAAAGTAATCTCTGTTACACTCCTCCCCTAGTGTACAAGACTATCTAGGCAAGAGGAAAAACAGGCACTCAATAAACAGTGTAGAAGAGATGGGAAAATCTCTTGACACAATGCTGGAGAACTTTTGGCGCTGCATTTGACTAAAGTCAAGTCAGACCTGCATCTGAGATAATGCTCTGGCAAAATTGGAAACTGTGTAACCAGCAGCTGGGAGAAGACCAACATATAGTGACAATTCCAGGAGAACAAAGACATTTGTTAGGCATTAATGGGACTGCCATAATTTAACAGGCAGTAATAAAAGTTCAGACAGAAGGTACAAAAGCCCAAGGGGAGGAGCAGTTGATCAAGTATTACAGTACAGTAGCCATCAATATGTCTTGAGCAAGTTCACATCATAGTGTATAGAGGACAAGCTGAAATGATTTAACACAAATGAGCTTAAAGAATCCAAAGGATTTAATGAAGCCCTAGACAGTCACAAAGCAAAAAGTTATGAAAGTAAATGAAAGAGTCTAAGACAGAAACAAAATGGTAAATTTTCCTTGAGAGAAACATACCAGGCAATGGGATGTATCAAGGATTTAAATTGATGAATTTACTAAGGATTTGCTTTTCATTTCTGTGAACACAAAAGATCCTAGAGCATGCTTTGATGCCCAGTTAAATATTAGATGAGAAAACACAATCATACAGACATCTGGTAAGAAATTTTTAAGTACTCAGTAATGGTTTAAACCCTGTGTAACCATTGCTGATCTTTGACAAAAATGAAACAAGCCAGCTCTGAAGACTTTTAAACTGGCATCAATCACACACACAGTTACTGCAACCCCCCTCCAAACCTCCTCCATAAAACTGTTGGTACAAAATTCGAGACTAGTTATGACCAAGCTGAAGAATAAGAAGCTAGTTATATATTTTCATAACTTGCAGTTAAAAAAATCTACAATTATTTATATACTTAACCTACTCTCCAAAATAATAGTTAGCTGAAGATAAATAACAGCATCACTGACAACACACTGTATACCTTTTTCAAGTACATTTACTGCATATATTAGGAATTAAATTCTTCTAGTGTATCTAAATATGTTTTTCCACATTGGGCTCTAACACAAAACTTTTTATGGGCATAAACCATGGCTTTGATGTAAAATTAATTCATTCATGAAATTTAGGTACAGTTTATTATTGCAGCTGAAATGTCTGCCTAAAGGAAAATGAATAGATTAAATATTTTTTCCATAGAATAGTCTCCATAAACTACAATTGTTTGAAATAAGCCTGATCCTAAGGAGATGTGAAGGAGATGCTATTTTTAACATGAGAAGCAAATCATAGCTTCCAGTGTTTGACTTCCCAAATCCCTTTTAAGTTTCTCATTTAGTTTCAGACTGCTCTGTTTACTAGATCTTTTTCTCTAGTAAACCTGTATTTTATATATTTGCTGGGTTTGTGACATGACTTTTTGATCTTTCTTAATTCCAGTCCAAACCAGCCAGGCATTCTGGCAACTGAAAATGAATTTAAATGATCCATGCCTTCATTTATGAGTATTGTAAATAAATATTTATGCCTTGATAAAACAAGACACTTAAATAAACGCGTAATTTAATAACACCCCTATTTCCTGAAATATAAGCTCTCAACTACATGGAAAAGGTCTGTTTTCCCAAGTCACTTTTACCTGTTTCTTTTCTTACTTTGAAATTGACACAGGTACCGGAAAATATTCACGAAGACGTTCAAGACATGGACTTCACAGCGCAATCCAGCGTGACAGCACAGTGCTGCTCTGGGCACCTTGGAGAGAGAAGCCAAGTGCATTTGCACAGCTCCAAAGAGCCATGAGGGGAGATTATTTCAGATGATGGCAAACTCCCCAGGCGGCGGAGCCTCAGCAAAGCCCTGGGCCTGAATTTAGCTGCATGCAGGAGTACCTGGGTTTGTCTCTGCTGGTTGTGTATTGTCAATGTTGAGTTACAAGCCCATTTCCCCTCTGCAGTATCAGCTCATGGATTTCCTTTTATGTTTGTGATGCCTTGCTAGGGAGCACCTGTCTGTGCTGCTTTCCTCATTTCCTTTAAAATGAGATTAATAGATAGCAGCCTGCCTCTGAGGCGCTCCGCAGGACGGTCTCCTTTGTACAACGCTTAGATCTTGTAAAAGCCTGATTTAATGCTGTCAGACCCAACAGAACCCATTCCTGTTACCATTTGGGGTGTCTTGGAACATATGACAGGAAGAGTCCTGGTCTCAGCCTCACCAGGGCTGAACTTCTCTGCTTACAGTAGTGGAACAGCTCTGCATTTAGACCCACTAGTTAAGAGCAGGAAACAAGAGTACTGGTTTGTTGCCTGAACCTTCACAGTTTCTATTGACAAAACTCACAGGAGTGTGATCTGGCCAAATGTTTCTTTAAGAAAAATCTGGTACTCCAGGATTCCAAAATGTAACAAAACCCACGACAATTTCCATTGTGATAAAGCACTCCAGATCTACTAAACAGTAGTTTAGTCATACC
Organism: Ifrita kowaldi; assembly: GCA_013398055.1. NCBI lineage: Eukaryota > Metazoa > Chordata > Aves > Passeriformes > Cinclosomatidae > Ifrita > Ifrita kowaldi. The sequence continues at coordinate 156,253 of VZRS01000504.1, read as the reverse complement.
CAATTTTTGTTACCTTCCAACAGAGATGCATTAAGAGGTCTGTATCTGATCTAATACAGTATTTGGAGAATACAATATGCTGGCAAAGAAGCAATTTTCTGCTAAGATTGATGCCAGACTATCAAATGTTTAGATTATTCATGATTTTAGAAGTATACAACAGTACATAAGCGTGTGATGTCAGAACTAAAGTATAAGTTATGCAAAGCGCAATCGTTTTCAAAATATGTTGCCTACTATTAAGAAAAAGAATGGCCCTACACAATTTCAGAGACCTTTTTTCTGCAAACATTAAAAAAATTCTGGAGGAATCGCCAAGTTTACAAATATGCACACACATTCCACATATGGATATGCTTTAGTAATCATCTTTACAAACCTTTTAGGCTACACATGGCTCTAATAAATAACCCATTCACAAACAATATATTATCATCCAAAAAAAAAAAAGGAAAAAACCCCAAACCCTTTTCATATACAGCCCAACAGTTCTAGCGTTCACTTTCAACCCTCAGCTCCATGATCAATCATTACGTCAGTGCTCATTTTTTATGGTCTGGTGTTGAACAACAAATGGAAAAGAAAATGACTGAAAAAATTAATATTGTCTCTGACAACGAGCAAAGCTCAAGAAAGAGCTCACAAGCGACAGCTGAGGACAGTCTGCCCTCTGTAAGTTGCAAATGTAATAAAATCTGAATGTTTGTTCTCCTTTCTTTTCGAACAGAGTTCATATGGGCCAAACTGCCTGATGGGAAGGCCTGCATGTCAGTCCCTTTGTGTAAATAGTAAACAGCTGCAGTTAAATGTTTTACCCCTTGAAGGACAATACTTACTAGCTCAAGGTTAAAAGCCTTGCAGAAGGTTAGCCCAGCTACTGCAGAGCTGTGAAATATCATCCTTTGGCTATCTGCTGACGTACACTCAGGGGCTGAGTTATGCAGTATGGGCAATGCAAGCTTCACCACTCAGAAGACAACAAAATGTTGTGCTCCCCAACCACCAAAATTATTGGGGCAGTAACAGCTTCTGAGTGGTAAGACCCTTTCTCAGCCTTGATCCCATGAGTTTTCTTCACTCCTGAATCTCACTGGATTCAGCCACTGCTATCCCAAATGTATGTTTCTTGTGTCCGTGCGAGCCAGGCTAAGACCTTTTGACTATGCAGAGTGTTTCATGCGGGGTGGATGCAAGGCAGAAGGAGTAGCAGAAGAGTCTAGAAAAACATATGGCCAAGTGGTTGAAGGTGTTCTCTGCCAGTGTGAGATCCTGTGTATCAACCCATGCACAGGCAGGTCTTGTAACAGGGAAAGACAGTAGTGCTAATGGCAGCTGGGTAATAATACCTTTCTGGAAGCATTTTTTGAAACCTGGGTGCCCTTATGGGAGTGACTGACAAAGCCTTTCTGCACTGTGGATGTGGAGCTGAAGCAAGAGACAGTGTGGTGCTGGGACAGAAGGAGGGGGGAGGGCCATAGGAAAGCATGTGCTGAAGACCAGTTGTCTGAGCTGGGAGGTAAAGGCACGATCCTGGCTGTGCTTTCTGCATTTCCTCCACTGTGGCGATGCACATGGTGGGGAAAAAGCGATAACTCATTCCCCCACCTTTCTCCATTTAAATCTGTGCCTGATTTGTCTAGCCAAAGTGCAGTATATCATATTCATTCATGGCCTGTCTTAATACTCCTTCTTCTACTAAATCACACATTAAAATAATAGGAAGGCATAATCTGGCTAATCTTTCTTCCTCAATGTTATTTTTTTTTTTTTTTTTACATTTAATGAGGATTCAAATCTGACTTCTCAGATTTGTTGGCGTTAACAAGAATATGCACCTTTTCCTTGTCATGTAGGACTCAAACTTCTCATCTTAGTCTAAACATGCCCAATTTTTGTTTTCTTCTAGTACCAACACATCAGACATCCAGCCTATCCCAAGATATGGAAGATCTATTTTCCTAGGCAAAGAAATAATTTTGAGCCTGATTGATGCCAGACCCTAGGCAGTACTGATTATTTCTCTTTTTGGTGGTATGCAAAGTCTTTCATCAAAATTAAGGCCCAGGGCATTTAAGTCCTGATATTTTTTAGCTGAATATGATCATGGTTATGTTTCTGGCACACTGAGCAGCTTTTGTCACAAAACCAAAATGTTTGTGTAGCTCTATTTTCAGTCTGTATCATCATTGTTTATCCAGTGCCTAACAACAGAGTACACTGCCTATGAAAGCCAGTATGCTTAAGGTACAGAGATCATTTGGGCTTTCTACAGCTTGTTGCAAACTGCTCCAGTACTCATTTCATGTACAAATGCTTCTTGTTTGATTGATGAAATATACCTCTGAATGCAGAAGGCAGGTAACACAATGAAAGCAATTAATTAGTAAAATCCTAAAAATGCGATCTCCACTGTAAGTCTTCCTATCTCAGAGCAGACTGCACAATGCTATTTCCCAGACAGAAGAGAAAGTAAAAAGGAGTCTTGGGCTGCTGAGATTTCAGCTCCCCTGGACTAACACCACCCTTATGTCTCTCTTCTAAGAACATCTTGCGTTTAGACTGCAGTCCTGAGTGCTGCAGCTGAACTCAACAAAAATAGTGTCTAATCCAAACTGACTTCCTGAAAGTGAAAAAAAGCACAAAGGATGAGTTTTTGTTAATGACTGAGTAGTACCAACCCCTTGTGTAAGTTCAACAGGAATGACAAAGGACCTCCCTACTGGCAGCAGTCACAGCAGGTTCTCCTTTTTCTCCACAAGAAGTGGTTTTAAGAGTCTGGTCTCAAGTTCGGATTTTTGTAAGTGGCATTTCATTAACTGTAGCTGTAGATACAACTGTAGGTAGTCTCTTACTACTGGTCCCATGAGAAATAGCCCCAGTGAACCCAGCAGCACTGAGCACTGTAGCACTTAACTGGAATATGGCTGGAAAGGAGCGGGACCCTCTGCCTGTTGTGTGCCGTGCCTGAGCTCACCGCAGTTTGGAGACATCGGATAACACGCTCCCTGCGGCCAACAGCACCGAGCAGGTGGGCAGCCACATGTTGTACTAGCCTACACTTCCAAGTGACCTTCACTAACAGCCCCCTGCACAACATATTGCATTAATCCTTTCTGGAGGTCACAAAACCATGGCTAAGTGGGCTGCGGTACAGATCCAAGAGAAACAGTTGCAAATGCCTAGCCAGATGCAGATGGAAAAATGTGCTTTTCATGTAGCCAGTTCAGAAGGCTGAATAATTTATTAGTGCATCACATGCTATTTTTCAAAACTATGCCACTTTGAAGGAAATCATATATTTCAAATTATAAGCAGGTCCTGCTAACAAAGTGGATCACAAATGCCAAAGCAGACAAACCATTGTGTGTCCGCCAACTCCACGCCAAGTGACTTTGATTACATCACTGTCAATGGAGAGCTCAGAGAGAAACAAGCACATCACAGAAATGAAACAATTACTGCTGGTTACTTCAAGCACAACTTGGTGCACTCAAACCTTGATCCAAAGGCCTTGACCCTTCCTGCAGTGCCCCCAGTACCTTCAGCCAGCCTCTCAGTAACAGGCTATCAAAGGCTGCACAGTGGATTAATTCCATTGGCTTTTCTGGAGCTGAGCGAGGCTGACAAATGAAATACGGTTTGCCTGTCTCAGTGTGGGTATTGTTTTCTGCACTGTAATGCAGCACAGGTGTTGCAGGCCAGGAAGGAGATGCACTGGCAGAGTTCTGCGTGATAAGGGAACTTGTGAACGAAAGCATGCCATGGAAAGTTGAGGAGAGGAGGTGAGGCAAAGGACGCCCTTGGCCCCTGAGGGTGCTGCTGGGCCCTTGGCATTCCCCCAAGACTCATAGCATATCTCTAGGTACCATATGGTTTGAGGATGAGCTTCCTGTTCTTCTAAAGGGTGGAAGACAAGGAGGAAGCATCTACGTATGGAGAGAATAATTGCTTCCCTCTTCTGCTTCTTCTCCCCCTGTGCCCCGGGCATCAACTTTACACGACCATAAGAACGAGGTGAGGTCTGATCTGTAAGGAGGCATTTGTAGATAAAACTTTGGCTGAAATGCATGGGAGAGCAGGGGGCAAAAAAGAAAACAGGATAGCACCATAGAAGCACATGGTGTATCTTACAACAACTACAGCCTTGCTGGCATCGGATGGAAAAATGGAGAGTGAGCTCAGAGGGCCCCAGATCATCAGAATTGGGTTTATTCTGGTTTAAAGAAGCATCTGTCCTTTGTTTGCACCACACTGGTTTTGTAGTTGTGAAGGAGTCTGTGCTTTTGTGGCTGTACAAGCAATGACAGATTTGTTACTATCCACAGCCCAGCCCAGCCTGCCTTATCATACAGCTTTTACTGCATAGAACCATCTCAGAAAATCTGTCAGTCTTCACCAAAAAGTATTACAATACATGATGAGCTTCATTTTCAATTGTGAAATAATGTGAAAAATTGAGGCAATTTTGTTGTGATGCATCACATTTCCCAGAATATAAGAATCTATGCTATTTCTATTAAGTTAATTAGAATTCAATTAAATTTTCAGTAGTGAGGATAGGGCTCTGAGTCAAAAAAAAAAAAAAAAAAAAGAAGGAAAGAGGAAAGGGTTTGAAGTCTGCAAAAGCACTAGTCTGTGGAAACTCCACCTAGAGGCAGATTTTCACACACATCTGTCAAAATAAGCAGCACAATACAGGCTCAGTTGAGGCAGTGGTGGGGTAACAAAGCCACTCAGTACATGCACAGGTTGATACATTGCTCCCTACCCTCATTATACCCACAGTCTCCAGATTACACGTGTGACTCCAGACAATATTTTTTCATTAGCAATCTGGATATGGTTACACAGAGAGCTTTAGCCATGTCCTAATGAAAAACAAAGAAACCCTGCTGGTGGTCAAAAGTAAACTAGCTCTCAGGAAATTAGAAATTATATGCAGCAGTGTCTGTGTCACATGCTTGTCTGACTTTTCTGAAGAGACTGCTTATTGACAAGCACAGGTGTAGTTCTCTCTTGGGTTGTCATTTATTTTTTTAATGTTACCAGGGCCAGAATCACACTCAGAAGGCTGTCATTAGTCTCTAATTTGAGCTGAACTGGTAGGATCTGTCCCTTATTCTAGGATAAATGTCCCTATTTGAAGTGAAGATCATTCATTCATTCATTTCTTTCAGCAGGTAACCTGAAATGTGGAATGACAATTTAAAAATCTTATCTCAATGAATAAATTCAATCAAATTACCTTAAACTTAAAACTAATAAAAATATCCTTATCAAATAGTACCTCATAAAAAGGTTATATCTTTTTACATAATTTGATACAGAATTAGCTATTCAATCTCAAGGTTTGAACTCATCTTTTCACGAAAGTTGCAGTAGGATATCTCAGCTATTTTGCTGTGCTTGCAGTGTCAATGGAGGTGTTCTTTCTGGCTCACATTTTTAGAGCTGTTCAAATGCTGAATTTCAATGAAACCAACCTTTAAAAAGCTGGCCAACCTCTATTCGAATTAAGGCGGGAAATACAAAAGGAAGAAAGAAAGAAGCTGATTTGAGGTGTTTAAAATGAAACATGGCAGTGCAGACTATAGATCTCTTTCTCTTCTTTTCAACTGCTCTGTTTCAGTGTTCTACCCAGGATGACAACCTCAGCCTTTGGGCAGCTCCACTCTTCCTTCGAGCAGGATTACCCACTGCAGCTTTCACCAGTGTATTGCGTTGCACTCACATGGTTTGTCTCCCTCTCCAGTTACTAAGCTCCTCTGGGAATTTACATTAGCAAAGGTGTGACCACATGCATTCTGTGTGGTGAACTTAATTATACGTGTCCCAGTTTGTCTTTTGTTTTGCTTTTACGTTAATGTAAGTCAGAGGATTTCTTTGAAGCCCCACCAGAGTCAGTCAAGAGTAAGAGAAGTTAAGCTCTTCATCCATACATGGTAAAACCCAGGTTTAGTATCAGATCAGGAAAACAGACTCATAGGAAAGTCAGTGCAGTAAATCCATACCACATTTTGAGTTTCTGTTTTGATTTTCCTTTTTTTCCCCCCCTTATTTCAGTTCCTCTAGGAGCCCTACCAAGCCCCTTCCATTGACACCTGTGGAACTTACTGCAGAAATCAAAGTAAATCTAGGGCTCACAAGGACAATTGCAATCTGAAGGGCATTTCCCACCATATCCCAATTAAAACATAAATGAACTGTTAAGTTCCAAACTGATTAAAGGAAATCCCTCTTCCTACTTGATTTTCTAAATATTTCTGTGGAAAGCATTTTACGGCAAGGAAGTATTTCTAAGCAAGATGCACATAAGCTTTAGGCACAAGGAATAAAAAAATTAACATTGTCACATCCTGATAAAATACAGCTGATTTCTATATCGATTTGCTAAATATTTTCCTTCCTCCTCACTTTTTTTGTCCTCCTGTTTTCCTAAGTATTTGGTAAACTGAACATAAAGGATTTTTATAGAATCATTAGATATGTCACAGATTCACTGTATTATTGGCAAAAGCCATATTGAAAAGGACTTTGAAAAATAACTGATTTCCAGTGGATTCAACTTTCCAAATTCCAAATGTTCACATCTCTATTTACTGTTACTTTAAATAGCTTCATTTCTGTGGATGGCTGATGAGCTTCCCAGATGGAATATAAAGCTTTGTGTAGCTCTTGAAGTTCTCCTTTTGCTCTTTATGAAGAATAAAGGAAGAAAAATAGCTTTTAACTGGTGGGACTTAATGAAAAATAACTGTTCAAAAAATGGAAATATTTTTAGATAAAATGACCAGCTGAAGACTGTTGGCTGTAAAATATTTGGTTTGCTTCAATAAAAGATTTTAGCTAAAGATCAGATTATTTCTGTGCACAAAGGAAAGTAGCAGCATGACAGTACCTGATGGATTAAATGAGTGCATAGTACACTCTGTTGTTTCACTGCTTTTTCTTAAATTACTTAAAGCACAGCTGCTGCATGCCAAAGAGTTGTGAAGAACATGCTCTGCCCTTGCAATCATATTATTTTCATTCTAAAACAGCAAGTTTAAAAAAAAAAGAGAAGTCATGTTTCTTCTCTATTCAGACAGCTTTTCATCGAAGAACCTGAAAAATAATTTTCATTGCAACTTTGGCTACAACCCAAGCCTTGAAACCAATGGAAACACTTGCATAAGTCCAGCCTGTGATTCCACCCCCCGTTATAAGGGCTTTCCTTTTGCAAACTGGATTTTGGGGTAGATTTTCTTCGGAGAGTTCTAAAAATTTCCTGAAATTCTTGAAAAAAATAGAAGTGAGAAGTAAAGAACTGAATAAAGATGGAGTGTTTGTCTTTTAGTTCAGATAGAGCAACTAAGTCAAAAAGATGTCATCTGGCTAAAAGATATTTTTAAGTGTCATGGTTAAAGAGCTTGCTCAAAAGACCACTGAAATGAAAAAAAAACCCTCAAACAACCCTTAGTGTCTTTCATGCATTTTGAAGCAGGACATGAGCATGAGGAAAAAAAATACTAGAGTTGCAGACTAATCTTCTGTTCACATTTGGGATTAAACTCTGCTCCATATGAGACTGCTAAGGTCCATAATAAATAGTTTGAGGCTATCACAGAGATGGAAAAGCAAGGGAGATTAGGGGCACTCATTTTTATTTCATTTGTTCATAGCATAGCCTGCAAGACAACAACAGAAAGGGGAAACAACTTTGTATTTATTATTATGGCTGAGCCACATGTAATAAATTATGGAAGAAAAAAAGGCTGAGGGATAATTGACTGAAAAAACAAATGTCAGTTAAAGTAAACACAGCAGTTTCCACTGAACCTATTTGTAAAAATGTCAAAGGAGTTGAGTTGTTTTCCTTCACAATATTTGTGCTGGTATAAAGGGACTGTGGTTTAATTAAATTTCCCCACAGAGACTAGGTATTCCACTAGATGTCACTTTGAGACTTTGCTAAGATGAAGGACAGCATCCTGATGAACGGATGCAGCATCCCCCCTGCAAAGAGCTGAGAGCTGTCTTGCAGCAGGAGCCCCTGGTCAGGATGTGACACCGGGGTGCCTTAAGCACAATGAGGCTGCTTACGGGTGCATGACCACCTGCCAGGAGAAGAGCTGCCATCTAGACATGTGTGCTAGCAAAGATTATCCAACCACTGAAATCTTTTTTACTGCCCTCAAGGGAAGGAGTGAGAAGACCACTGTCTTTGCCAACAACCCATCCTGTCCTCCCTTGCAGTAACAGTGAGAACAGGGTCAGGCTTGGTAGGAAGGGGGATGGCTTTTGTGCAGATCCCCTGGGTGATCCCACAGGCGATCTGATGGATCCAAGCAAAGTACTGATCCAGAAACTGCCCCAAACGTCTCTCGTCCCTCACCAACAGGAGCCAGGTACTAGCCCTGATGTGTGCACATCTTCCCAGACCACCTTACAGGCAACAGAAAGCAAATTAAAACCATCTCAAAAAAAAGGAAGTAGATTACTTGAACCTTGTTTTGGAGCTGCCCTGTTCTTTTGGCAACCGACCATTTATTTAACACACCAAACAAAGGATGCCAAGGTTTCTCTAAATATCATATGCAGAATATTGATTAATAATCGGGAAAGAAAAATATAGAATGCTTGTTCTTTAAAGGTAGGTGAAAAGTGAATGACATGTCTCTGTTCCCTGTCAGGCAATGAAAGAGTCACTGCAGTGGCAGAACCCTGCCTTTTTAGCCCAGTCTAAAGAGGCTTAATATTAATCAAAAAAAGTGAGAGCAAACCTAGACAAAACCCACTTCATACCCTCTAACAATGCTGGCACACAGATGTCTCTGCATGGAGCAGGACATTGTGTTTGCACCTACACTCAGCTGTGATAATCACACAGAATAGGCTGCCGGGACAAAAAGATCCAGGAAATGTTAAAGAAAAAAAGAAAAAAAAGAAAAAAAAGGCAAAAAGCACAAAGAAATATGTCTGCACATTAAATACACTCTACCACATCTACTGCCAAGGGTGCCTGCCCAAAGCTCCAGCAAGCTGCATACTGTTTGTGTTGTCAACAAGCAGCAGCTTTTGTACCTATGCACGTTTGTTTACTAAATATATGAAAACAATGGAGCTCAATTAAAACTAGATTAGCCACACATGTACCAAAGGAATGTGTACTTAACTGACTGTGGTGAATCTGGCTGCTATTCAATCCCCTGGAGAGGCTGCTCTGGCATGTCTGCTGAGGCCTCATTGGTCTCCCGTCTAGGCACAGCGGTGGTTATGGCTCCTCGAGAATATATTAAATGGATTGTATAATAACCATTGGGCAGATGTTGGAAGAGCAGAAGTTTGCTGCAAAGGCGCAGATGGGGCGGCAGATTATCCTGGGAAGGCAACCATGAGTTGATGGGTTCATTTCCATTATTGCTTGGCAACGCATGGCATGCGTCACCAGACAGGCTGGAAAACCCCCTTCCAGGAACCAAAGGGAACGCTTGCACAGGGAGAAGATTTGCACAGGAATACTGTCAACTGTGCAAGCCTATGGGAAGAATGGCTGAGGAATTTTCTACTTCTGAATTTGTTAATGAAAAAAAGAGAGTGTGCAAGCAAGTAAAACAGCAGGCTATGAAAGCATACCTGAAAAATTATAGAATTAAGTACATTTCCTGCCAAGGGCTTCAGGTCCTCAGTAACAGAGTCCTTCTAAAAAATAATCTGAATTAGAGCTCTGTCCAACCCGGTTCCTTTGATCTAAGCAATTCCTTCACTCAAAATATTTAAATCAAAGATTTGCAAATAAATCCAAGATTTATGCTGAATTAGTTCAAAATCTTTTGGTAGCTAGGTAGGTAGCTGATTTAGGATTAGCAGCTACTAGTTTGAGATAGAAAAAAGACAATTCAGGGCTTTTTTTTTCAGATTCCCTTGTGAAGGGCTCAGAGAAATTATATCCCACTTTATTTTTTTTAAACGCAAACCTATGGAAGAATGGTTTTAGATTTATTTTACTCACCAAGCCCATAAATTCTGTTACTTAAAAATACATGATTAAGATGATAATTTCAGTGACAAATTGATATAAAAATTACAGAAACTGTTTATGAATTAGATAATCATCTCACAAAAAGTTTTTGGCTTTTTTTTCTTTACAAAGGAAAGAAATGTGAAAAGATTTTATCAGTTACTTTTTTGGTGCTTCTGCTGGTGAACACAGCTTCAAAAATGATCATGCAGTATTTCTTGTATGTGACAGCTGGTTTGTTGGGGAACCTATCCCAATTTTTGACAATAAAATTATAACACATATCTGCAATGCTATACTTGAAGCAGTCTGCAAAAAATTAACAAATAATATTAGCTACCCTACCAAAATGATTTTTGTTTGTCCACTCAACTAATGCAGATGAACAAAGGAGAGGTTGGGAATACTCCCCAAAAGAACAATTCAGTATTTGTTAGATGTATAATCAGAAACTCATACTAGGGGTATCCTTTTCTAATGACAAAAATGAATTCTCTTTTCTTATTAAGATAACTCAACTAGACTCCAATATTATAACTTAATGTCCATAAATTCCAATAATTATCCAATATTTTTTTCTAATAAAAGCTAGTATCATTAGCTAATGTCATTACCTTCAGTAAAAGTCCTGTAGGCTCTAAATAGAAAGAAATACATTTCTAAAAAAAATCCCACAAACCTAAACTTTCAAAGAAATGCTCAGTTATCCCATAAATACAGTTACAGAAGTACTTTCATTTTCTAAAATTCATTTGTTTTGCAAAGTGTTTCTATAATATGGCAAGAAAATGATGTCGAGGAAATCCAGGGTCCACGTAAATCAATGGAAATTTACAGGCTTCAGTGGAGCCAGGATTTTACCATACTAGGAATGACATCTCTAGGCATGTATTAAATTTGCATACAGATTGTTGGGTCCACATCCTGTACCTTCCACAGTGCTTTCTTTCCTATAAACATGCAGTTTCCTTGGCTTTTGGCACAAAGAGCAGATACAGTGTTTTGGGGTGTGGGAAATGCACATTTGTTTCATAAGATATACAAGCATGTTCCTATTTTCAGATTAGAAATGGTCCAAATGATTTGATAGGACAGGCCATGTATGGAGAGAGATGGTGAAATTAGAACCTTTCTGAAATGGAGTAAAAGGTTTCTTTTTACATTACCACTTTCAGAGAAGCAACATACGTATCTTTTGTGTTATATTTTGTGTTCTCAGTTACCTATCTTATGTCTGATGGGTGCAGAAAGTGATAACTTATAGAAAAGAAGGATGTTTCATGTATACCTACACACACACACAGAGAAGAAGATCACATATATCTGTTTAATATGGAACCACACAGTACTTTAGAATAACAGTGATCTGATAAAATCTGACCAGCAGGATTAGTAGAAAATAATTACGAAGACAATAGACTGTATTTTAAAATGGCAAACATACTGATATTTGACAGACTAATATATTCAGTTTAGTTTATAATTCTAGAAATTATTATATTATACACTACCAAATATCCTGTTAAATAAACAGAGATCCCTTTTGGAGGCTCTGGAGGCAAACTGTATTCCAAAGTGTTTTCAGATTAAAAATAAAATAATTTCACTGGCTTATTCAGGCATTGCCACTGGGAAGAAAAACACCCATCAGACAGTAGAATTACACTCTCCTCAATATTCAAGGAACATCTCATTTACACTCCTGCAAGCATGTGAAATTATGTCTTTCATTCTCACAGTGAATGTTTGTAAAAAGGCCACTCTGCAGGCCTGATTTTGGGAGATGTACCCTCTCCAAGATTTTTAGATATTTCATCTCCTGTATGTTAACATTTTCTGAGGGCTGCCCCTCTCACTTCATTAATTTTTGTTTAGCCACATACACATTTTAAAAATTGATTTGACTTGATTTGAGCACTTTGAGATCTGTCTGCTGACAGAAGAACATTCTAGTGGTGGCAATGCAGTTTCAGTCTAATTTAGATATAGGTAAATGTACTCCTGTCATGCATCTACTTTGCCATTGACCTACCAGAATTCATTAGACTCTTGGTTCAATCCCAATGATTTTCTTTCAGCTTAGTATATCTGAGAAGTGGTTATATGAGACAATTGCATTGGTTTAACCACTGAAAGTTAATGTAAACTGCAAAATGCTAACAGGTCTCTGAAAGCTCTGGCTGTGCTGTGTTGCATTTTTCTATTTTAGCAGAGGGAATGATGCCTGAAGATGGAGCTGTTTACAAACTTCTGGAGGACAAAAGGGAACGCATTTAGTTGCAACACAAACTTAACTGAAACAGACACTGTAGTTACTTTTATTATGTATAAATCTATCGGTTGTTTTCCTAAATATTATAATAAATTTAGAAAGTATGGGTATACAATATATGCATGTTTTCCACATGTACTTGTAAAAGGTTTTATTCCAGAAGTGAAGACGTCAATGAAACATTAAATGAATGTTAACTGACAAGAGGCTTGATTTTTACCAATATAATATTTATGTACGGTTTCTAATAGATCTCAAAGTCCTCAACTGGAGTTCTTTATTTTTCTATATTTTACACCTATGTGTGGTCATACTGATTAGATTTTGTCATCATGTCATATCCGTAGCTGACCTCTTTCCATTAATCATGCCAGAAAAGCTGTTATGTGCAGCTACAGATGTCAATCTTTTCTTGCCTTCTGCAAATCCAAGTTTATACCCATGAGAGGGGATTTTCAAAGCTGGTTCAATGTAGCCAGAAAGTCATATGCTTGTATAGGATTTCTTTTTTTCAGCATGGCCACAGGTACAACATCTACACCTTTTTTTTTTTTTGTGCACTTCTTGCTCGCATTCTCAAGATAAGCAGTAGACAAATACTGGAAGAATCAGGGCCTAAGTAATTATAAAACCTGTTCAAGTGCATAAATAAACCTGATGTGTGCACATTCAGCACAGTCTCCAGTATGGTCTACAGTATCTGCAAGAGCCCCTATGTCTTCCTAGAAACGTGAAGGGTTTGCTCAGGTCCCTGTGATTGCTTCCCTGACAGACATTCATGTGACTCTCACCTTCCTCCTAACAAAATGCACAATGTAAGCACTGGCTGAAGGTGCTCAATCCATTTCTTACTTTAAATGGATTATCCACCTAGATGATGTACAATTACTATTCCTTGTTGTGCTGTTAGATGAAGTTTTTGCTTTGTAATAAATTGTACCATTCTCACACAAGCACACGCTGCCTTTTTTTCAGTTGTACTAGTTTAATAAAGAGACTTTAATCAAGCCTCTGTGCTGTCATAAAAAAAAAATCTTACCTGCTTATATTCATATAACAAGCTGCCAGCTAATTTTTTAATCTAACTTTTTAAAGAGCACTGCATAAATTATTCAAAATACCATCTACACCTTCTCTAATTACCAGACTTAAATCCTGAGCATTCATCAAGTCTCAAAACAAAAACAAAGTAAGAAACAATACCTAAGGTGGTCTTTACTCTTTAGGATAACTGCCATCAAACATACCTACAAATACTTTTAATTTTGGATCACAAAAACTGCTTTTATTTTCATACACAGGACCAAGAAGGTCCAGCAGTCAGTGCCAACATTTGGAATAGCCAGTGAATATAAAAGGTTAATTTGGTCAAAGGGTTGTCAGCAACGCCAAAGAAAATTCTGAATTCGGATCCGTGCATGACCACACAGGTGAATTTTACAGGAGATTTAAACTGTACCTTTGGCCTTTCTGGCACTGGTGATTTCTGGCCAATGTCCTTCACAAAAAATTCTGGTGGCAGTTCCCTACTCTGATTTAATTTGCCAGCACTAGGATGCATAACAGTAGAGCACAGTGACAGGAATGACTGCTGAATGAAAAGGCAATTAACTGCTTAGGGTTGACTGAGGGAAGACAGTACACAAATCAGAGAACTGGTACCACACGCTGCAGCAGCTCTGCCAGCAGCCTCCTGGCTTTCCATGGTGTCTCAGTTTGTGCACAGAGCTAAGGCAGAGTCATGCAGCCCACACTGTGGGAATCCATTCTTAAACACAAGGAAGATGAAGAGCACAGCAGGAAGATCTATGTCTGAAAGGAAGTGTTCCACTTCATCTACTTCCCTGTCATGCCCAATGCTCTCAAGGAAGTGTACAAGCCTTAGCTTTACGTTTGGGTGGAGGCAATGAGATCATTTCTCTGCATGCTCTAATATGTCTTGCAGATTTTTGCTCATCTTCTCACCACTGAGAAAGTTTGCTCTGACTCATTCAGCAAATGAGTGAATCAGTTGTTATCTGGATTTATTGAAGAGCAATCTACTAATTTCTCATCTTTCAATCTGCTCATTGTACTGAATCTGCTCATTACATCAGCAATCTACGTGGCCCTTTTAATTTTTTTTTATTTGAATTTTTTTTAAAAAATTTTCTTATTTCAAAACAATCCTGAAAAATCTCATTTGCTCCATCATATTTTTAAGGTAATTCTACAAGACCTCTTCAATCAGTGATATCCTTAGGTTTGAATAACTGTTGTCCTTGGGAGACTAAAGTGGGGAAAGAAAAAAGGGAAAAGGAAGAAATGACTGTTCACAGCATACCACAAATCTAAACAATTGAAAATATCTCCATAGATTTCATTGGTCATATGTTCAATAAAACTGTAAGCTTTTCTAGTAATTATAAGGAGAAAACAAATGCTATTGTACTAAGAATCTCTGACCAGCTGTTTATTTTGACTGCATGTGATTCCCCATCTCAGCCTTTGTGAATATTTATCAGATAAACATTAAGATAAACAATTTGTGCAACACTCTCAGCTACTGACAGCTTGCTTGGGTGTAATTGATTGCAGGTTGAACTGTGTGCTATAAGCCAAAGGTGAACCTTCTAATAGGGTCAAGGTCAATGGCATTATCACAGGCAAAGATTATTGTTAGTCGAAAGAACCACTAAAGAGAATGGTGCAGTGTCATCCAACATCACTAACACACAACTGTATTCGTATTTGTGACATATAATGGCCAGTGGTAACTTTTTAACTTTGCTTCTTTCTGACTTTTTTTTTTTGAAGCAAGTGATAGACAGTTTCAGTGGCTTGATGTGCATGAGAATTCACTAGAACCAACCAAACAACCAACTGACAATTTCATCTGGAGTTCTTTAAACTGGTGTCATATTGTGCAGACTTCTTCCTTGTGAGCTTTATGTCCACACATAGAGGTTTCTAACAAAAGTATCTTTGGAAAACCATTTGGATCCATAGTTCAAACCCAAGATCCTGTATCTGACATGATTCAGTTCTATTAGTAGGAAGGATGAAGATTGTATTAACTAACCAATTATGCTATATTTTAGTCCATTGCGCACAGATTCCCCAGGTATGTGGGAGGTGTCAATGTCATTGCTGAATTTCATCTGAAAAAAAATGTGGTTCCCCGCTTACAAAGGTGCCTACTGACTTCACTGTATGTAGAATCATACCTGTTGTTACACCTCTAGGGAAGTTTTTACTTGCTGGAAAATAGGCTATTTGGCATGTGTTTTATAGTATCAGAAGGAGTTTTTACGCTATAATGATGTTTTCAATTTAAAACTTTTTCTTAAGCTTATCTAGAAATGGATATTGAGGCTCTAGATATGAATGAAAGTGAGCCAGCAAGATGTGGATACCAGTTTTTTTCTCTTTTTTTTCCCAAGAAATACTTAGTTTAAGGAAATTTCTTTAATCAGAATCGCATTAGACAACAGTTCTGGGCAATTTACTCTGCCTGATGAACACTGTCTTTCCCACATCCAGTGCTGAAATCTCATCATGCTTTATATTTTTCAGCATTCACTAAGGAAAAAAATTCATGCCTTTTCAAATTTTAAATACATAGGAGCTAAAAACTTTGATGGGCATCATGCATTTAATCACAACTCAAATGTAAATACAATATTGTATGCATTCCAGCCCATGAAGTACTGCAGTATAGTGAGCAACCTCTCATTCTTTAAACAGAGTGCTGTTAATATAACTCATGAAAAAGTCCCTTCTTGGTAGACTTAAATTTTGTGGTTTTAAAGACAGATATAATTGGCACTTGCCAGAACACAGTTTGAAGTCAAAATTATTTCAGCTACTTTGAGAACAAGTCTGCCTTTTTTATTTTTTCTTGCGTGGTTGACTGCTGTGCTACAGAAAGAGGCATTTTCTCACAGTGTCCTCTGACTGTGATAATACTCAGAAGTTTCAGGCAGAGAATCAGTACCTGATTGTCTCTCTCAAGGCCTTCCCAAAGCTCTTTTTCTATCCATAGATTTGACCAGACACTCCTATACTTCCAGGTAAACTCTTTCCTTTATCATCTTAGTGGCCTCTCCATAGACTCTCTAACCTCATTCTTCCCTCCACTGGTTACTGGACTAGCTTCTTTCCAATTTTCCATGCACATGTGGGGCCAGCTGAGAGAACTGAACATAGCATTGAAAATTAATGCAATAGTCCCTCTCTTCCCCCCCAGTTTTCACCAACAGCCACTGAAGCTGTCTGGTGCAGTTCCTTATCCACCACAGAGCTTCTGACACACTTGGAGTTGAATGACACTTCATAGAATGCAATAAAGAAAGAATTTTGATTTTGCTTGCACTATCACACTGAGAGGTTGGTACTAGATCCATGGTTGAGTTGCAACAGGAAAACTCCAGTGACCAGATCTTAAGAAGAACACACAGGCTTGTCATTCCTTTTGTCATGGAGATGACAATAAGCATTAAAAATCCAGTAATAGAGGAATGAAGGAGTCTTTCTGCTGTGGTCTTAGTCCTGACCACTGGCTATCAAAACCTAATGTTAGGTGTTTCAGCTAGGCTGCTTCGGAGAGCTACCTCACCACCTATTACTACTGTAATGGTATTGCTCTTTGAATTCATATTTACCTGCATAGGAAAATAAAATATTCTACTGAGTTATTACTACACACCTTGCACATGAAATAACCACGAGCTTGTCCCAGCAAGGCAGGAGGGGGCAGATCTAATCTTACTTGTTCATAGCTTTGGTGATAATGTAATTGTTAGGAAATCAGACTTAGCAACACAATATGAACATTACTGTATTAATTTCCAGAATGTAAAAAAGTTATAAAGAAATGTCTGCCCTTCTGAATAGTGAATATTGATTGTTTACACAAAGCATGTACAGATGTCAAATGGGACTTTTCTGCTGTTGAGATAGGAAAAAGATCGACATAAGAATAGCCTGGAGGCAAAGAAGAAACTTTTGAGGTGCAACCACCATAAACCCTGTAACTAAACATTTTAATTTGCTGAATAGTAAAGAACTCAAATCTTTTGCCCTAGTGAAGAAGGACAACTCTATACTATGAATGCATTGGTACTTTGCGTATCAGGCTGATGACCTCTGAGAATATGGCCCTCTCTTTAGCTGAAGAGTGGCAAACAGAAAACCCATTCTCTAATGAGAATTTGCCATGCTGATGCTATATCTCTGATTCATGGCCCAGTTAAACACTTCATCCCTGTGTTCTGTTAGCATGGCCTCATGTTTTACCAGTGAAAATGAACTTTATATCTTCCACAATATTCTTTCCACAGATGGTCAACTGTGAAATAAAAGATATATTGCAGAGAAAATGCTTCTCTATGTAAAGAATTGAGTCCAAAGATGACATAGTTAATTCAAAACATGCTTAAAAACAAACTTAAAATATCTCCTTTGCAAATTAAAAAAAAATAGCAAGACATGTTGCTATGTTACTATGATTAAACCTTAAACATGAAAAAAGAGGACAATTTCACTTCCAAATCCGGTTCTGTTCAAGTTCTTCTTCCATTCCTATTTACATAGTTTTTGAGGATGTTTTGTACCTGAGATCAAGATATCATTGACCTTCAAGGACCCTAGAATATTTCTTGCAGTGTTCAGAGTCAGGCCACAATTTGCTTACTGTGTTATTTCTGGTCCTCATGTCCAGGCAAATAAGTTTTTGATCCATTTTCCCAAGACCTTTCTTTGCAAGAGATGTGGATATTCTAAACTCGCTGCCTATCTTCTGCCATCTGAGCCATCTGCGTACGGCAGAAGAGAGAAGATGAGAAGGAAAGCCCAATATTAGAGGTGAAAGAGATTAAAATGCAAATAAATGAGAGCACATTTTAAGACTGCCATGGTAGTTTGTATTTGACATAAAGGCAGCATGGCAGGTTTTCCCCTGTTACTGTGACAGGTCACCATTTCTAATCTCAGGGTCATGTCCAAGTTCTCTCTTTCATAATTGCTTGGGCTGACATCTATTTTGACCTTTTTTTATTTTGGCCTTCCTGAATGAGAGAAGTCACAGAACCATAAAGAGGCAGAAGTTCCATAAAATGCCACAGCGATTAAGAAATGGGACTACCATTCCTCTGGCCTTTGGTATAAATGTATATATAATGTGTCATGATATTTTAACCCTTGAAAGTTGCTGAAGTACACATATTTGCCCTGTTTTGGTACAATTTGACAGAGCTACATACAGTGCTCTGTCAAATTTGTTTGTGATGTACTAGGAAATATGTACTTAACTATAGTCTCCTTATTTTTAATAAGGAATGATAGTAATTATAACTACTATAGTTTCATACAATTATTCCTTCTGCTGTTCTGAACAGTCCCAATATCTGTTTTGACAACAATCTGCCCCACTTTGTTTTAGTCAGTTTTCTATTTAGAAGCATTAGATCTGCAGCTCTCTGTGAAACATCTCTGAAGTTGGAAGCTGTAGAAGCATTACATTGACCAAAATGCATAAAGAATAATTGAATCTCAGCTAGGACAACTATGGTGCACAAGCTCTTCTTTTTGATTACTAACTACACGGTGTTGGCTACCTTCTTATATACACTGTATTGTGATAAAACTCATAGTCAAATGTCAAGCTGATGACAAGCGACTAAAAAAGGACTGTCAGTGCTCTGGTAAGGAATCTCTACAAAATTAGTACTTAACAAAAATATTGTCACATATATCTATCCAGTAATTTGAATATGATATTTAAATAAGTGTATTACTATATAGTCTTATCCAAGGAACACTCTGTAAATCATTGATTGCTACTGGTAATAGTAATTGCAAAATACGAACATATATAAATATATCTCAAGCACAAATTCCTAGAAAAATAGAGTCACAGAATGGTTTGAGTTGAAAGGGACCTTAACAATCATCTCATTCCAAACTCTCTGTCATGGGCAGGTTGCTCCAAGCCCCATCCAGCCTGGCCTTGAGCACTCTCAGGGATGGGGCAACCACAACTTCCCTGGGCAACCAGGTCCAGTGCTTCACCACCCTCACAGTTGAGAGTTTCCTCCTAACATATTTCCCCCATTATAGAGCTACCTGAATTTTGGAACCCCTCTTTTTTCTATGTGTTTTGTTATTAATACTATTTTCTTTTAAGATGACCTGTGCTAGAGAAGCAGCTTTTATAATGCATCAAATTTTGCTGCATTTTGTATGCATCTGAGATGCTGATTTTTAATGCCAGAACGGGCCAGGGGTTTGTTCAGCTAGGTACTACAGAGCAGGAGGAGGAGATTTTCTCTGTTAGAGGGTAGAGCATAAAGCCAGGGCAGGGCTGTGGTTATCTGGTGACTATGAGAATATGGTGAAGTGCTGTTTACATGCCAATGCTGCTGATAAAGCAGATGCTAAGGTGGGACCACGATACCGCCTTTGGGAAGGGAGCTCCAAGTGAAACTGCAGTAATGCAGTAGGGTTGTCAAGGAGGAAATCAGTGTATGTTCTGACCTAGCTCAATAAGGAGGAAGGATCTTCAGCACTGCCTCTTTTGTGCAGCTTCTCATACTGCAGACATGTAAAGTTGAGCAAGATGAGTTTGGGCATTACAGAAGTAGTTGAAGAACCCTGTAGCATCAATTTAGCTTGTTTAGCTTGTGTTTAGCTTGTTTAGCTTGTGTTTAGCTTCTCAGAGATTTATACACAGCCCATTTCATTCTGGTATTATTTTATTTTATCTCTCCTTTGCTCGCTGTCTCTCTCTCTAATACCATATACAAATTTCTCAGACCAAGAATAGAACTTCTCGGGAGATGTAGCTGCTGAAATGAAGTCTGTGAGATCTGCATGCACATCAGATGCTGACACAACATAAACTGATGTAGTTCTCCTATAAACAAGGCACCCTTGATATTCTGCAGCCAGGAACAGCCCTGCCCCAGATCTGGTAATATCTTTGACTGCCCATGTAGCAACCACACCTCTCTGTGCTGAAAGCCAACAGAGTAAGTTATACTTTCTTTCCTGGTGAATATGTAAAATTGCCTTACTTTTTTTCTTTAATCCTATAAGTAAACAAGTAAATAGTCAAAGTTTTTAAATTTGATTTTTACTAGTTCTCAGCTTTATTCTGGAACAGTTCAGTGTTCTGATACCACACCAGTGTAGTCAGCACAGTGCACAGATCATTATGCAAACCCCTTTGCATACAAAATTTTATTAGCTCTTAGTAACACCATATGTGGAAGCGAAGTGATTTTTTTTCTTAATAAAAGGTACTTTTGGAATATGTTGGAATAATGATCTATAGGTTATGCATGTATTGTTGTTTAATGTCCTAGCCATAATTTTCGCTCAGGGAAATACAGAATTTTTAAACAATATAACCTCAAAACTTCAGCCAAATAGGGGAGCAAGATCTTTAAAAGTCAGTTGGTTTGTCTTGGAACTATAAAACAGAAATATAACTTCATAGTTTCATGAAAATGTTATTTAATATAATATTCTCTAAGGTAAAATAGAACTCAGAATGGAAATAAAGCATTTAAAAAGGTGAGATACTAAGCATCCAACCTGTATTTCACTAAAAAGTCTTGCTTTCCCCAAGAGGTCAATCTTAAATGTCCAAATTGATTCAAAGATAATGGAATAATTCTTATGTTACAATTTTCACAGTTCAGTTACATTTTATCAAACATATCTTTTTTCATTTGTTCTAGTCATGTAATTAAGCTCCATTAGGTACATTTTTGCCATTTGATTAAGTCATCCTTAAGTTAGTATTGAAAATAAGATGAATTGCTTTCCACGATTAAAATGTCAGACCCTGGCAAGCTCTGGGAATAGACTTCCTGAAAGTACATTGCTCCTCTGTGAGGTCATAAGGAACAATGTAGGGACATTAGTGGAGTTTCCATGCAAACATACCAGGACTTTAAGATTACAAGGCATACCCACTATTTTTATAGACTATACAATACTTTTCACAGTGCAGCTGCATCCTGAAAATTACTTGCAAATAGTCCTTGCTTGCATAAGTAGCTCAGCTGGGCTTCTCTGTAACAAAGACACAGTAGTCCTTACCCAGGCGACAAACCCCACTGATCCACACAAGTGGTATTTTGCTAGGGTGAGACCATAGACTTTGAAAGAAAAAAAAAAAAGAATAACATATGTTTGAAAGATGAGTAGGTTTCAGTACAAAGAGTTCAAATCTAACCCAACTTTGCAGTACAGAAATAAGCACAGCTGGTTTTACACTCTGTACCCCAGTTAATGTTTAAAAGAAATGAGTGCTGAAAATACAAAGAAAAAGTAATTCTGAGAGTCTCTTAGAGCTCTGTTACTGTAAACTCTATTCTTTCTTTCTTTCTTCTCTTCCCAGCCTACATATTAAAAAAAGGAATTTCATATCTGTGTGGCATGTCATTCAGTGACAGGTTTTACAGAATTTGGTGAGGGCAAAAGGCTGGTTGAAGCCATTTTTTATACTTTATAGGCATGATTTGATTAGAAATAGTAATCCCTGAAGAAGATGGATGGAAAAAAAATCCCAATTTAGTCTTTCTTGCAAGGATAGCTTTGGTGATTACCGCTAGATATTGGGCAGCAGGTTCACCCACGTAGATAAATGTCCTCCATAGTGTATGTCCTCCCTTCCACTGGGACCCAGAACAAGCCTGGTGGGGAGCTGTAGCTTTGGTGGGGCAGACTGCAGCTTTTTTCCTCTATATAGTGAGACTCTCTATTTATTTTTTTATCTCCAGAAGATTGCAGGAGAACTTGTTGGCTTCTGTGGAGCACAAAAGGAACTGTGGGAAAGTGGTGAAGGACTTTCATCAGACAAAAGGATTATCCTGTTTTCTGCAGTAAAGCAGGTGGCTGCCAGCTGAAGTATGCGCAGCATTTGTACTCTTAATTTTTATTGCATCTAGCCAGCTAGCTAACTCAAGTGGGAACTCCAGGATATTTATGTGAATTAAGAGCCTGCATCTCAACTCTCCACTTCACCTGACTGATGAGCATCCAGGAGAATGAACACTCGTATCATCTGTGCTGTTCCTAAAAAGGAAGTAAGCACTTGTACTCTGGGGGATCATATTGACACACTTCATTGCAAGCAAGTAATCCTAGACAAAACACAGTCAGGTGAAGAGACATATTTCAGCAAGCAACTGAGCATTTCTTAATGAATGAAGTATTTAATTTTAATGGAAGAAAACGATGCCTGACACTGAAATCATACTAAAATCACAAGTAATTCTCATGAGATCTGTCCATAAACAGCAGGAGATCATGCTTTTATAGACATAGATACCCAAAACTCTAACCTATGTAGAAGTCACAGGAAGAAGATAATTGAGCTTATCAGGATCTGTGTCTTCATGCATTCTCACTCTGCAGGACCTTAAAAGCCTACTGTGCCAAACTACTCACCAGGAAGTATTTACACAAATTTTATATGCCAAGGAAGTTGAGGCCCTGTCTTGACACAAAAGTTTCCATAGCTGTTGAAAATCTGTATAACTTTACTTCAGCTCTCCTGTAGCCATACAATGTGATATGTGCTATTTACTTAGCCTGTGTGTTCCAAAGGCTGTAGAATAGATGATACCCATTTTACAGCAAAGCCATAATAGTCTTAGTGTCACTGTTGAGTGAGTAGCTCTAGGCATTGTTATTGTGAATGTTATTCTTGAGCTGATATGTATTCTGAATGATTTATTTCCTCATAGTCCTACCCATACTGTATCCAGCTGTATCACAAATATTGACCTGTCATTGCAAAGAAAAGAAGGTGAATGTGAGGTAACAATATTCATTCATGTGCTTGTCCAGACTTTGAGACACTGGCTCTTGGTTTTGCAGTGTACCAGAATTATTTTCTCTCTTTTTTTAGTCAGGTCTAGCTTGGAATTCAGATGCAGTCATGCACACTCATTATTTTTACAAATTAGATCTCAATTTTATCTGTTGTATTTCTGGAAAGTCAGTGAAAAGGTAGAAAAACCTGCTTGTAAAATGACTTTCCTATCACATTTACTCAGGAGAATCCTGTGGAAGATGCAAAGATAAAGGTAAGTTGTTCAAGGAAGAATTTCCCTATAATAATTACAATAATAATTCCATGTAATTAATTTTTAGTTCCTAACACAAAAGAACTAAAGGTTCATTCTAAACCACTTTTATTCTCCCACCTCATTTCTTCCTCCTCTGAGGTAATTTCATGTTTTCAATGGACCAACAAAACCAAGTGCCTCTTTCCCTACTCTCTAGTTTTCTAGCTGCTTTTTCTGCCAGTGTTTCTGTGGCTTGTCACAGTGATGGAACTTCAGACCCTCTGGCTAGACCCCATTCTAGACTCGGGTAACAAACACTAGAGCGGGTTGGGAGCCCCATTTTGTTGACACTTGCAGAACACAGAAGAATTGTGAAATACTGGAACCTGGAGCTCCATTCTGGTCCACGGACAATGGCACTGAACTATTGTGCTGACTGCAGGAAGCCCAGGAAGAGGTAGAAAGCACTGAGTCCATAGAGCTATGAGAGTTACTCTCCCCCATGTTCTTGCACAGGTTATAAAATGTATGCAGGGCTGCAGTCCTCTGTTCACCTAATCTCAGCTGTTGCCTCACATTTTTTTGGAGCACCACTTACCGCAAAAGGCCTCAGGATTATGTGGGGTCATGGCTGTCTACTTATCTTCAATGTGGCCTTAAGATACAAATATTTTGTAATAAAAACCAGCTGGAATCACCTATAAATAATAAGATCCAGCAAAAGCTGTCTATATTCTCATGCACTGCTATTCTGATAATGCTGAAGTAAATGAGATATCCGCAATTGCCGTAAGTGGACTATAACTCCAGGTAGTCAACTTCCACTTACAATGAAACTTAAAAAGAAACTAGATAGGTGATAAGGAAGTCTACTATGCTCCTGACAATCACTATAGCTGAGATACCATTGTTGTGGACAGCCTGGTTCATTTGAAGTCAGTTTTGTTTATTTACAGAGGTCATTCATCAGAATGAGAAAGAAGTGGTTTTGCCTCTGGCTTTTGTTGAAATTTTCCTCTTTGAAAAGAACATAACTAACCATCTCAAGCTACATTTCCCTTAATCTTTCTATCCATAGAGAACTCTCTGCAGTCAGCACGTTTCTTTATTTTTATGACTGTTTTGCTTAATTTAACAGGTCGTGAACTATCAGGAATATTCTAAAAAAAGTATCAGAAAACTACTACTGTCAGTGCCATGATGTTGCATGCTGAATTTTAACATGATGCCAGTGATTACAGAGACATATGAAATACAAGTAATGCTGTGACTTGGGACCTGCAATCAACTGTAAATGTAGCCCTTATTATTGCGATATGGTCTGTTCTCTTGAATTTTCTGACAGAAGATGATAATAATTAAAGATGTAGGATAACTAATTTTTGTTAAAAGTTGTCCTCTCTACATCTGTGAAATAGCTGGATCTTCATATCTTTTCTGTTTTGCATGTAGTTTTACATATTCAGTCATTTTTCTCAGTGCAGCTTACTGCAAGCATAGCCATAAAATAAGATCATTTTTACAGAGCAGAATTTCACTACTTTTTTTTTTTTTTTCACAGGCCACTGTAAAATTAGCTCTGCAGATATGTCAGGCTGAAACCCTACATCTGTGACCCCAGAAGTACAGCCTTTGATACCAGATATCTGAATTTGGAATCCAAAGTGCAACTGAGGAAGAAAACCTAAATCCAGGTACTTAAATCACTTGAATATTTCCAAAATTGTTATATAAGAATCTCACTTTTAAAAGTGTATAATCTAAGAAAATGTTTATAAGTGAAGGATTCCTATTAGCGTCTAAAATACATGAGCATTATGTCACAAAACAAGTCAGCCACTATGAATCTCTGCAAGAAAACCATGCAATGGAAAGGTTTTTCTTTTTTCATTTTCTTCTTTCCCCACTCAAAACCAAATAAAAAAACCCCACTCACTTAAGAAGCGATTGTCTGTAGACCTTTGAAGCCAAGGAGGGTGACAGCAAGGGCAAGAGGCTTATTCCAAGGGTCACATTTCATTTGCATAAGCAAGTAACCATAGGGCACTGTGGAATGTCTGTAAATGGATTTCATTACAGAAATTCAGCTTAAAGGGACTATAAATAATCCTCTGACAAACAATGTATATTGCTTCAAGTTCTTCTGTAATAAAAATATTTTAGTAACACAACAATCTGTGAAAGCAGGAAATGAAACAGGAGGAGCTGCACATCTTCCCCTTTTCTCTCTCAGGGCAACATTATATTGTAATATGTTTTAGAGGAAAAAAACGTGATATTCATATTATTTTAGCAAAGTAATCCTACAAAAACAAGGTTATATAATTCCATATGTCTGAGACAGGGTGGCTAAACAAATAACCAGATCTTTACGAGCTCTTCTTCCCTGGAGATCATCGGTCCAGCAGGACAGGTGTGCAGGCTGCATGGTATTCTGCCCAGAGGAACATCTCAAAATATATTAGAGTGTGTAAATCTTCTTGGATGAATTTCAGTGGAGAAGCCATTTAAAGTACACATTTTAATGGGTTGACATTTTTTGCCCATATGAAGAAGCAATGACTGTCTAAGGCCCCAGTTCAGCCAAAGCTTATCAGCAACTCCCCAGTTTTGTGCACATTTAACTGCTGTTTCCTTCAGTAGGACTTATCTATATGGTCAAAAGCTTTCCTAAGTGGAGAGAGACATACTCCAGCATTAATAGTGCATATTATATGCTTTGATGCATTAGTCCCCAGCACAGTTCAAGGCTAGATGCAACTAGGCGGACACCAAACCCCTTGGCAAATTTCACTTTAAGCACTGAACTTCTGTGAGGGCCAGAAAGTTACTGGAACTTTTGCAGTTTTTGTATAGAAATACAACCACTGGAGAAATACAACCTTAAAGAGACTTGGCTGGCCATCTTCAGAGAGAAGTTTGGTGTATTATCTCAACACTTCATCCCCCTTGGGGTACTAGCAAGGAACAGCCCTATTCTGAAGGGTGTGGAAGCTCTCCTCTGCACTGGTAGTCACCTCTGAGAGAGAGTTTGGCAGTGCCCCAGTCTGGTAGAAAAGGTCTCACCAAATAGTCTGCCTCTGTTGTTTCTAATAATACACTTGTCAAGAAAAGAAAAATGTAGAGATACTTCTGCAAAAGGAAGGAAAAAGCATGTCTTTAAAGCAGTAACTTAATTTCTGTTGATGTTAATTTTTGTTTTAGATTGTTTACCTTTCTAATAACTATAATTCTCACACTGGCATTACTGTTTTCTCTGGAATAGATGTGCTCACAGTGAAAAATCCAATTGAATCAGAGCATGTAACGAGAAAATGTAATCCATCGTTATTAAAAAAGGCAGCTTACCTTTATCTGGGTGTTAAATAGTACAAATCCATGAGAGTCAGCGAATGTTTTGAAGTAAAAACGAAGGGCATTATGAAGGCTGAAGTGGATTTGTCACTGAATTATACGTATTACCTCAGAAATGGCCTAATATATGGTTGGGGAAACTATGTATTTAGCAGTGGGAGAAGAGAAAATTAGCCCATTTGTTCATTTTGCACATTTCCAGATATAATGGATGATGTTTTAAATATCAAACTGTTTTGTGGAAAATTTTAAGAGGAAAAGGAAGCTTTTCCCTGAACAGAAATCACAGCTGTTTCACTGTTTATACCTGCACGCTGCTTCCATCTGTGTATCGGGAAATGTGCACCAACTTGCTGCACGTGAACTTAGGCAGTACGGTCACAGGTTCTGGCACAGAATGCCAAGTTTGCCAAGGCACTCCTTGTCTCCAGCTCTCACGACTAGCTGATCAAATCACTTAGCCATCTTCTGCTTCTCTGTCTTTAAGGAGGTACTATGAGTACCTAGTACATACTCCTCTTTATGGCATATTTCAAGGACTACACACCACAAGAAAGCCACAGGGATGCTTCATGATTTTTAGCACTTTGGGCATTTGTCATTCTGAACACAGCAGTTGCTGTTCTCAGAGGAATACACTTACTGTAGCTCCACAAATAAAAATCTAGCATACTTCATTCCTAGTTAGAGGTTATACTAGAAGAGTGTGAAGCACTTATTACAAATTCCGAGAAGAAAGCAAAACGGCTTCGCTGGCAGGTTTATTTAGAGAGGCCTCAAGTTACATGGCTTGAATGCTTGTGAGGCAGGGGGTTGCTCTGGGATAGGGTTTTGCTTGAATTCGCAGTTGATGCAAAACTGGAACTGGAGTTCAGGTGGAGTGAGGAACTGTTTGTAAACTTCCCCAGTTTTGAATAAGATAGGAGAAATTTACACAGAAATCCTTTGATTTTAGATCCTATTTTCAGAATTGTTTTCTTACCTGATCTGCAAGTTCAAAGCAAAAGTTTGCAAAGAAGCAAGTCTGACAAATGTTCAGTCACATGGAAGGTACACAAGCATGACAAAAGCCGTGTTAATCCACAGTCTTCTAATGCCACACAAATGCAATGAACGGCTGCCAGAAAGAGCTGCTGAAAAAAGCCAAAACTTAACCTTGTCTCTTTCCTCACATACTGAAGATCCTAAACTATTGTCCCTCCAGATTCGTCGGCAAAGTAGTGGTAAACTCACCAAGATGCCCGTGAACTCCTCTAGTCACAGTTCAGAAACAGCTCTTTGTCAGGTCTTTTTTTCCCCAGTGATGTAGCCTCAACTCAAAATATTTCATGGATGTAGAGAAATACGTATGGGTTTAGTTTTACTACATACTAAGAATTATACTCCATGGTGACATAAGGAAAGGCTGCTTACTTTAAATCACTGAGTAGCTGGGCTGACTGGCAAGGTGTGAATTTATAGAAATAAACATTCAAAGAAAACAGGTAGTGTGTTCCATTCAAACACTAGAAACAGCTCTAATAATGTCAAGACTGAATGAAATTTAGGTCTCCTAGACCAAGAAAGAGTAACAAACCACTGAATTTTGCTTAAGGTGGGGGAGAAGGATATGCTTAGGACTGAGTGGAAAAGGTTCTTTCTAGTGAAGGAAATGGCAATTCTCAGTTTTATACACATTCTATATATATATATACATACATATATATATATCAAAAATATTTTCTGGTTTGGGTAGTAATAGAGACAGGATAAACAGCCATAGAAATTTATTCACTATAAGGAGTTGTGGAATAGTTTTGCATTGACAGGAATGAATATTAGTTAAAAGAATAAAATTTCTATTGCAGTTTATGTATTCCACGATTAATTTCTAGAATTGATCTAGAACAAATACATTCTTAGTAGTGACAGGGTGACCCCAAAACTCTTTTTTTTACAGAGAGTTCTAATCTTTTTGATCATTTAACCAGTGAAGAAAATGACAGAATCACATCTCTTCTGTGTGCCAAGCTTCAAACACACTGAATGAATATTTAGATTATCTTTTAATAACATAAGCTTTTTCAATAGATAATATCTGTAGCCAACTCTAAGGAAGAACAGCTACCAATATTTCTGTGGCAAAGTGTCCTTTTGATCTCTATATCAAGGTACATCATTGTATCCTATGTTCATTGGGATGGTAGAGCAGGAAAAATATATATGATTTCAAATTAAGTGACAGAATCATCTTACAGAAAGGAAAGGTAATGACATAACTGTGACAGGTTGTACTTCTGGATCTTTCTAAGATCTTCTAGGGACCTCAAAAGGCAACTCGGACACACAGCCTTGTTAGACCTGGCAGTGCATTTGACACACCATGATAGCGCATTTATTCTCACTTTTTCAAGAGTCATTTTTAATTAGCTACTGTTGTCTGTGAATCAGAAGGGGGAAGTGTACATGGCACGTGCATCTGGAAAGGAAATAGAGTAAATAAAACTATTTCTGAAGGGGGATGGCAACAGTGATGCTGGGAATCTCTGATTTAGAGAACAGGAAGCATGAAGAAGTGGTGCGGACTGAATGCGATCAAAGAAATGGTTTTGTTGAAACACGATTGGCTCATGGGCCATTTAGAAAAACAGGCAAACAGTGGTCAATTGTTCGCAATGAATTATTTACCCCGTTCTACTGGAACACAACGATCCCGGAATGCAAAATTAGGAATTAATCAGGATGCAATCCCTCACTCCTCCTGTTTGGCATTGCCATTGACCTTAGTGTTAGAGAAGATGTACATGGATACATCCTAGAAATAGCAAAGTATGCCAAAATATTTAGATTTTAGCTGGCAACATACCTCCTATAAATAATAATCATCAGCAAAGCAATGACCAAAAACCTCTGTAATATTTAAAGAAAGACAGGGTTTGTCATTAATGATAAAGAAAACAAATTCAACAAAGTTAGCAATCCCTCTTCCAGGTATTTTGTAGAAGTATCAATCCACTGCGGATAAGTAAATCCATTTACATTCTTATTAGTGGGAAAATCTGAGAAAATAGCTAGAAAATTATGAAATGAATCTGCAAAGTGAAAATCATTACAGAGTTCAACAACTATTTAATATCAAAAATTATCTAGGAAAAAGATTGAGTTTTCTCATATAGAAATAAAAACAAAGCATCTGCCATGACAGCCTTTGGCTGGATAAACAGACTCGTCCCTGAGCAGTATGCACAATCCAGTGGGACTTCACAATGCACAAGGTGTGCAAAGTGCAGGGACAGGACACACAGACTGACAGAGTGCTTTTCATGTCCTAAGCAATGCTGGGTTGTCCCAGAAGTATCCAGCACAAGATTCCAGGAATGCTTCAACACTATTCCTTCACGTAATTGTGGTAGAAGCTACACGAGGTACAGAAGATGATGCTTTCCAGATATGACAGCATCTTTTGCCTAGACTGAACTCTTCTGTATTCTAAAGCCTGTGCTTATTATTTTAAAGGCCTTTAGTGCTTATTATTTTAGAGGCCTAAAGTGCTTATTATTTTAAAATATCAGTTTTTCTAGAAGCTGCAAAAAGCCTGAATTTGGATATATAGGGATAAAAAGTATTCAATACTTTGATTATTTCTGTAAGAAACATTAGTATTAATTGCCAGAAGGCACTCCTGTATTTGCAGCCTAATCTTCAAAGGTGACACAGATTCCTATTCATATTTTGACTTACTTTAAGAAAAATAAGCACATTTCTATTTGTGTATTTACTGAGCATTCTTTAGAGGGATGAGGTTTGCCTGCATAAATCCTGATTAGCTGAAAATTTTGATGTCTTTTTGGACAGGAGTATCACTGCAGTTTTAGCCAAGCAAAGTTTCTCACTTCAATGGGATATACAAGCATATATTTGTAGTAAGCCAGACTTAATGTCAAGATGCCATTGGTTACCTCTTCTACTTGGGCTCTGAAGTAAAGAAATGCTTTTAATTCTGGTCCTCAAAAATAAACTAGTGACTTGTAAGTCAATTTGTTTCTTTTCTGATTTCCAAGCGCTCAAAAGCTCTTTCAGAAAGGTGTTGCACAAAAGAAAAGGGTAAAGAAACATTCTCCAATAAACAAGTGAGAGCTCCATACGTAAACATATTTGTGCAAACAGGAAATAGCGACCCAGAAGGTATACAACAGCCAATATTCCAGGCTCCACTATGACACATCTTGCCCAAATCTCACTTTCCCTAGATCGTACTCTCATGTCAAGCCAGCTCTCAGAGAAGAAAGGGGCAAAGTTGCTCACCTCTGCTAATCTTCACTTCTCATGGCTGGGCTGTTCTGCCAGATTCTGTTTGCATAAGTGGCTTCAGCTACTGATTCAGCAGAGGGCTTGCTCTGTTGTGAGAGTACGGTTACACACTCCCAGTTACTCCTGGATTTGGAAAGCAAATAAGCTTTACTCTTTTCTGCTGTCTGCTTGCCCATGTGTCTTTGTGGAGTCAGGTTTTCTGCTTTACAATCAGTCTCCTACTGGGTTCTATAATTGAGCTTCCAGATAAAATAATCTAGAGTGAATAATAGCTTGAAAAGCATTCTTAATCTTCATTTTAGTGTTGTATCTTAAGACCACTTTTTCCTTTTCAGCTTCTGTGATCAGGACAAACTTCCTGACATTAGCTCAGGTGTTGTTCCACCAGCGTGTTTATAGCATACATGAGCAGCAATCATTACTCATTATCACTTATAAGACCTTAATTATAAGCAGAAGCTTAATTTCTTATTTGAGGGTGTAATAGGTAAAAAATATACTAGTTAGAACTAGTTTATTCCTTTTTCTCCAGTGGATGAAAAAGGATTTTATGCAATTGAATCCTTATCATACGCACTGAACAGCATCTATTCACAGCCACTTGAGTGCCGAACTCAAGAGCACCATTTTTTCCTTTCTGTGTTTGAGCATTCTACAGTTGCTTAAATATAAAAATTTAACACTGCATTCATTTAATCAGTCAGCAATTCTAAGAGTATTTTTATATTATATATTCCAAGGAAAGCCACATTATGTTCTTAAACCAGTAACTAAATTCATAAGTCAATATAATTTTCTCTTCAATAGCCTTCTCCTAATAAACTTCTTTTACATATCTACTATAGTCCATAATAAAAATAAAGTAAAAACTAGCAGGAAAATATGCAATGCAATATTGGACAAAAATCCCAAACAAAAAGGTACAATTTTCTGCCACTGGCATTTGCTATGCTTATACTACTTAGTGCAAAAAGGGAAGCATAAAGTCAAATGTATGCGGACATCTGTCTAATTGGATTAGTTTTATTGCCATTCAATGATCAATTAACAGTTTAAAAAACTTTTATTAGCTATTGACCTTGATCTTTTGTCTGTGCATACTTTTAAAGATGTCAGAAAACAAACCTCATAACACTACAGTTATCAATTTTATGATAGGCGTACATATAATGCATTCTTTCTATCTGTAAGGCATGAACCTGTTCCATGCAAGATTTTCCATGTAAGCATATCTACTGTGGAGACGTCTATTAAGGGACTCATAGGCAGTAAATTAAACCTGACTTCAAAGACAACTGTCCTCAGACAAATTAGGCTACAGCGATAGAAAAGGGCAGGAGCACTTGTTAATCTATTGAAGGCCACCTTCTGAAATGTACTGTTGTTTCTAAGTTCAATGACCATTTCAAGATTAATTGTTCGTAATTCTACAATTTCTCTTTGTAAATGATGCACTATTAGGTGGTAAAATATCGCACATCAGAATCAGTTCTCCTTTATTCTAGTTATCCTAGCAAGTAAATCGCTGTAATTCAAAATATATACAGTGATACTCTGAAGTCCTGAGGTTTAGAAGCTAACTTGAATGAAGTATTTTTCACAGTGAGGTCTACAAAGTCAAGTTTCCTGTGGGATGTTGTTTGTGTGTAAATTATTTACTTTATAAATTTACTAGTACTGCTTTTCCTGTCATTTGCACCATTGCTTAGAGTGCTATAAAGGGGGAAAGAACACAATAATTCCCACTGTGTACCAATCCTTAGCAGAAGATGAACAACTGGCATAATATTTTGAAAGGTGTCCTTGTCCAATCTCCAAAATTCGGTTTCACGCTGAAGAAAATATGAATGATAGAATTATGTGAAAGATGAAGCTTTAGGTTTACTGGCTGAGATAAATTACCATCTTATGTTAAACCATAATTTTCCCCCAAACAGTTGAATAAAACAGCAAGAATCATCTGCAAGAAACTTTAAAAAAAAAAAATTACTGTATTTCAGCTTCAAACCTTTCAAAGGATTTTCTCCTCCTTTTTTCCTAAATGTAGGTCAGTTTCTAAAACAAAGCCTTGCTTTTACAGGACATATAAATCTAAAGGTTTCATAAAAATATAACCCTGGAGAAAACTGAGAGATCATTTGTTTACGTACGATGCAGAAAGAGAAGACATTTGGCAAGAAATGCAGATCTCCCTACAAGCCTGGGAAGGATCATCTGTGAAGGAGAACTGAAGTGTCAGGCACACCTCCACTCAAGGCATGTGAGTTGTGTCTTTTGAAATGGTTACTCACCCATGTGTGCCTAATCTGGGATCTGGAATCACAATCAGCTTAATTTCCCAGGCTGGTAAATGCCTGGGGAAACCTCAGTTATGTCAGCTGGTTGGGAAAGGTGGTATGGGGAAACGCATCACAGAAACAGAAAAGGTGAGAACCAGCACTCTAAGGTGTTCCTCCTCTCATCTGTAATTGTAAAATGGGTCAGGTACCTGATGGGATTATGTGACCTGTGGAAGAGTTTTTTTGTCTTTATAAATATGATTTTATATATTATACATAATATATTCTAATACTTATATTTTTGAATTTTGTTGTTCTGCAGGATATAAGTTTTGTACACACTTTGGCAAAGCTTTGCTATTTTAGAACTTATTTCTAAATTAATTGACTTCCACTGCCTGTTGGTACCTTGCGCAAAAGGACTGGACTGAACTGAAACCAACAATAAACAGACCTCCACTGCTGAATATTTTATTTTATAGGAGATGTTATTTGCAGAAACACAGACTGCTTGCTGATCCACAGAGTGAAAAATATGAATGATAGCTAAGTCTCTATCAATTTTAGGATTTCACAGTGTTCAGTGGTGGAACAGCAGAATGATGCTGATTTGGACTGTAGAGCATGTTGCCTCCATTCTTTTCCCCCCCAATGTTTATATCAGAAAAACACAGCTACAAGCTTGAGGCAGTACCAACGCTGGCATTTTTGTTTAGTTGATCCAGAGATGACAATACAATATTAAAAAAAAACTACCTCAGCCTATAATATTTAAAACAAAAGCGACTGCAATTTTCATTTGGTCTCCTGTCAATGAAAATATGAACAACCCTAAAAAACCTAAAACCTAAAAATAAAAAATTAAATACTTAGCACAAGAAAAAGTGTTTTTCTAACCTTGACTTAATTGAGTTTATTATTTAAACAGCTACATAAAAAAATAAAACTTCGACTTTTTAAGAGAGAATTTAATTAAAATATCAGCAAACCCTACATACCTAACTGCCCATGCAAAATTTATTGAAATCTTTGATTTAAACTCTATTGCTAGCAACCTGAATATTTTCATTTCTCCTGTCTTAAAATCTGAGTTGTATTAAACGTATCATGAAACATGGAGAGACAGAAGAACACAATAAAAAATATATCACTTCCCAGACTCTTGAGGGTGTGTGGCTTGCCTTTGCCTGGCCAAATGTTTTCCACACAGCTTTCAAGTCATTAGTAAAAGTTGGGTAAATAGAATTATTAGAAAAATGAGAAAAAAGATACACAGGCTGCACTACTGACAAAGATGGGAAAGAAAATACTGTCTCCCAGTGCTTTTTTCACTGGAAACCCTGGGTTCCCCCTCATTCCCACATGCCTGGTAATTTTTTTAGAAACTAAATGTTTTAGGTAAATTACAACAGTACTCACAGTAGGTGAATTTGTACTTCTGGCATATCCCAAAGACCTTGACGGCCTTCCAATTCCACTTGGTATTTTAAATGTGTTGTATTTATTGACAAAAAAAACCACTCCAGGGATCAGCAGCTCTATAAAACTTGCCACACATCTGTTGGATTTTTGTTTATGTATTGAAATGTAATTGGGCAACTGGAGAAAAGTGGATTTGTGAGGTGTTATTTTCCTAAAGATTACATTTAATATTGTTGGTGTACCCTCCATAATTTAGTTGATTAATAATATTTGATCTAAACCCAAATTATGACTTCCCACATATATGACATAACTAATGAACTGTGAAAGGAAAGCTGTTCAGATGGTCACCAATAACCAATGCTTAGTTAATCCTTTAAATAAACTGGAGCTCACAATGTGTCCCTTTGAAGTCATAAATAATGTATATTTTTCTTTTGACTTTTAATAAGCCAGTGGAGTTCATCTCACAGTCTCCAAACACATATATTTTATTATGGGCCTCTGCAGTTTACTTTAATTAGTGTGTCTGAGTGCTTTGGGAGACTTAGCCCTACTGAAAACAAACAGAGCCTTACCATCTATAAAACATTAGCTCCCTTTGGTTTATCCTGATACAGCGGAGGCTCAGTGAGAAACACATGGTGTAAGTAAACACTCATAATTGCATTAGAATTCCCGGGTGTATTGGTAATTCAAACCCTGTTTCATGATATTGTTAGAGCAGTTAGAGCAGGTTTACCAATCTCCTTGCCTTCTGGGATTTCATGAAATTCCATTTGGAGAGAATTTTAAGTGACAAATCTAATAGAAAAAGCAACAGAAAAAATAAGCCACAGAGACTCTGAAAAGGAAGCACACAGCTAAAAAAACCCCTTGATGTAAGTGTGTGTTGTCATGTCTCTGAAATCTCTCATTCCTCTAAGCTCCTTGTTGATGTGTTAACTTTTGTGTAGGATGGGTATGCTTGTGTTTTCTCCCACTGCTCCCTGCAGAACTTTTGGTCCAATCTGTCAACCAATCTGATATTCCTATATCTCAGCTAATTCTCTCCAAAAATGATGCAGTCTGTTCCAAAATTAAACGTATATACCAAAACAAACACTATAGTTTTTGTATGTTGAGTGATAACAGGTACAGTTTTTTGAAAAAGGAAGAAATCATTGTTGAAGGCTTTCCATTGTAAGGAAGAGTTAAATAATTAAAAATCCTTCAGTGCCTATAATTTGCAATTTCTTTTTCCAAAAGAAATAAGACGTCTCTATGAAACAGACTGAGCTAAAATAGAAGCTGGCTGTTTTGACTATAGAAAAACAATCACAGCTACTCGACTTAAACCAAACGTTATTCAAATTAATGCTGGTAGCAAAATAACACTCTACTTAGCCCTTACCTCAGGCCCTACATGTACAATTTCTGTACCTTCTGCAGTTTTAATGCAATAATTTTAAAGAATGAAATGTTCACTTCCTTCATGTTCCTTCCATAATATTGATGTAAACACAGTGTGACTGCTTAAACAGCAGAACTATGAATTCAGCATAAAATGAATTGCATGGAGTTTTACTGTTTGCCTGAAAAATATATTTTAAAGGCACAGCATTCCAATATTTCTACAACAAAGCTTTCAAAATACAAAATGTCTCCTCTAAACTAAGATTTTTTCAGTAGCTAATTTATGACAGTAGGTATGGAAGAGAAGAAACTTTTATATCAAAAAAAAAAGAAAAAATTATCATCTCATTTTCAAAAGCAATTCAGTGTTAGGAATGCATATCTTCATATAAAGTATTCGATCCTGGTGGGATCAAAAATGCAATATCTATCATGAACGAATACTACCTGTCATTTTTCTTGTAGATTTACTCATGAAATACAGAAATATTTATTTTATTAAAGTGATAAACTGCTTTGACAAATAAAATCAAAAGACATTTCATTCTGCTGTCTGACGCTTGGGATCCCCTTGAATCAGTTCTACTTTTCCACCTGTACAAACTGGTCCATATATTTACTGGCACTTGGTTTAGCATTGGCTTTGTTGGCTATTGTTTGTTTCTTTGGTTTGTGCCTTCTGTTTCTGCTCCTATGCAACACACCTCTTAAACCTGTTAAGACATTTCAAAATCTAATAATACTCCTCAGAGGATGTTTATAAATCCATGCCACTGTTTTATATTATATGATCAGTGCAAACAGAACACTGCCAATAAAGCCAAAGCTAGTATGCATTGAAGGCCTGAACTCAGAGATTGCTGAAGGCGAGTGGATGGAACTGGGCTTCCTGCACTGCCTCAGGGGGAGGATGAGCTGGGACTCTGGGGCTACCTGCAAAATGCATCGAGGAGCTCTGCCAGGCTAGTCTTGCTGGCTCCCTCGGCTGCCATAGTAGCCATGACTTGCCCTCCTGCACTGTAGAGCTGCAGAGCAGTTTCAGTGGTTTTAAGCTGAAGGTATGAATGAGAGTTCACTTCTCATTTTCCCCGGAAAAATGCTAAGCCACTTGCTAGCTGAAGCCTACATGTGCAGAGCATGAGTTTGGAAGATTTACAATGGTAGTTTAATGGTGATGTTTTGCTCACCCTGCTACTCTGTCAATAGTAAGCACGTGCGAGTGGGTCTTTCAACCCTGTTCCTGCATCTGGAAAATCAGTTGAAAGTCATCAGTAAACTGATCTAAACAACAATCTTTGCTGTGGAGAATTGGGTCATCTGGCCCAAAATCCACACCAGTTTTGCATATGAATTGAACTAACTGACTATGGCTGGATGAATCCAGCTTGTTCTTAAACACTAATTAAACTTATATAAATACACAACCTCTGATGCTGAGACTCTAGCAAAGCTGCAATACTAATAAGGTTTGCTGAAGCCGATTCCAAACCCCTCTGCATGGAATATTTCCTCCTTATTATATTAATCTACAGAAGTTATGCTGAAATTAAAAAAGGACAAACCAAATCCTAGTTTGTCAAAACACACCATATTTATGAAATTAAATAATTGAAGCTATAAGTAAATATATGCAGTGTCGATAAAATCGAATTATCAGGCAGAGCATAATTAGGGTTTATTTAAACTCTGATTGACTCCATTCATCTGTTATTCCAGTGGATATAAAAAGATAAATTATTTCCTCAGAAATTGAGACACAACCTTTTTTTTTAAAAGATATTTTTCTTATCAGGTTTTCATTAGACAAGGCAGACTGCTTTATATGTTTGTACAATTTAAGTAGGCTCTTGGTCTGTTTGTTAATACATCATGTTTATTTAGAACTCCTGGAGGAAGTTATTAATCTGTCAAAACTTTAAAGATTTGAAGTTGATAAATAAATGAACAATGCTAAATAATTCTCTGCTTTGTCTACAAAAACACAAAACAGGTCTTACTGTTCTTCTCTAGAAGGTGAAGCCTGGATTGCTTTGAAATTACTCACTATTTACCTACACTACACAGCTGCCAAAGCCTGCACTGGCTGATTAGTACACCCACTGTCTTAAGCAAGGTGCCTTTCTGACCAGAAAGGTTGGTCAGGAATCAAAAATACACTTTAATCCAACTTTCAGTTTCATATCACATGAGGTTCTATGGAACGATTGCCATGTGTAAGAGAAAAAGACAAGCACAATCAAAAACTGACTCTCTAATCCCTCTGCCTATGGCTTGGAACCAGAGCCAAA
Source organism: Ifrita kowaldi (assembly GCA_013398055.1). Taxonomy (NCBI): domain Eukaryota; kingdom Metazoa; phylum Chordata; class Aves; order Passeriformes; family Cinclosomatidae; genus Ifrita; species Ifrita kowaldi. Next base: position 117,890 of record VZRS01000504.1, on the reverse strand, counting down.
AGAAATATTGCCTTAACAGGTACATTTCCCCTGAGGGGAAGCACACCCCCGACCACCTAGCTGGTGAGATGAATAGATAAGAAGATATTCGGGTGTATCAATGGCCAACAAATGGTGTGTTGGCTTCTGACAGAAGAGGGTGGAATGAGTGGGTGGCAAACAGGGGCTCTGTTTACTGACAGTAGCTGTTCCAGCTCGGTGGCAAATCCAGGAGTGTTATGTTTCAGCCCCTGTCTCCACAGCCAAGCCACCTTCTGGGCCATGAGAAGATCTGAGTGTAACTGACATCTGTCTAAAGACACATTGGAAAATGACTGAAGGCCAACACGAACTGCTAACCACTAATTAGACTAATTAATTGTAAGAGTGGAAAACAGCTACCACAACAACACTAATGATTTTACACTGTGAAGACTAAATCTATTTAGTTTATCTATTGATAAATCTGAATATATTTAATATATCTATTTAATACTTGGGAAGAATGGGCTTAAAAATATTTCCTCCAATTCAATGAGGAATTCCTCTGTCCCTGCAAACATTTTGCTCACCAGCAGTAATGCAGACATTATAGGAGAAAGATTTTACTTCCTCTTAGCACAAATAATTTTTTTTTGATCTGCTTCAGCTACAAGATAAAACTGCAAATGTTTCTATTTGTCTAGATTAACGCACAGACCATAGATCTCAATTTAACAGGGTTCAATTTTAAGTTTCTCATGTAACCTACAGTAGAAACAGAGTGAGAATAAATTTTGTGAGCAGGCTTTAGTGTAGTTTTCAGAATACTTTCTCACAGCAGAAACCGTGAGCATTGTTAGGCCTTCTACACACTACAATATGGATCCTTATGACAAGACAGTGTCATTTTCAAGCCAGAAATAGGCAATTGTAAGAAATTCTATCAGGTGGAGATGGTATTTCTAGCTTCCTCAAGTTTGTCTTGCAACATCTATCACTTTTTAGAGCACTATCTCAACATGAGAGAACCTTATCTTTCACTTTAAAATTCAAGTTACCCTCTGGCTTCAGGACAAAAGTTTAAAAAACACAACCCGAAAGGTTCCTAAATTACCATGGTCACTCCTTACAGAACTCCTAATACTACCTGGATACACACAATTCAGGTACAAAATGTAAGAAGTATCACACAGCTGTTTTAAAAAAACACTGCATTTTTCTTTTATGATAGATTGTTTCTCTCCTTTCCCAAAGTATCTGTAAATAGACTCCCAGTTTTTCCAAGATTCCTTATTTAATGATGACTACTAATGTAATCTGTACAACAGAAACCTCATGTAAAATGAACTACCCGTACTAAACAGGCCTGTACTTGACCAGTTATGGTTGCTCTTATTTCACAACTCAATTTTCATACACCACACCACACACACTGTCTTGGGGTGACTTTAGGATGTGTATCCCCTATCACTGCTCTATGCCCAGACATGAATCCTGTGCCTTTCTGTGCCTTTAAAACTGGGTCTGAGAGAAGGAAAAAAAAAAAGCCAGACAAACTTTTTAAAGCCGTTTGTGCTCCAAGGACATAGAGATAGCAGCTGCTGCTGCTGAAGAGAGGAGAAAAGCACCTTCTGTCTTTTCCCAGCTCTTGGCTCCTTTTCTCAGAAGAGAGACACAGAGAGTTAAACTCCTTTGTTTCCCTGGGACTTCGGCTTCTTCTCTTCTGGAACCGTTTGGCAACACCAGAACACACCTGGGAGACAGTGTATGTCTGGCCCAGAGGGGCCTATGCCGAAAACCCAGCTCTGAAGAGAAGGAGAGAGACCACACCCACAGAAAGGACTCTAAAATCTCCCCAGGTTTCTCTCCATAGCAAGAAGTTTTATTATTTAGCATTATTTTTATTTTCCCCTGTGTTTGTTAAATAAATAGTTTTTTTCCTTCTCTTTCCTCCCAGGAATTTCTTCCCAAACCTGGTGGGGGAGGGGTGACTGTAACCAGCCTTCTATCAGAGGATGTTCAAATTAGGATGTTCCTTTGAATTTGTCTCAAACCGTGACACACACACATCCCCAATATGATAGCCATAACTCTGACACAGAAACTGTGAAAATTGTTTAACAGCCCAGAAAGAGGCAGAGACCACCTCAAGCAGCATGAGAGAATTAATTCTTAAACTTTCTCTCTATGCCTTTCTCCCTTTCTGTATGGTACTGGCCTTGGCCCTTACACCTGCTCTGTGAGATTTACTAACTTACTGAGGGGTTAAAGTAACAGTTTCTCTCCAAAATCCTCAAGAAGTAACAGTTAAAACCCAGTATAAAAATATTTGCTGTATTCTTAATTCTAGGCAAGTATGTGTATGTGAACACAGAAGGGGAGCCATTTCAGAATAAGAGCATTCTTCACTAAAACTATGTTGTGGAATTGGTCAGCAGTGAGACATAGGAATGTTATGTCATACTCAGCCCAGATTGTGAATTTACTGGGGTAGAAAGAACTCTGTTATTTGATCTCTAAGCCATATTTTGCCATCGTAAAAATAAATACTGTGGGACTTCAGGGTCAAAGGAGTATGGTCTCTGCACATAATGCAAAACCCAAAGCTCAGTAAATTCAATTGTGGTTCATCTATGCTTGGTAGTGTCTAAACCACCAACTTACAGGATAAGTGCAGTTCGCAGAGTCTTTGAATCCCTTCCAAATCAAACAATCCAGGTGACTGTAAAATATTGGCCTTTTTCTAATGATGCACATTATGCAGGTTACATTTTTGTAGTTCTCTATCAAAACAAATACAAAGGAGTGAATTAAAGGAGAATCCACTATGTTTCTCTCCATCTGATAAAAGACAACTGCTCATATCATGCTTTCCAGTTTAAGGAAAACATCTGTTTAAACTAATGCCTCCCATGCCATTTCAAACCACCTTAAAATTTTCTTGATTTCAATCATATTGCATTGACATGCCTGTAAACAGGCATCGCTCCTGAGTGTTCACTGCTGTAAATTACTGTATGTTCATACTTACATATAAATCCCTTTTTTTTGCACATCCTGTCTAAAATGGAGGTTTCCTCTCAATTATATCTACATATGTCTACTGTTACTTAAACATGCAAAGAACCATAACTCTATTAAACTGACAAACTAAATTTATCCTGTGCTTATTGAATTGGTTTAATAGACGTAACCATAACACATTCCTAGATAAGAAGGGGCACTGCTTTGGCCTGGTTAAAGGAGTGGTATATTTCAGCTATTTTATCCTGACAATACTTTCAGGCCAGAGCAACATGACAGTTCTTTCCAAATAAAGGCTTCCAAATGGTTTGCAGGCAGCACATAAGTCCTTTACCAAGTCAAGATTTCATTGATTCAGACAACAGACACTGGAAGATATGCTTTAGTCTATATTCTGAAAGACTGCTTCTGAAACTTATGAAAATGGATTAGGCTTTATCAACAACAAATGTAAATTAATAGCTTACTTTATGATTCTGGACACACAACAACACAATTAAAATCCACGGGAATTTTATCACTCATTTCCCTGAAAGTGGAATGTGAATTACCCTTGCAGAATAAAAACAACCCCAAATCCTGGGGTGTTCATATCAGGCAGAGGGTCTTGCAGTAATTTTCAGACATGAATATAACCTCTGAACTTTCACCTGGGACATTTTTTCACATTTTACAGATGGGAATATATAGGGAAGCAAAAGACCTAGTGCAGAGTAGCATTTTGACACCAAAAGGAAATGTTAAGTGAAAGTTAAGTAAACAGGATCAAAATCTTTGTGAGCTGCTAGTTACACCTGTAATTTCTGAAAGGAAAGGCCGTTTTGTAGAAGGCATTTCAAGAGAGCGTAGCATCATCTATTTCTTCACAAAAATAAGTTCAATAAGCACACCCCTTGTCTAGAGTTTAGACAATCTAGGATCAGCTCTCACCACTAAGGAGATTCAGTTCCATTGCTCATAGAATCAACCCTCCCATCTCTCTATGTAGGATTGCTGCCTGCTCAGTGTATTTGTGTACATGGGCCCCACCTGGGGCACCGTTCTTGTTCTGTGGCACAAGCCAGGGTTCTGGATTCAGCTTCTGCACCCAAACACACAAAACTCTGCATACGTCTTGCCCTAAGGTTTCACAGCCAGACAGTCATGAGGCAAGAACTAAAGACCACAATTCCTGTCAAAAAACCTGGTTTCTAACGATTTGATCTCTAAAGGCCCTCTTGCTTTGTCTTTGCTAGGCTTCAATGCCTACAATCACCTCATCCCAGAAATCTATATGGAATTGTTCTAGAGGCTTCAGCAAGCTGAACTACTTAATACAGTATTCATTCTGATTTTTCCTTAAGACACTTGGTTGTGTCACACTGGAGTTGGTATGAAAAAATGTAGAGAATTTGATAACATTTGTAACACAAACGGGAAAAAATTTCTGCTTCCTTTTTTTTGGACAGTAAGGAGTCCTGGTGGAGCTCATGTAACAACTTGAATACTATGAAAATGAAATTTAAAGGTAACTGGGGATATGCTCCTGCAGCACAAACTGTAGTGAAATCAGACCTATGTCTACGTGACTGGATATACTGGATTTCTCATTTCTTATTTCTGACTTCAGTAGGAATGTTAAGTTTTTTGTTGCTAATTTACTAAATAAAATTAAGTCCTCTACAAGTTGCTGGCAGAATTTCAAATCCTCAAGGTTGACCCTGTAGCAGCTAGTACCTTGCAATAATGAACAGACTTATGATTTTAAAGGCAAATAATTCCACCAAAGAGAGGGATTTGGGATGTGTTCAGGGCTTTAAGTTTGTGGACACTATTTCAAAATTACTTTTTTTTTTTTTTTGACAGCAGCACATTGTAAAAATACCTCAGGGCATGCTATTTATCTCCATTTTTTTCTGATTTACAACAGCAATAAGGGCAGCATTCCTGGAATATTAATGGAATTATTCAGATAATGACTTGGATAATAAAAAGGATGATTTATCCGTTGTTCACTCTGGACATCACTGTCATTAGGCTGCTAAGACTTTGAGTCTATGGTAAAGAAAAGAAAAAGGTGAAGAATGGAAGGAAAAAAGAAGTGGCATGTTCAGTGCAAATAGGTAACTGTGAGACACAGGACATCAATGAACTGATGAGTTTTTATGAGTTTAAGAAGCAGACATCCTAAGCAACATCTAGATTTCCATAGCTCAGGCAGCAGAAGGGAGAGTACTCAGCTCACTGTGGTGTTTCTGCCTAGACTGCCAAGGAAAATGTTTTTTGGCTGGAGGGCTGGAATTTGTGCTGAGGTGCTGCAGCTCAGATGGCTTACCTGGGTTGGAGGTTGCCACAGAGAGGTGAAAAATAGGGCAGGAACAGAAACATGGCTGTAATACTTGCAAGAGTTCATGCCTCATTCCTCAGAACACCAGGTAAGTGAACAAATCACTGGTGCTGTCTGTAGGTAGTGTTTAATATATCTTCACTATAAAGACAAGTAAAACTGGGATAAAATATTTCTTTCTGCTCTCCACAAGGCAATAAAGGAATCACATGAAGAAAAAAAAATTTGTTCAACCTTTCTTTCAAAATCTTTCTTCTTCAGCCTTTTCTAAAATGTATATTTCTTAAGGCATGTCCATCGGGATAAAATCAGATATGATAGATCATACCAGGTGAGTAAAGCTCAGTGTTTCCTTCAGTCTATCAGCCTATACACTACAGCCACCTAGAGCCTTCCAGACAAAACAGAAAGTAGGTGTCCTCTAGGTCCAGGAATGGAGAGGAATCTGACGGAGTTAGGGAGATGAGTGAAAAATAACACCATAAAACTATGGATGGCATAGCAGCAAAAATCAGAGTAGACTAATCTCTGAATTTGACTGTTTTCGTTTGTGTGAGGCTGGTTTACCGAAGTTAAGTTTTTCTACTGAAGTACCAGAAGCAGCCTTGACATCTAAACATCAGTGCTCATGTCATTTTTCTAATTCATATTGGTATGTTGAACCTTTGTGCACTTCAATCCCAGTTGATATGTCAATAAAGGCAGGCAGAAAATAGAAATGTCCACAAAAAGAGAGAAATTATGTTTAAAAGTGGTATCAGCATTTCTAGGAAGACTTTTTCTCTCCTTTTGCTGAGTTTCACGCCTAGCAGAAGCTATCAATAACCAAAACTAAGAAAAATATGACAAGTTAAATGAAAATTTTTTGTTTTGGAAATTCATGAATGATTCAATGTGAAGTGTTTTATTTAAATTCATGTAGATTAGAGGTATTTTTAACTCCTATTTGCTTTGAAGAAGCAGCAACTTCTTCACTAAGGTAAAAATTTTCTAGTATTAAAAGCCTTCAGTTGAAAGAAAAGAGGAAACATTTAGTAAGAAAGCTGTAAAGATTTTGAGATTTCATGCACTCTCTTGTAAGATGAAAGCAACATTTTTAAGTCTTAGGCTCACTTAGAAGCATTTTGAGGTGTGCTGTTACCACATCTCATCAGCTTTTTGCACTTCAGAGCAATTTCAAATCTTATTGTGGTATGTTTGGCAATACACTTAAAAGATTATCACTTAATCTGGTTAAGTAAGTTTGACTTCAAGCAAGTGTCTGTCTGTCCATCCAGCTGCTTACTGCTTTTTGTTTCTTTGGGAAAGAAAGGAAATTAAAATCATTGGGAAAAAAAGGGACAACAAAGTCTGATCTTATTCAGGTTTTCTTGCAGCTGTGAATTTTTCTCCGCAGAGTTTTTAGCAGACAGATTATTGCCATTAATTCCAGTGGGAGCAAGGCTGTTTCTGGAATGGCTTATTTTCTATGGATGATTTTATTTTAAACAAAAAAATTTTCTGTCTTTGAAGAACCAAAGCGAAAGAAAGATTTGCCCCCAAGTTCAAAGGCTGCTTAATGGGATCTGACATGCAACATTTCCAGTTACTGTGAGGATGAAGAGAGGAGACAGAGATGCACTTTCAGAAGGGGATGGCACTTCAGATACAGCATCTTGCTGTGCCAGGGGAGTAGCCACCCCCTGCACAGCAGCCTTCTCTCTTGCCTTTCAGAACACAGCTCTACCTAGTCCTGATCTCAAATGTATTCTCAATTACCATGGCCTATACAAGTTTGAAGTTCATGGATAAATACACAGCCATTCTAGATGTGTATCCAGAAGCCACAGCCAGCTAGGGTCAGAACTCCAGATTCTCCAGTTGCTCGTGTAGTTTGCTAGACACCCCCCTCCTTTCGCTTCGCAGCATTGCACTTGCAGAGACAGAGACCTAACAAGAGCCAGAAAATAAATAGGAGAATAGAGAAAGAGGCAAAATATTCTAGAGAATGGAAGTAAGTTTTTATGGACTGCCTTAACTCTAGCATTTCTTAAACGTTCATCTTACATTCTTCTGTAGAGTCCTTAATTTCCTAGGTTTAATGCAGTAAAAAAGATAAGTAAACTTGAAAAGATGACACTGGTCTGTATGGTAGGAATAGAAACAGCCACTAAAAATTCTGCTAGTTATCTCTGCAGATAGAGCAGTAGCACAGCTTCTGTTGGTCATAGAAAGTTTGATTCGAAGTCCACTACATATGATGTCTCCAAAGACATCCAAAGCTTTTCTGCCAGCACTCAACTTTTAGCATTCATATTTTATAACACAGAATAGTGAAAAGTGAATTTCAAATATGTTTTTTTTTTAAATTTAAAACTTGTGGCATGGGCCCATGGGCTCTAATCTTCAATGGATTTCACCAGAACACCAGCAGAGGTAATAGAGCCTAATTTCTACCTTATATTCAGCTTTCATACTTTGAGATACCAGACTTATCAAAAAAGACTCAAAGAAAAGAATTGCAAAGTTTTTGTAATCACAAAAAGTGTGTGTTTGCTCTTCCATTAAACTAAAGCAGTGGTAACCTGGGAGTTTTCTGTTTGCTTACTTTTAAAACTGCGAGATCTTAAATTGCTTAGCTCGGGACAGCAATATTTTATACTTGGGGAAACAGGCAAGGTGACTGCAAACTCATTCAGTCAGCCCAAAAGTGGGAATAGAATCAAGGTTTATTAGATCCCTTCCTGCAGCTCTGACCACTAGACAGTTCTAATAGTTCACACTGAGGAAATACGTAAGACATGTTAGCTCAGAATTAAAAGTACAGTTTCCGCAGGGGGGAGGAACCAGGCCTTGAAATTTGACAATACAAGAAATGGGAAAGGATGTTTAGAATTGAAATTCTTATGCTACTGCTGCTCATTCTCTCTCCATGCACAAAGGTATGTCTTCAAATAGTTAAACATAAGTTGTTACACTGCTATTTTAAAAAACTAACATTTCATTTGCATTGATAATTACCTGCATGTATGTACATGGTGTGATTCCTGCGAAACTTAACTAATTGTGCTTGGCTTAGGCAGCAACGACAGTAAAACATTGCCCAAAGGAAAGATATTGAGTTTGAAATTATTTTACTTAAGCAGAATTGATCTGGTTTCTGCTGGGAGAGAATTAATTTACTTCTCAGTAGCCGGTGCAGTGCTGGGTTTTGGATTTAGTGTGAGAATAATGTTGATAACACTCTGATGTTTCAATGGTTGCTCAGCAGTGCTCCCTCTAGGTTGAAGGACTTTTCAGTTTCCCATGCTCTGCCAGGGAGAAGGTGCACAAGAAGGTGGGAGGCAGCACGGCCAGGACAGCTGACCTGAACTGGCCACAGGAACATTCCACGCCATAGTGCATCATGCCCAGTCTGTGAATGAGGGGGAGTTGGCCAGAATGTGCCAGTTGCTGCTGGGGCATGGGCTGGGCGTTGGTCAGTGGATGGCAAGCAGAAGTAAGGTGCATCACTTCTTGGCTTTTATTCCTCTCTCTGTCTCTCCTTTTCATTGCTTCCAATGCCTGTGAAAGGAATCTGTGATGATGTTCAAAGGTGCGTTTTCTGCCATAAAATCCCTCCCAGTAGTGAAGAAAATGGAAGAAACAGGAGGGAAGTAAAAAGAGGGCAATGACACGAAATGGAAGACTTGTAATAGCAAAGCAATGACCCTAAAATATTTTCTCTCATCTATATGCTAAACATTTGGATTGCATTTTGAGTTAACAAATTCTTGGAAGCCTCTATTCAACAGTAAAAATAAGCACCACAAATAAGCACCACTAGCAGCCAAGCTAGTCCATTTAAATAAGCAAGGAAATGAGACTATTTCAGCAGGTAGATAAGTATTGTAAATATTTATGCTTTTAAGAATAATAATGAGAAAAACCCCACAGAAATCAACTACATAGACATTTAATGCATCCATGCATATGTGTGTTTTCACCTGTAATCTATAGTGGATGTTGATAGCAAGAATGTATTGAACCTTAATTGTTACTACTATCCTTATTCCGGATCTCAAATAATAAAGGAGACCTGAATTACCTGGTTGATATCAGATTGTAGGAGAGCACTGCAGGCTGAAATTGCTACCTTCCTAGAAGCAGGTTTTATTGACAATACTGAAAACATTGAACTAAACATATTCTGAACAAATGTTCCTCTGCTGCCTCCTAAGAGGACATCAGAACTTTTGACCCTACATAGAGCTCTAGAAAGCAGCCATCATACAACGCCTCAGTTACATTAGCTGAAACTTCATTGACCTCAATGGCGTGAGTTTGCCCCGTTGGACACCATATTCAACATGAATGAAGCCCAAAAAGATGTCAGTCAAGCAACTTTTGCTTTCAGAATTGAAGGCAGATTTTTTTTTTTACCCTGAGAGCTGGATTTGGCTGAAGAGATGAGAATTTTTAAGAGAACTTGCACACTTAAAATAACATATTCTGTTAACTTAAGTTCTTACACAAAAAGTCAGATGGGCTTTGGCAGTAAGTTCAGACAGTCTGTGTTGTACTGAAGAGCACATCCTGTTCCCTGCACTGAGATATCTGACATGTCTGGACTCATATCTCAAAAGCTACTGTATTAGTGTCAAAAGAATGTAGGACACTTTCTTACTTTTTGTAGGAGATGGAAATGAGAGAAAATAATTGAACTCTTCTAGTATATACTATGTGTGACTGAAGTCTGGAAAATAGCTGGATAGGTCTTGTAGCTATAAATAATGAAATGAAATGATCTGATCTTTTTATTATTAAGCAAATAACCATCCATTTTCAGTATCCAGACGCTGAACTTCATCTCTAAAAAAAACGCTAAGACATTACAAAAGCCACAGGAAGAATCACATGGAACAGAAACTTACAGAAGAAATATGTGAAAAGCCAGTCAGCACTAAAATCATAGAAAGGAAAAGAAGAGGGAAAAGAAAAGTTTAAAAGAACTGAGAATTGCACTGATGCTGTTACAGTATGTGATATTCCTATGCAAGATTAAAAGAACAGATGGCAGGGAAAATGCATGCAAAGCCATTCAACAGACACTTATTTGTGCCTCTAGAGACTATTGATATTTTTTTCCTTATCCCTACCACTGAGAAGGGTAGGGATACTGGTAGTTGTCTTCTCCATCTAGCAGAGCTATCAATATTAGAGACAGGCCTAAGCTGATTAAGATCATGATCTGGTTTTCAACTATTCAACTCTCGAACCATGATTGGCAGGGGGATTTTTTCTGTTGAGTGGTGTATGGAGTTTAAGAACATGGGCAAAGTGTGAAACTTAAATCTAGGTTTGGACTCTAAAGCAGTGTTTGGGGAGTGAATAGGGTGTGTACACTTGTAGTTTGGTTCAGACTCCTCTACTCAATTCAGATATATATGGAGATACAACATCTAACAATATAAAACAGTTCATAAACTATATATCTTGATTTATTTTTAAAATTAGAGAAATGTACGAGCTACATGAAGAAGTGACAGAGGGATCCTAGTGCAACAGCTGTCCCTCTCAAGAAATGGAACATATAAATCATAAATACTTTCCCAGGCATCTGATGCACTGTTCAATACATGGCATAGGACAACCTGAGGTGACAGGGGACATCTGGTCTGCAGTGCTTGGGTTTTAACAAGAGGAATTAATTCCTGTTGAAAAAAATATTACTTATAAATATATCTTTATGTCATGTTAAGCAACAGTCATAACCTGACTCCTCCTCCTTGTCTTCCCCCTCAGAAAAAAAAACAACTTTAAAGAAAACAAAATAATCCCTTGGGTGCTGAGATGAAGCTACAGCAATGAAAATATACACTGGTTTTCCCAGTCTGTAAACAGTTGATGGAATTTTCTCACTGTTATCTAGAACCAGCTGACTCATAGGAATGGGGAAATAGAAGCAATATGGCAGTGAAAGGTATTGGAGGCATCTGTTAGAGATATTTCAGCTACTTAAACCACTACTAGTTGATTCCTTGTGAAGGGATGATTGCTCCCATTTCCAGTGGCTTAGGAAGATGTTAACCTCTTTTTTTGAAGACCTGCACTTCTGTTAGCCAACATTAAAAAAATACAGATGAGACATAGTAGGAGGGAGCCACCTCACCATATCTGGAAAGCATTTCTTTCTTGGAGCAGCTGAGAACAGATGAGTGACACTCAAGGGCTAAAATAGTATTTTCCGGATATAATTAAGTTCGGAGCACATTGTGAGTTACATTTTAACATTTATCTGTTCTGCACCCTCCTGATAGAACTGTGCTTCTAATCTTTATTTCAGTTAGAACCAGCGTCGTTCATCTGTATCTGCTAAAAAGGGGGTAAGGAAGCGGGGAGGTGAATTGCCTCAGTTCCCGCGAATACCACGAGAGGTCACTCCAGCTATCTAGACCATAATTTCTCATAGCGTTTTAAGGGATTTGCTAGAAAGGACTGCCTATTCATCTCGGAGCTTGGGAAAATTACCTTTTCCAAACAAACAAATGGTTTCCATCACCCGAATGCATTTCAAAGGTTATTTACAAATGATTCATAAAATAAAGAAGCTTAAGGAAGGGTTTGTAAGTTTTAAATATTTTACTGATCCAAAAAAACAAATGAAGGACTGTACAAATATGAAGTACTTGGATTTGAATTCTAACACACATAAAGGCAGCATCATGTCTTCAGACCTGAAGATCTCCCTTCCTACTTCTCTTGCTCTCCACTCCCCTTTACTGCTTTGGACAACCTTGACACAGGTTTGAGAGAAAAGAGGCTGGCAAACACAGTGCTTTTCTGTTCCCTTAGTGGTTCCAAGCAGGATAAGAGTTGGTGGCTGTATGAACATGCTCTAGTGAATCGTGACAGTTAGAAGTTTTTCCCAACAGGAAGTCAACAGACAATGTTTCAAGTTTTATGTCTTCGAGGTGCCTGAACAGTACAAAGCCAACAAATCCTTTTAAGACTCACCCCTCTAAAAGCAAACAAGCAAGCAAATAAATTACATTCTAAACAAATCCCAAAGCTATGCTACTGTTCAAAATCACATCTAGGGATGCTTAAAGCTCAGTTTTTGTCTTAACTTCGATCTGTTGAAGCATCACTTTGATCACTTACTAGTTCTACTGTGAATATGCTGCACTGAAAAGACAGCAAAGTCCTGGCCTCCTGGGCCTCTGTTTATTCTGTGAAGCCCACTGTACACACAGCCAATGTGCCACACAGCTTACTTAGAAAAACTCTAACTCCTTCCTACTTCCAGTTGGTCTTTTAGATTTACTGCTTTCCTTGATACTGTCATCACATCTACCTGATGTGATGGTAAGCTTTGCAATGCAATCTGTTGTTTGCTTACACTGAGATCTCTGGCCAGCAAATAGTACAGCAGCGTAGTAACAGATTCATTGAGCTTCCAACCAACAAGCACAGCATTGACTCCTGGTTACCCACACAGAACAATTTTTTAAATTTCTGATAGAGCAGAACATCAGATCTGTTTCATAATATACACAAGCCTGGAAGAAAGAATTCACGTGAAGAATTCATTACAGTTTCAGGTAAGCTGCAGAAAAAATGAAATCCCTAGTTAAAAAGCACACATTAGTCACAAGTCGGCTGTGGACCTGGGTATGAGACACTGAAAGCCAAGTCAAAATCTTGGTTTATTTCCCTGTGTGAACCACTACTTCAGTCAGCACAATTCTTCAGTCAGCATGGTCTACCTGATAATCATACTGTACCTGCTGCTTACCTATAGTTCCGCATCAAGCCCGATATTAATTTGAATTTTTTTCAAATAAAATTGAAGTAAATTATTTCTTCTGGGAGAGAAAATGCCACCAAAAAGAGTACAATGCAAAGAATAAGATAATGAGTTTGCTCCTTAGACTTGAGACTCACATAAAAATGGATACCTAGCTCATGAAAACACCCAGAACTAGTACCCTCTTTCAGGCTTCCTTCCATATATAAAACTTCGTGGTTTGGAAGAAAAATAGCTTAATTCTAACTGCAATCATGCAGAGTCACCTATGAATAGACACCTCACAGAAAGGCAGGTTTAGGATGATTTTTCTGCAGGTAGGTTTGCTCTCGCTCTCCAGTGTTAGCATGTACTGTGGCATATAATGCACAACCCTTGCTCACTACTGGTGAGCAAGAGACAATAAGAGAAACTACTAAAGTTTTATTTGATAGAAATATTTCATTTAATAATCCAGTATTTGCCATTGTTGTATGATTATACAATAGCAACCAGATGTGAGTAACGGAGTTCGGGTTTTTTTGTGAAATTGATAAATAGAACTTCTTTTAAATGATACTCTTAAGTAATTTTTTTCTTTGAAATTAGTTCTAATGCCTGAAGAACATTTAGTACTGTAAAATGAAACGAATGAATGTGGACTAAAACTCCCTGTATCATATGAACTCTATATATCAAGAAGACAGCTGATGAATAACTCTGATACAGTGCATATGGCAGACATGGCAACCACTCAACCCTCCAGCACTGGGTGAACCTCAGAACGTTTGAAAGTTTTGTTTTGATCACCTTCCAGAAAATGAAATTATTACCCCAATACAGCCCAACCTCTTGAAGTCTATAAATCAAATATGTTATGAATAGGTTTTCTTGTAACACTTTTGACACTTTCTGGTTTCAGACAAGTTGAAAATGCAATGAGAAGAGTCTTAGAACTACCATGTTCTAATTTTTATTTTATTGGAAATTAATCATTTACCAACACACTAGATTTAACAATTTTCATCTCATGTTGTTCAGGGATGCAAGGAATTTGAACAGGCTTTGACTGCTGAGATTTCATTTGGCTTGTAGGATTAAAGCCCTGTGCCTTTTAGAATTTTTTGGTACCAAGGAAGCTCACAATCCTGTACTGTATTATGGAAACTTTACCAAAAAAAATTGCTGAGAGAAGTTGCCAAACATATCTAGCTTTGTGGCAAAAATTGTACATATTTTTTCATATTTTCTGCTCATAAGCAATCAAGTTTTATCTTAATTTTTGTTAAATCAGAGGTGTTTTTTTTTTTTAATCTTAAACCTTCTGTGCTGGACTGTAATCCTGGGAGATATAAGTATAGACCTATCACTTCTTCCTTCCCATCTTCCTCATCCTGTTTCCCAAGAAGTGCTGTAGTTTGTCACTCTCAAAGTGCAATGGCTAAATTTTACCTTATTTCTTCCTTAATTTCTATAGGCTGCTCGCTCACATGCTATTTTCTGCTCCAAAGAAAAAGGAACTACTTTTCCCTTTGCAATTGTGCCCACGATCCAGAGAGCTTGTGTGAATGCAAGGGGAATTGCCATGTCTATGTCAGCTGAGTTACAATAAGCTGCAATCCTCCTACTTAGGTTTTCAACTTCTTTTCCAAACACTGACAGACAAAATCCTGACTAACCACTGTATATATGGCTGAGTATCAATGTGGACAAGGTGTCTTACAGAGACAGGAAAACCTGTTTTGTTGAAAAAGCACCTGTGGCTTTTGAGCAAAAATGACTTGTAGTTGCTAATAGCGTCTGCAAAGATATTGCTGGGCTGCATGAGCATAAGAAAATTACTTTCACTAAGTCTAAAGAATGACGGCAGGATTTTATTCTCCTACAGCAGTGATCTGCCTCTTCTGCAAATACTCTTCAAAGGCAATGATCAGCCTTATTCTGTATTTCAGAAGATGTATAAATAGTCTTGGAAAAATCTTGTGCTAATTTTGCTGTTTCCTTAGAATGTCAGGTTCAGGCAGCTCTCAACGTTGCTGCTCACATCTTAACTGAATGGTAAAAGCTAAGCTTCTCAAGGCGTGCACAGCTGTAATCCAGCCTCTGGTTTCTAGGGATCAAAGGTCAGCACATTAATCTATTTGGGATAATTCATAGAACCTCTTTGGAGAAAAGAAAAACATTAACATAAAAATAAGCCACGTTTCCTGAAAATGAATCAGAACACTTTATGATATAAACCAGTATCCCAATGATTACCCAAAGAAATTAGTTTAGTGTGTTCAGGCTCAGACTTACAGTACTCCATTTCACTCTGGGTATTGCAGGTCTCTTGTTAAAAGAATTTTTTGTAATAAATAGTTTTTGCCCTGATTATGAAGTCAATTGCTTTGAAAAGTAGGAAAAAAATCTAAAGAAATGTTTCTGAACAGCTGTGATGTGAAAATAATCATACCATCTCCCACAGCATCATAAACAGCAACAAAATATTTTATGACAATAAAAATGTATATGAATATTTGCTGTCATTTGAAAATGATTGAAATTAGTTTGCAGAGAGTTTAACCTTGCAAGAGGTTTTTAACAAATGCTTTTAAAAGTGGGTGTTAGTAATGATTACAGAACTTTGCAGAGCCCAGCCTCAAATGTCTAGAAGTTAAAGCTGACCTAATTTATATAAACATCGAAGGGAGATTATTCTTGGACAGTATTTTTGCCTAGCCCCACTTCTTCACTGAGGTTTAATTATTGGTTTTGTTCTAAATACTGTTTCTTGTTAACTTTGCGTAACAGATAAAGGTAAGTGTTTTAATGTGCAGTGATCAAATTTCCAGTTTACGAAACCACAGCTGCCAAAAAGAATGCAAAGAAATAACCTATATGATTCTATGAGAGTGTGGAGGGATTTTTATTTTATGATGGTGGGGTTTTGCTCGTGGCAGTTCTCTGCTATCCCATGCGCATTTCACGTACTAACAGAGACATGGAATTGATTTAGATGTGAAGTTCATTGTTAAGCTTGGGATTACCGTCAAATTAATTCAGTTATTGCTCATAATGTTAATTGCAGTGATGTAAAGAGCAGAATTGAGAGAAAGAGCAAAGAGATGAAGCATGTGCATGTGCTTGCATGTGTGTATTTGTATCTGTTCATGTGCATTAAGGGGACTTTTTAACCTGTCCAGGTTTGTTTCCTCAGATTGTGAAAGACATGTGATAGCTGTCCCACTCACACTGTCCCAGAAGAATATTATAAATGGCCCAACTGATATATTATCCTCTCTTTTTCTTCCAAGAAATTCTCTAAAAACTCCAAAATCCAAATTGGGTGAGACAAAAGACCTGGATTGACACAGGCACAACTGAACAGGCACATGGCAGGAAGCCTAAAATACTTTGGAGGTTTTGTGGGTAAATATTTCCTTCTGAATGAAGAGTTGTGGTAAAAAAAAAAAAAAGTAACTCTGCTTTAAAACCATAAATCATTGTGATTCTGGTGATGGGAATAAGCCCATTGCAAAGAGTTGATGACCCAGAGAAGATATTTTTCATAAAACTAAATAAAAGAAGTACAATTCACATCTTTCCAAATCTAAGAACTGAGCTGGTGTGGAACTACACAAGTCCCGAGGAACATCAGGTTGCATGCAGGGCCATATAAGAATATGCTGTTTGCATCTATCACAGATTTTGTGGAAATGTTCCACAGGTACAAAGTAACTGCAACAGTTGTTCAGGGACTTGATTAGCGTGGATTCATTGTCTCTAAGGTCCTTGGCTGTGCTGTGTTTTTACTGCTATGGAGAAGGACTGCTGAGAAAGCATATTCCGGAAAAGATTCCTTCTGCTATGTAGTACCTTCCACAGGGGATCCACTAAGTCAATGAGAATTTTGCATGGCACAGCATCATTAAATACGAGGATTAATACAGTTGCCTCACTATGAACTTGGTATAACTACCAAGAGAAATGAATAGTGAAGATGACAGAATGATCTTTTCTGAATCCCTGTGCTGTCATGCAATATGGATAAATAATGAGAAATAAGTTCTTGGCAAATGCTAAGTTTGGCTCCTGAGAGCTTAGACATAATGGTAATATGATATTCAAAGAGTGTAGTGCTCAGTCAATTAGACGAATAGCCTGTTTTTGCTTGTCCTTGTCCAATAAATTTGAGAACAAATGACATTAAAGAAACCCAATTATTTCTGCAAACTAGGTACTGGAACCTGGCAGATGACCGAGTGATATTAAATGATCTTACACAGACATGGTAGTTTGGTTGAAGAAGCTGTTTGATTGCAATGCAGTGTTAAACAAGGCAAGAAATGCCTCATGTAGCTACAGAGCCAATCCAAAACCTTGTTTTCTTGCCTTTTCTCTGCTGAAAAGCTCAGCTACTTATTAGCCTTAAATCAGACTTGCCAAAATGCAGAAACCTGTTGGCCTTTTCTGCCTAGCACTCTGTGCTGTATAGAATTCCTGTTCTGCTACCCCAAAGATAGCACACAAATAAGGTTTAACTAATAACGTTTGATCAATACACTTATATGAGCATGATCTCCTCGAACTGCCAGCTGCCCTACGGCCACAAAGGGCAAGACAATATAAAAAACCAAAATTGACTTGTGCTAATTCCATATTAATTAAGCTTCTCTTGACCTGTCTTGTGTATTCTTAAGCAGACAATGGAAGATCTTTGCATGCAGAGCAGCAAACATGCTCTTTTGGGATAATTTCAATAATCTGACTATATCAGGAAGATTCATGCCCTGAATTCATGCCCTTAATCAAGTTGCAGCATGTTAGGGCAATCTAGAGAGGGTGAATAAAGCTATTATTCATTTCTGCATGAAAGCCAATATTATAGCTTAGCACAAGGCAAAGGGTACAAATTTATATGTGCTCAACTACAAGCCTTTTTTTCTTCCACTGTACAGAATACATGATCCCTATTTCTCTACATTCTATAATAACATTTTAGGCTTGAAATATTTTTCACAGTTATTCACACATATATTATTGTAATAAATGTAAACTGAGAATCCACCTCTCAATAGGCCAATCTCTTAAAGGTTTGTTTATGGCTGAGGTAAACACATCAGCAAACATAAGGCTGTCAGCTTGTACGTTGCCCAAACACCATCAGCCAATGCCTCCACCTGAGGTAAGGCAGTGGCCAGTTATAGTGATTGATTTGGGCCATTAGCTCCAAATCAAAGTCAGTTTCAGTTCATCCATCTTTCTAGAACCTCAGCAAAAAATGCTATTTGAAAATAAACACTGGCTCTTGGTCTCTTTTTTCAAAAGAGCAGCAGGGAGCTGATCGACATGTCACTAAGTATGTCTCCATTTCTGCTGCTGGAGCAGCAGCCTTCTGGAAACTCTGGTGCCGAATTTAGGTATTTTTTCTGTGTACAGTCCTGAGGTGCAGGTCTGGAGGAGAGACTGCACTTCTTTCCAGTAGGACTGAAAAAAAAGTTCCTCATCAAGTCTGATGAATGTAAAAAGCAGACTTTGATACTTAATCCCTCAGTCTAGCTGTCCAACATTTGCTTTGAGATCAGGAAGTGGAAAGAAAAGGTGTTTTTAAACCACTTTTGCAAACCCTGGAGTACCAAAGCAATAACTGCCAGCAAAATAAAGTACCTGGGGGATAACTCTACTCTATAGCAACATGACCCTGATCCTGCTTTGGGTGCTGAACACACAGGGGTTCACAGGACACCATAACCACGGTACTACCTAGACCTGATTTACAACAGAAATAAAGGTGACCTGGAATAGAAGTGACTCTTCATCCCTTGAGGATTGCTCTAACAAAGGATAGGTTTATAAAGGGTTGGTAAAAAGGGAATTAGTCACTGGAGACTGTCCAAAGGCCTGGCCTCAATGCAATTAATTCAGAGCAGCATCTCTGTCTGCCAAATCCGTGTTTGCAATGATAGACTTGTAGCATCAAGTGTTTGTAGGTGCCTGAGTCAAGGATTAATTCTAGGGACAAGACTTAACATTTGTTAATTACTCAAGTTCTTTCTACCATACTGTAGGGAAGCTGAATGACAGGAGAGATCCAAGCCTAACTTTAATGGATGCAGAAGTTCACTGACCTCTCAGTGCAGAGTTGTGTCATGTGCTGAGGTGAGCTTTCTCTCTAAAACATGTTTTGTGATGTTTCAGACATTCTTCTTCTTGCTTAATTATATTTGAATTTAGAACATGATACTTTCAAAAAAGTTGCTCTTCTGCTGCAAGCAACTGAAGCTCAGCCCACTTTTGATTTTGTTAGGGTTTTTTGGTTACAGTTGTTCCTATTATGTTTTCACAAGTTTGACTAAAAATCTCCTCTCAAAAAACATATGAATGAATACTGCAGTTGGGTATTCAGCTGTGACTACGACAGCCCTTTCTTCTCTAATATGTCCTTAGAGCTGGTTCTCCATAACTTGCCTCACTTCCACTGCCCTCCCCCAGCCCGGACCTGGCCAGAGGCAGGGGGGCCTCTGAGAGAGCGTGGGTTATTTGAGGACTCCTTCTCCAGAGCTTTACTGCTAAGTGAGAGCAGTTTACACTTGGGGAAGTATAGCAGTTATTTAAAAGAAATAACTTCTGATGGGATCTTGTTACCATAGAGTCTTTTCCCCTTTGCATGTCTTCATCAAGAACAATGGCAAATTTCCAGCTTTTTATTCTTTGACTGTGAATGCTCTTAAATCCATCAAGCTAGTTATTAGTAACTTCTGATGTAAGGAGCTAAACAAATGTGATGGGGAAGCCACCAAAACTTGGGCTTAGCTTCACTGTTCAGGCATTAGAAAAAGAGACAAGATTTCTTTGTGCAATTTGTTGGATAAATACATATTGTGAACTGCAATCAATATTTTTCTTTAACATTTTAGGAGCTGATACTTGTTAACAGGAGGCCTTACAAGGGAAGCTTCAATGATCTGGCTTATCCTCCTGGGCTACTGATCGGCTCGTCTCAGCAGGAAGGCACAGAGCAACCTCTTCCCACCTTCTGTTGAGAAAAGAGAAGATTTAGTACAAATTGAGAAGTCACCTCATACAGAGTGTTAAAAGTGACCTCATTGTAGATGGTGCAGCCGGCTGAAATCTGATGGACCCTGCCATACTTTTGCTGGGTCAGATTTCTCACCTTTTGTTATTTGAGCTTCTTTCTGAGAGCCTGGGCTGCCTGAAGGGGTAACACGACATTCCCTTTCTCTGCCCATTAATCCAATCACAGGGGCCTTGATTTCTTACAGAGGGCTGCGATACACACTAAGGTTAGCTGAGCAGCTGAGAAAGTGAGGTGAAGATTAAGACTTTTACTCTGATCATACATTTCAATATGAATGAAGCCAATAAAAGGGAGATTATCTTTCTTGCTACTTTTCAAATTTCTTATCCATGAGGCAGCACTGTTTACACAAAACTCGATGCAGTTGACAAATCTTTGCCCTGTCAGGTGCAGAAACCTTTGGTCTTCATCTTAAAAATATATTTGGGGGGAATAGGAAGGAAGGGAGGAAGAGAAAACAGTGAGGGAGAGAAAGTCAATTTTGATGGTAGCAGATGGGAACATGTCAAGTAAGAAATGCAGAAGTATTCTGGTTGCAGTCTGGCACTTCAAAGCAAAATGAAGAGCCATTTCAAAGAGGATACACATTATTATTTGATTAAGATTCAGCTTCCTGGATGAAATGTGCATGCAATTATTAGCATGATGATAGTAGGTTTCATAAGGAAAGTTTATTGTCTCTGTTATTGGTTCTTATTAGCAATGGATTCAGCCTCCTATCCTATGTATGAACTCCAAATCTTTTTCAAAATTTGCATATATGAATGGGGTGTCCAAAACTAGTTGAATCCTTTCAGGTTTGAATACAAACCAGCATCTCATGGGACGTCTAGCCCCAGATTTAGGATGTGTAGAGAAACTGTACTCAAACAATACTTTCACAGTACCTTCTTTGCATCTCTTACTGATGGATTTCTTTCTTCCTGCCCTCTTAGGATCAAAATCTTATAAGGGTGGTGGCACACTGGAACAGGTTACCCAGAGAAGGAATGGGTGCTTCATCCCTGGAAACATTCAAGGTCAGGCTGGATGGGGCTCTGAGCAACCCAATCAAGTTAAAGATGTCCCTGCTCATTACAGGGGAGCTGGACTAGATGACCTTTAAAGGTGCCTTCCAACACAAACCATTCTATGATGCTCTGAAGACTCAATAAGCATTCAAATATAGGATTTGACTTCCTCACACTGTTACCAAAAGGACCAGGAGGAAGTTTTACTGTCTATATAAACCAGGCAGATTCTACATGACTTTCTGTGGAGGTCATGAATTGTCTGGCTTTGAAGTTTGCCAGGGACTTTTCACTGCTTTTCACCCTGCTAAACAGGTATATTTCCAATCAGATCACAGAAGGAACTTTAGGAATTCAAAGCCTGAACATAGCACTGCATTTTGCCACAATTCAGCTTGCAAATTATGTTGCAAGAATATAATTCTTAAAAAATGACGTTGTCACACCCCGATTCCAATGAAAACAAGTTTCCGAGGAATTCAATGGAAAGGCTTTTGTAAATTCAAACTTAAGGCCAAACTTAAGCAGAGACAATCCAGTTTCTATCCATTTTATGAGTGTGTGCCCCCAAAGCCTTTGACGAAAATGATGAGAAGTGTGAGACACAACATAGAAGTTCTCAATCTGAACCAGACCGGCAGTCGGTTCTGCCCAGAGCTATTCCCTCAGCAGTGGTCAAGACCAAAAACTCTTTCTAAGGGAGAACCAGCTGGGGGTCACAGAGAAGTCTCTTCCATAGAAAACTGTCTCACAACCTCTGCAAGTTAATTATGCCTAAAATATTTTCTCTCTCTTTTTTACTTTGACTTTTAAAAATGTTTACTATTGCAAACAGAAGTATTTTCAAATGCAAGTAATTTTTCACTTTTCCCCCCAATGTTTCTGTCTTATGGTGATGTCTATATGGAAAGGAATTCCATAGATTCATTTTAGTCTTGCATAAAAAAACCCAAACAACCAAACAGAAAAACCCAAACAAAAAACCCCCAAACCCAAAAAATCTCAAAAACTGGCTCTAAATTTGCTGCCTTCTGCTTCTAGAGAAGCTCCTTTACCCTCTGATAGCATGACAGACATGACTGGAAAAGTTTCTCGTATTTACAGTGATCGGTGTTTTCAACAAGTAATACTTAACACACTTCCTACTCTTGTTTAAAAAGCAAGAGTACAAATTTAAGCAGCCCAAATCCAAAGATGCTGTGTGCCTGTCAATGCAATTCCATGAAATAGACACTCCCCCCGCCCCGCCAAAAATAGTTAAAGTGTTTTGAAAAGCATGTGTAAAGTGACTCTATTCAGACCTGCCTTTTTACCACACTATCAGCATGAACGCACGTTTGTGTCCATGTGCAGCTTAGGTTTACAATTTCTGGCTTGATAGTATGGGTAATTTTGTATCTTGATGTGATTATCACTTATTACCATTAGACATGATTTTCTCAGGTTTTTCTGTGTTTTGCTTTTGTTCCTTAAGATCACGTGTTGCAACTTTTAAGACTGGTGCCATAGATGGGCAGGTTTTAGATGAGCGGAAGAGGCCACTGGAGTTTGACGGAAGTCACATAAGGCTTATGTTTTTTGAGATCCCTTATTGGTTTTGCACCTGCCTGGTCTCTGTCCTGGAGTTCTTTGGATTCTCTGAAATATGGATATTTTAAATGTCTAGTAAGTGAGCTACATTTAAATTCACTGATTTCTATGTCAGTCTTCAATAACCAAGTGCTGCTAGAAAAAACAAGTTGAATGGGCATTCTTGGGCATCGTGCTGGGAAAGAGGAAATCTGTTTTTAAGAACTGGATTTATAGAATCTGGAAACACAGAATGAAAGAATTAGAATATGAAGCCTACTGGGGGCTGGACAGAACAAGAGAAATACTAATGGCATTTGTTTTCTTAGCATAGCATTATGTCAGCTCAGAGGAAAAAAAAAAATCACTCAGCTGCTTGACTCAAAATAGCTGGGTGTGAAACCACTGGTGCCATCCACTACTTGATCCTACTGACAGATTTAGTGCTTGCTGCAGAGTTGCTGCTGTCCATGATGAAAATGGCAGGTGCACTCTGCTACAAAAGAGCATTTCTGTCTCAAAATTCATCTCCATGCACATGTGTGACTAAGAGAAGCTACAGGTCACAGGGGGACAGTTCAGACTTTAGAGTGACTTATGAAGAAATGTTGCTATCTTCCCAAGGACAATCTCCATGCTATCCCACAGCTGTATCCCAGGGTAGGGAGACTAACCAATTCAATGCCAGCTGAAATACATTAAAATTTAGTAATTATTGAACAAATAGACAGTATGCACTGTGTACTATTCACCAAAGATAAAATATCTCAGTTTGAAGGAAGATTTATAAGCTTACTAAAATTGTATACAGAAAATTTCACTGGAAACAATGAAAAAACTCCGAAATGTATTACGTGGGGCCAAGTCTTAGCCCAAGCTCTAGATAACCCTAAAGGTTTGTAAGTGCTATAAATCTGAACTGGGATTTAAGTGGTGATATTAATTGAAGGCATCTCTTCATTACTATGTAGATAATTACTGTATGTCAGTATGTATCTCACAAACCAGACGGAGTTCAGTCCTACGTGTTCTGAAATACTTGACTTGGCTACGACACTTTTGCAGCGGAATTTCAGCTTGAGCCAACTGAAAAATACCTTACCTTTGTCCCAGCCTGACTGTACATCCAGTTTGTAATTTCACTGAAGTAGAAAGACTATTTGGAGCGAATCAGGTTGAGACTGGTCTATTCTACTTCTATGTCAAAATAAACCCCTAACTCTCAAAATTCCTCACTCTAGGTCTTTTGAAGAGAGACGAAAGTCTTACAAACAGACTTTAGGACTATGTCTTGATTTCAAATGCTCACCATTTGAAATACAGGAACAGAGTCCACTGGAAAGGTTGAGTGAGTCAACTGGCCTTATTTCTATTTGAATCTGCCTGAGAATTATCCAAAGACTGGTGAATATAATTTCAATGAAATCTTGAGGCCACTTTTGTAGCATAATGATTCACCGAGACCAGACTGCAATCATCAATGATATATTTTTTTGGAAAGGGTAATATAAGAACATTCTGACAGAAAATGATAATGACAGTTGCGTACAAATTCCCCAGTGCACAGTGTCAGCAATCTTGCTGAGGATCCGGCAATTTCAGGATATTATAATCAAGCCATGTAGCCCTGTCATTACCTCAGCTAGCGTCTCTTGCATGAAAGGGTAAACCCAGAGGTAAATTCCCAATGAACCTGATGTCCAATCTTGCACTATCTTGTATCCGTTTTATTTTACTATTTTCAGTGAAGTGTTTTTCTACAAGTAAATTCAGAACGACACCTCTAGATTTTCAGTTTGTCCTTACTTTACCCTCTGTGGTTTAACATACAAGATACAGGTGACTTGTGTATGTTTTCGATACCCAGGTAGAGTTCTGTTATTGGAAGGAGAAGGCCGCTTGTATTTGTATTGCCTCTCTTTTGTTTGTCTCCTCATTGGCCTTCCAAACACCCACTGGTGCAGAGAAAATGGTGTGAGCAGCATGTGTGTGGCTTAAACAAGTGCTCACAGGCTGCAGAAAGTGGGCGATTTGCTATGCAGTACAGTCTCAGCATTACTTCTGTTTGGCCTTGCCCTCTGTAACTAGTCATCATTTTCTTCCTGAAACTCTGTCCTCAATTTATCATTAATTTTCGTATCAGATGGTTGCCTTTGCTTGCATTGGGACTGTACGGTACCACTCCAGAGTGGTGAGCCATTGCCAGCTGCCTAGATGGCTAAGGTTTGCCATGTGGCTTCACTGCCCTCTGTCAGTGGATAACTGTGCTGAAGTATGAACCCTCAAAGCACTCCCCTTTCCTGAGATGAGGGAAACGTGCAGCTGATTTTAAGCATGGAGTCCTGTCATGACCGGCAACGGAGGGAAAGAAGTGACTGACTTTGGGATGCTAAGCTTTAAAACAGGCTGGCAGGTGGTGCCACCAAACTGACCCCATTTTTGGCAGCACATTATTTATTTTCTCCATTTTTGTAAGCTAGGGAAAGAGAAGAGGAGCTGCTTTCCTTCACATAAATATTTCTTTAGTAGTTGCCAACAAAAAAAATATAAATTCACATTTGAAAAGTTTGATGTTTCTCATGATACCATTGTCAAACTATGGGAAGTGAAGAAATTAAGAGAAACAAGAAAACTGCTTGCTTAAAAGGAATGCAATCATCAAGTTTAAATGCAATCATCAAGAAGGTCACTTTGAAATTCTCTATCCATCCCCTGGTATTATTTATTCCCAGGAAAGACAAAAGAGCAGATTTCATGAAAAGAACTAATGCCAGAAATGAGAATATGTCTCACATTTTCTCTAGGACATTTTTGTTATAAACCAGAGACAAATATTTTTTACACCTTTCCCCATAAAAATTGATCTATTCGTACCACACATCTTTCTGCCATGTGTCAGACCTTTCCTTTCCTTTCTTTCTGCAGCTGCTTAAGAAGGATCTCACTGACCTGGGCGGTAAACTTTCTGTTAGTAGTTCCACAGCATTTTCCCTGCAATACATAGAGTGTGTTGATAATTTTCAGCCTGTTTTGATTTCTAAATCTCCTTAAAAAACTGATGCTAAGTTTAGAACATGCAGACATTTCCAAGTATGATCGTGATAAGTACAAATATTTTGCAAATGGTGTGTGGTTATGTGCTCAAGGAGAAAGGCAGCCCTGTTCAGCTAAGCAACAGGTTTTTCACACACAATCAAGATATTCATAGGCAAAATCTGAACTTTTTATAGCCGAAGGAAGTCAGGAGTTGACTTCCAAACCTAATTTTGGACAGCTTCAAACTGGGTTCTTACTATTTTAAAAATAAACAACTACTGACTCAACACAGAGGAAAGCTCCAGAGAGAGAGGTGCCCATTTTCACTGATCGCTCTGAACTGGTAATTTCAAACTCTACATGTAGGACATAAGCTATGAAAAATAGGCTGAATTTTGAAAAGAAAGTAGTAAAAGAATTAATGTGTACCCATGGGAAAACCCCTTTGCTAAAGAGCTCTCCATCAAGAACACTCCTTTGTGTTGACTCCTCTTACCTCAGAGTCAGGTCAAGGCTGAACTACCCACTCTTCCAAGAAGCCTACAGGCATGAGCTAACAGGATGTTATTCTATTGCCATGTCTGCTCACAAACCTCCAACCTCATGCATTTGCAAATAATGAAAACAGATTAATAGATTTTAAGCCCAGAGGTGACCATTATTATCACTTTAGCCTAACCTTGCGTTCTAGTAGGGGTCACAGGATATTACAGAGCTTTGTGCCAAAAATATGGCATTAGAACTGCATTGAATTTTGCGTAAAGATGGACAATTTTGCTTAATTGTTTGTGCTGTTCTTAACTAGGTGAAAAATTGAAATAGGAACTGATCAGTGAAAAAATCTACCAGAGCCTGCTACCAGAATCTGTTGGGAATATATGGAGGGGTGAGTACTAAAAACAAAGGCTGCAATGACAACAAAAAATGGATCTGAGCAGGATCTGAGAAGCTAACCTGCAGAAGCAGTTCCTCTCAAAGGCTAGGACAATGCTATTTGAAAACAGTGTCTGATTCACTAAAGGAATGACAGAATTCCTGCTAACATCAATAGTTGAGGCCACCGTTTTTACACCATGCATAAGGATTAATATGTAAGGATAAGGAAAGACTTTTTTTTGTTGTTCTGTTTTGGTTTTGGTGTGGGTTTTTTTTGGTTTGGTTTTTTTTTTTCTTTTGATGTTCTCAGGGCAGAGTTAAGGATAAAGATTGCTATCACCACACACATGTAATGCCGCATGCTTCATGGTCACAGTAAATGCTCATGTAGGATTGATTAAACAGAAGATGTATGAAACAGTATTATGTATTAAAGTTGATAAAACATACTTTGAATCCTTTATTGAATGAATTTCATTGACCTATCTTCTTCAGGGAAAATGTATTAATTTGTGGGTAGTTTTCTATCTGCAGTTAGGAAGGTTTAATGTGAAAACTTTTGCAAGGGTGCACTTGAAAAGTAAGGATTCAGTAATGTCCTGAAGACGCTACTCATGTGAGTAACTGTGAACACACCTATGCTGGATCTTGATCCAAACCCAAAAATCTTCTTGTACTATGAAGTACAAGTCTCTATGCCTAAGACTATTGAATTCTTATTTTCTTTCTCCTTTCTTTAGATTTTGTAATAGTCACTAATTCACAGTGGTTCATATTGAAGATACAATTTTGGAAAAAAGAGAAAATCACTAACTGCAAATAACCTTACCTGATTAAAAAATATATATCCTATTTCAAGAGCACTGGATATAACAGAAAGTTGTGTGATGTCAATAAACAGGAAATAAAAAGAGGGATGTGGACAGGCAGAGAAAATTCAAGTCTCATGGGACCAATACATAAACATAATGAAGTGCTGGTGGCAATCTGGCATTTCTTTAGCTTTGGGGAATAGAAGGTCAGGGGTCTAATTGTGCTGCAGAGAGGAAAATGTTTGCAATGTCGAGATGTGTTAGAAGCTGTCTTAAGATTTGGAGCTAGGGAATTAGTAAAAAAAGAAAGAAAACTGAACAGTTGAACACCAAGGTAAGGAAAGAGAGCATAGTTTATGCAGGGCTGAGTCAAACAGGCAGCCACTTCAATAAACAACAAATATCCAAAATGTGGAAATACGAATATGCTGTTCAGACAGAACCCTAAATTGAGATTAGGTGGGTCGGTATTCTTCGGTATGCCATCAGCTTCCAAAACAGCCCTATTTGCTTTTACCATGGGGAATCTGCCTTGAGTCTTCTTTTGTTTTGGGAAATGTGCAACACCCAGTTGTTTGCTGACCTTATGAGACACTTGCCTTGATTTGCTTCCCTCTGTACAGACTGTCTTGTTCAGCAGTTCTTGTACCCAAACCCAATTCCTCCAAAGCACAACCCTGTTGCATGTGGTAGCACACTTCTCGGAAGAGGTCCTTAAGAATATACATACGCTGGCCTGGAGAAAACCTTAACTGAAAGCATACATAAATTTAGAGATGGAATGGAGTGAAGCAGAGGGTACCTTACCAATCTATGCCAAGAACAGAGAAATGCTGTCTATACTACAATTATTGCTCTTATCTAATGGCCAATGATACTTTGTATGCACTGGACAGAAGTGCATAGAGATGGTTGCTTCTCCAGAGAGCTTCTTTTCTGAAGGATGTTTCTCAAGAACTGCTCAAGCTGATTGAAAATGTCTGTTCTCACCTTCCTCTGTCCCTGTTGGAAGTTACCTGTGTTGCAGATTGCAGTAACTGGAAAACAGCCATCTTTACATCCATTCTGGCTATGCCCAGAGGTCAAAAAGAGCAGTCTCAGCATTTGTTGGTTTCTCCTTGACATGTCAAGAAAAGAATAATCATTCTTAAACCCTTTCTAAAGACGGAGTATTGGAGCTGGAACAAGCAGTTTTGCTAATTTGGAGATCTTCCTCCGGTCAGTTCAAACCCACAGTTCCATTTCCAGAGAGATCTGATATAATTCTTTTAGACTGGGAATAATGAAAATATGGTTAATGTCAAGAACAGAAGTCTTCCTTTCATTTTTTTAGTAGGTGCATCAAACTTGATAGATGGCGAAAGTCAGGGTAAGTTTCTAAAATATACAACTAGAATTCCTGCTTTTTATACCTTGATCCTGTTCCCAAGGAAAAATCAAGAGGAGTTTTGCAGCTGACCTCTGCAAGGAGAGAGCAGGTCCTTCAAATTGCATAGCAAAATATTCTTTATTCTTTTCTGTTTTAACATCTATATAGATGTAGGCTGGAGTAGGATGAAAGTGTCAGCTTTTACATTTAAGGATTTGTGCTTTATGAGCCTTGATATGTTAATGCTTCCTCTGGGGCTATTCTGGATGAGTGCATTGCACAGGTGGCCCGCTGCAATTTATAGACACAATAATTGAACAAGAGAAATAAGAGACAAGAGTGTTTTCAGCACATGGGATGCAGCTGGTTCAACTACTTTAGCAGGAGGCATAACTTTTGTATGACAGAGTCCTTTTCTAAAACACAGCAAAGAGGACTTTTTTCATGGAGACCCATGTGCTGCTTTTTGCACTTACCCAGCTTGCTCCACATACCAGGGCATGCTCTGAGAGTTACTTTGTCATGCCCTTAAATGAGCAATTTCGTCCACTATAATTTATACTGCTAAGGAACTCTTAAAACAAACATCTGTTAAACCAGAAGTTGACTGGACAAATGCATAACTCCCACGAGCTGAACAGTCCTACACCAAGGACCATTAAATTAGCAAAGTGCTAACATAATGCAAAAAAGCAAAGCGACTATTACAGTTACTATTAAATAAAGCTAAGCTCAAAATAACATTTTCATTGCTCTCCTCTCATGTTTACATGGTTAACCTTGACTTTCAAAGCCGAAAACTGAATGCCTTGACACATGACAGAAGTTTTTCCTTAAGAAACTGGAAGATGGGCATCTACAGCCATTTGTCTTTCTGAAATCTAAAATTATGAATAAACAAACTACTGCTAGTGTTACAGACAGAACCTGGAAAAATTCTAAACTAAGGAAGGATATGGTGCAAATATAAGAAGTAATTAGGTTTCTGCCATTTTTTAAGAAGAAAATTAACTGTATCTCGAGCTTCCTGTAGATTTAAAAAATGAAAAAGGTGATTTTATTCTATTAAACAGTAACAATTAAAAGATGAAAACCAAGTCTTGATTGCCTAATAGCATGTGTTCTGATACTAAAAGATTTGTGGTATCTTTGAGTCAGGCTTTGAGGATGCAGGAAACAGTTTCTAGCATTTATGTGATACAAGTATTTTTAAAATTTAATAAGAAACCTAATATGAAGGTATGCTGCCTTCAACAAATATTCCATTAATCAGCGTCCTTTATTGTGTCTTGATGTATATCAGATACAATTTCTGTTTGGGATGTTTTGGAAAAGAAACCTTAATTACATCAACTCAGTGCTTATCCACAATGGTTTTTTTGTTTAAAAGCTAATTAAATGTCATAGCTAACCAATTAGTTGCATTTCATTCACTTTTTCTCCCTCTTAAAAATTAAATAATTAATTAATATCCAGAAATTTTCATTTGTCTCTTTACACATTCTGCAACAGCACAATTTTAAAGTTTTCTATAGACATGTTGAAGATACTGCTCAGCACACAAGGAATGAGGCCATGAGTCGTTGACTGTGGTGTACTTCTGAATTTAGGCAGTTGTGCACCTGAAACTTAGTGCCAAGTTTCACAGTGCTAATTTTGGTCAATTTTAATTATTATGACAACCACATGAGGTAAAATTTCATCAGTTTGACCACAGTTTACATAAAAATGGGAGGGAGAAACCCTGTCATATGTTTTTGGCATTAAGAAATCACTTACATGTATGCATAAAACTTATCATTAAAATATACATTTATCACACAATCTTCACAAACTTGACTTACATCAGCAAAAAGAATTCTGCACACCAAAGTTAAACTAACACTGACCAAGGTGGGAAATTTGCACACACTCCATCCCTCATCCCTTCACCACAATACAACAACAAAATTTCCCCACAAATATTTAGAACAGGTTTAAAACATAAAACTCATTATCAAAGTCCATATGTTTAAACATCTCATTGAACTGGGACTACAGACAAGGAACTGAATTTAGACAGAAAAAACTACGCATAACTTCAAAGCAAACTTTTTAAAAAAATAAATTAGAAGAATTTGTAAGAGGCATATGAATTTCCACAACAAAATGTATGTATAATTTTTTTAGAAGGATTCCTCCATTCTCCCATTTACTCCTCTATAGCAATTGTTTTGTTCTCTCACTGTCAGAAGGTAATGGAATATGAGGGTCACAGATAATACCCTGATAACCTAGAGAGCTCTATTCTATCCTATCAGGATTTCAATTTTGTGGTTTTCAATTTAATAAAGAAGTAATGAAGTAAATGAAGTAAAAAAATTCAGTTGAAATGATGCATAATATTCCAGGAGCCTCTAAAAATGTGATGGAGTTTTGGTAAAGGTCTGTCATTAAAACAGGAAGTTAAGCACCACAAAAATGCCCAAGAAAGGCAAGAGGATGTCACAGTGGTAGCAACATAACCAGTGTTCTACAAATTTCCAAATAATTCAATTGCTTTTGAGACCACAGTTTGACAGAGTATTCAAGCAGACATCGACTATTAAGCTCACAAAATAAATGACACCTGCTTTAACATCTTACTGTCTCCTATACAAGCTTCACTGGGCACAACATCCTTGGCAGTTACAAGTGAAAATCACAAGTTCCCAGTCTGTTTCTGGTGATCATATGCTGTTCTTATTTCACAGGAACAGTCTTTGCTGCATTATCCCAACTGGGCAGTAAATGCTCCAGTCATCCTTGGCAGTTGCCTGCACAACCAGCACCATGACTTAAATTTCAGCAGTTTCAACATCTACCTTTTCTAACTGGAAGTAAAAGGCAACCTATTTCTATTTCTCAGGGCACATCGAGTAGAAGAAGAAAATGTCTGCTTCTTCATTCATTGTCTATCACTCATTTTAATTTTATTAGGTGCTTTAGATAAAGGCTGAAAATCTTATACTTTGTAGTTTTTCCACAGGGCTGCAAGCATAGAGACGACACCGAGGTTTACTTAAACTCATACCATGCTTAAACTCACAAAACTTAATTTCTCTTATGTGTTTATTATAATCAGAACTAAAACCACCTTCATCAGAAATAGTGATGACATAATTATATTGTCATATATCTGAGCATATCCAAGTTTCCTTGAGTTCTGTACTCAGGCATAAACTTAGGCCAATGCATGCCTCTAGGTCTGAGCTCTCCTAATTCTAAAAATAGATTCCTCACATTTTTCCATGTATTGCAACAAACTTACAATCCAGTTAAATGCTGTTTATAGAAGAGAGATGAAGAAAATAAATTGCTCCATCTCCATGCATTCTTCCTTCTCGGCCTGAAAGCAAACAATTCTGCTTTGCTCATTGATTACCAAAATAGTTTCTTGATGACTTGTTAATTTGATAGGTCAGGCAATTTATTAGGTGTTTCCTGTGTTTCCAGCTACAGTCTGCATTGCAAGGAAACAAGTAGTGTCTGTGGCATGGAAGATGAGTCTGTGTCTGATGAGAGCCATGTGTACCAAACTCCCATTTTTCATAAGTGCTGTCATTTTACAGATGTATGACCCTCTTCTCCTGGTTACAGAGGAGGGGGGCTGGGGGAAGATAATGTACAGGGTTCAGTAGAGAAACCCTTGTAGGCAGAGACACAAATCATGTCATGCAAACCAGAACAGGCTACAGGAACATCACATCTCTTTGCAGAAGACAATAACAGATAGGACAGAGAAAGATAGAGTCTAAGATGATTAGGAAAACAGGAATGGTTAATGGATAACAGCAACGTGGCGCCAAGCAGTTCATTCCATGTCATAAAGATATGAGGCAACACAAACAGAGAGCAGGTAAAAGGTCTTTGAAATTCATCCAATCAATGCAGATGCAGATTTGTGTCCCCAGTATATTTGACAGAGAATAATACAGACTGTGGGGAAATTAATGTATGTCAAATTAAGTAGTTTGTTTTCTTAGCATCTCTTATTCTCGGCATGCAGTATATCATCTCCAATTTCAAATTACAATTTCGGTTTTCTTATTATTTTTAAACATCTCTTCTCTGCAAATTCTAATCACTTTCTTTTGCCTTCAAACCCAGGATTAACATGTATTTTAGGAAGATCATTTCTCTTTTACATCAGACCAGTAAGCTTGAGAAACACTCTGAAGCACATGGCAGTAATTCCACCCCACTCCTCACCTCCTGTGGAGGTCCCTACTGTACTACTATTGCTGCAGAATTTGATGGGTCCCAATGCAGGCTGAAGGCATAGAGGGATCACTGCTACTAAGCCCCTGACCAAGAAGGTTCTCAAAATGCTCTTGCATACATATACGGGGAAAATTGAGGTATTATACTATTTCTGAAGATTTAGAATTAGTACAGAAGACAGATTAATCTCTAAGTCTACTCTGCTTCATTTAAGGCACCTATTTGTATTTTCTGTTTTAGTACTGAATTACTCATAAACCCTCTAATTTTGATTGGCAATTTGTGGCAGCCCAGTTTGGCAGTACTTGGCATGTGTCACAGAGTAATAATCCTAGAAGAGCACTGAGAAGTTAATTTGCAGTGATAAAACTGTTGAGACATGAGGGTTCAGCACGCTCATACACGAAAACTGCTTGAGACTAGGCTATAGCTGATGTAGCCTAGGTGTCTGAAGGAAAAAAGCTTCCTGACATCCTCACTGTTCAGAAGCTGGGATCCCTGGCATGCACAAATTTACAAGTACATTGCAGATTTCGTACAACGGTCAGGTTATCAACAGAAAGCAACAAGAAATGAAGAGAGGGTATGTCAGCATGTTTCGTATCAACCAGAATTTGTATGAGAAACCAGTTCAAGGGCTTCAGCTCTTTCTTTTCACACAAACACTCCTTGTAAGAAAGGTGGTAGTGTGTCGTCTCTGTAAAGTGACCAACAGTAACTGGATGTAAGTAACAGAAACCTATTAGTGTTGGAAAACTTTTCAAATCGAAATGACAGAAAATACAGGAACACAGCCAACACGCACTTCAGTAACGTGCTTGTTTTTCACTAAATCATCTACTTTGGTTGTGACTGTTTATCCTTACTAAGGCAAAGATTTCATTGACTTCAGTGGAAATTCTGACTGTACGAGGAATGTAGAATTTTTTTTCTCCTGTAAACAGAGGTTCTCTGGAATTGCAGCCTGCACATAATAAACCTCTGAAACAATTCAGACCCATCATTCTATTTTACTGTGAACAGAACTCCAGTATATCTCAGTTAACAATAAACATAGGCTCTCCTCCCAGTCCTATTGAAACCTATGGCAAAACTCCCAGTGACTTCAATAGGAGCTGTAGCAGACCCTGAGGCTTTCAAAGACCAGACATGCAATACTTTAGTGTTCTGCCTCCTTCTGCTGCAGGTCAAGCCTTTGGCTCTGTAAAATAAGGAGAAAAAGAATGTATTTTCTGCCTGGCTGATGAAGAAAAGAGTAAACCAGCACTAACAGGCATTTATAATAAAAAGTGCTAAATGGAGAGCATGGACCTTGTATCACACAAAATCAATTTTATATACTCGTCCTATAATAAAATGCAGTCAATATAACGCTTTCCCACATGTTCCAAATCACTAAATGACAGTTAAGTATCATCACTTACCCTAGTCAATTACATATAACAGATAAATAGATCAAAAAAAAGTTACATCTAACCTATTATAAAATAAAGAATGTTAATTATTGCAGAGGTAAGACTAGAATTAAACAGAGAATTATGTGTTTGCTAGATAACAAAGTTAGGAAAACAGGAGTAAATCTCTGTATGCCATGATTACCTCACATTTGATAACAGTGTCCAAGATGCTGTTGTTTATTCTTTAGATAAATGTCCTAATCAATAGATACATGAAGACAAAATAAGAGCAATCAAGAGGGGTGTATTTGCCTCTCTATTGGTACATATCTATTGAGAGCAAATAGAATTCTCATCAGCAAAAACTACTTTGAGTCTAATTTGCAGCTCTGATTTATAGCTTTTAGAAACATCGTGTCAGGGATATGGCAAATATTCAAGCATTTGCTTAGCTGAAAGATAAAGGGCTATAAAGGCAGCTGAGATACGACACAGAAAACAAGGCTTAGGATAGTATGCTCAAAACCGTAGGTCGCCTTTCTTCAAGATCAGAAAGAAGCAACATGTCCCCATTGCACAAGGGTTCATGGAGAGAGGGTCTCTTAAAAAGAATAGTTGCTCACATGTTTTTTGTCATTGACAGCAGATAAAGCAAGTCCTAAAAAGTCACAGCTTTATGCCATTACTCCATTAAAAAAAAAGTGTATGAATACCCAGTTTAAAGACAGTTGCAATACTAAAGGCTTATTAGGGAAGTTTTAACATCTGAATCAGCACTAAGCTTTCACTATAAAAATACATAGGCTCACTGTAAACTAGTGGGATGGAAATAGCCAAAAGCTTCTGATTTGCAAGGCCTTTCAAAACATATTTCCCCTGGCAGGAATACCAATGCAGTCCAGTTTACCCTTACCGGTAACACTTGCTGCAACTGTCTGATGAATTTGTTACAATCCTGAACAGTAAAATTATCTAGGTCTAGAAAATAAAAAACTCTCCCAACTAAATTTTCTCTCCCCTAATGTCAGCTAAAAAAGTCCTGAGGATTTAAAATATAATAAAAATAATTTCAGTGGCTTGATTTGTAATCCTGGCTTTCCAGACAGTTCAGGACAGCTGAGGAGGGCACAAACTGTAATGTGGGATTATGAAGCTGGAGTAAAGGACAACAGAGAACTTTTCATAGTGGATTGCCGCTATCAAATCCATGAAAATAAAATATAACCTAAGTCTCTTTTTCACTTTGACAAACTATGTACTGAGCAGAAATAAGCATGTAAAGAAAAGTTCAGCTCTGCTTAAGTCAGGGAGTTACTCATCACTCCAGTGAGGATTTCACCTTTTACATCTAAAAGAATTTGTCTTTTTCAGTGCAGGCAGCTGAGGGGGATGGTATGCATATTTTCTACCAGCTATGAGTGCAGGGCTTTTCCTGCCCCTTAAGAAAACAGCTTCTGAAGATCAGACCCAAACATTCGTTTTCTGTTCAGTATTCCTGGAATGCTCTTCTGCTTCCTTACGCTTGTTAACTATTTGCACCTCACAGTATCCTCTCTGTAAAGTGGTAAAATGTCTCTGTTACATGGCTTTGATGACAATTAATATTTGTGCTGATCTTTGAGAGACTAGAATGAAAGTTAGCACAGTATACACGCTTGGTTTTGTTCCCACTGTTCAGAAAAGCCTGTACAAAGCTAATGCTTTGCATTAGGGATCTTTCTGATGGACAAGGAATGAAACTAGTGAATAGAACTACTGGTGTCAGATCAAAAGAGACCCTCTATTCACCCTATCTCCCTCATTTATTTTTTGGCATTATCTTTTTCCTTCCTATCTTTCCAAGGCCCAAGGCATCAAAATTTACATTTTCTTTGTGTTCTATCCTTAAGCAGGAAAGGAAAGAGGCAGTAGGAAGGGAAAGTAAGAGAGATAAAAGGAACAAACAGCTCTAGATATCAAGCAGTGTAACCAATTCCTTAATGTTAGTCTGTGATTTTGAATATCTTATAATTTATAAACTGGAAACACATTATGCTTTGATTTTCAAACAGCAGCTGAAGTCGCATGCCTGTACTAAGCCTTTTAAGGGATAAGGAAACTCACGGAGATAAAAAATATTCACTTGTAATTCTTATATTATCCTGGTAGTGTTCCAGATTTCTATGGCAGGTGGTGTGGAAGGGATTTGAAAGGTGGTGGAAAGAAAGGATGAAAGACATTTGCAAGAATGCTTCACTTCTGTGAAAATTGGTTCAAAGTCTCTGCCTAATCACCAGAATTACACAGGTACCTGTTGCGTTTTAGAGGCTTTATAGTTTTAATGGTGACATTAAACAGAATAGCTTCTGTCAGGTATGCAAAATCATAAGACAAGAGCTCTTCTGCATTTTTTCCACAGTTGCCATTTTGTGACATTCTGTTGTGCTAAAGGGACACATCTTTAATTCATTTGGACAAAAGAGTGTGATCTGACTTGCCTTAAGTTTCTGTAGCACTCAAGGTAAGCTTTGTATTACAGTTCGAGATTCATTGCATTCAGTGAAGAAAGATTGCAAAGGAAACGATACACCAGTGAAAGCAGGCTGATAACATCCATCTGAACGAGAAATTCAGCCAGATATTAAAGAAGGCCAGTGGCTACTAAGATGATAAGCCTCTCTATCTGCAAGTACACCAGAACAGAAGGCCTGAGCATGGCTTAACATGCAAGATGTGAAATAGTTCTGTCCCAGCTCTCAGCCAGAGCAGCAGTGCAGGAGACAGGCAGTACAGGGATACTGTACAACTTCAGCCCTTGAATTCTACTATGATAAGGCAGACTCCCAGGATTAACAGCCCTGTCAAGAGTAAGTCTCTGAAGTGCTTATTTGTTTAGAAGAACCACCTCATTCATCATTAAGGAGTGATAGAAATGGAAGTCCTCTGACACAGTATATGAAGTCTACCTGGATGTATGTTTGCTCGGTATCATGAAAAGCAGAAGATAAAATATTGCTATCTGGTTTTGAAAACAGTATTAAAATGAAATACATTACTTGTGTTTATAATGCCTGCTTTCTAAAATGTTTATTTCTTTTCATGGAAATATTGCCAGCCAAATTGAAAGTATGTACTTTCCATGATGAGCAGAAATATACCTGTATGAACACAATTTTAAGAACAGCAGTAAAATTTAAATAAACATCCCCCCTACTTCAAAAAGAAACAAGTTAAAATTTGACTTTCAGTGAACTTTAAATAGATGTTTCTGATAATAAGTAATGACCCTTGTCTGGTAAAATTACGAAATTGATTTTTTGATAAGCTTCATTTACATAAAGACTGAACTCAACTAAAAATTTGTAGTATGAAAATCCTGTACTGCTCATACGAAGATTTTGACTATATGGAGTTATTCTGTGAATGGTTCTATACTGCAAAATCAAAACCTGTTTCTGGATTCCTCTGATCTAGGGTCTTATTCGTAGCCCACCCTTCCTCTGTATGTTTTTGAAAATTATGGTGAGGAGAAAGAGTCTACTAAAAACATGTTGTAAGAACTGTGAATGACTTAAATACCTTTCTTGGAGACCAGAAGACTAAAATGAGGATGGTAAGAAGCAACAGAGACTAAAAAATATAAAACACTGCAAGAAATGCTGGGAAGCAATTCCTTACTCTGTTGGTGGTCTTGTAGATATCAGACCTAATTGGATGTTAAGAATTAAAGGTATCTTGTTCTGTCATTTTGACAATGTGTGTAGTGAAGCAGACTAGGGCAACACTTGTTTTACCATTATGAGACATGTATAAGTTTTCTTTCCAATTTAGAAAACCTGTCATTTACTGGAAGTGCAAGCATAAGTTTTCAACAGAGTTGTGGTAGGAAATACTAATTTTCACAGATTCATCGAAATGTTAGAGATTATTTCATTCCAAACCCCACTGCCATGGGCAGTGACACCTCCCGCTAGACCTGGCTGCTCAGTTTTGTTATCAATCCCATGTTTCCTAGGCTGTTATACTCTGTTAAATTTATTAGGGGAAGAAAAAACAATGATCCAAATAAACACCCCCTCACTTTATTCAGCGTTTCATTAAATCCCCCCCCCCTTT
Source organism: Ifrita kowaldi (assembly GCA_013398055.1). Lineage (NCBI taxonomy): Eukaryota > Metazoa > Chordata > Aves > Passeriformes > Cinclosomatidae > Ifrita > Ifrita kowaldi. The sequence goes on along the minus strand of VZRS01000504.1, from coordinate 79,345 downwards.
ATTTTTTTCTTTTTTGTTTTTTTTCTGTGGAAGAAACATGTATAGGGTATAAAGAAATCTATCTTAAATGACTGTGCAGGGTATTGGCACACTCCTAATCCATATATGAGAAATTTGTCAATGGAGAATTTCACATATTTCAGTAAGAGGAAAGAATTATGCAGAATCACTGTCTTCAACATAGTAATGGTGTGACTAGAAATATTAAATCCTGTCAATAATTTGGCATCAGCATTGATACTGATACCATTTTTAAAATTAGTAATATATGTTGTGTATGACACAGTGTCAGTCACTGTACATTAGAAATCATGATAGATTTCTGCTACAATTCTGATTTTGTGTTTTTTTAGAAAACATCTGATTACCCCTGACTATTCAAGAACTGCTCCCTTAGAAAGCACTAATTAAGATACTGGAGAGTCTCATCTAATATTTATACTTCTGGTGTTGCACTAGATCATTTTGCAGTGCATGAACAGCGTCATGAAGAAGGAATTAGAAGCAGTATAGCTCTGAGCCTCAGATAATCCTTCACTGATTAGTGAGATTCGCATCATCACCTATTCTGAATGCACTCCTCTCAGGATGTTGATAAAGCCCTTCAGTATCACAATATGGACTTCCAAGCACAGCTACGGCTTTTCTACCCAATCAAAGTGAAACCCTCAGTTCACCTGGTTAAGCTAGCTAATCCTAAATCGGCTTTTAGATTGTCACTTAACAACTCTGAGGCACTCCAGAAGGATCCCGCACAAATCCTGTGGTAAATGAGGCCTAGGCTGAGTGAAAATGAACAAACAAAAAGCTTTAAAAATGGACAGCAAATTCTTTATCTAAGGCATATTTTTATTTCTTTAGAGTGAGAATTAAGATGTCAGGAGTAGGACAGTTCTGTTAAATTGGTCTTCAAATGACGATGTATGCCTGCTTAGATTTCTAATGATGACATATGAATACACGTTAAACAGCAAATTTATGCAAATAATGTGCAGAGGGTTTGGTGCTTTGCAATTTTTGAATATGTGGGCTATGAATAATCATAAAAAATTATAGATTTAATAAAGAAATTGAAAAGTTCTGTAGTTCAGACATATTTGGTGGCTTTGAAAAGGTCTGAACAATTTGAATTTATTGATGAACTCCCCAACAGTATGTAATCATCTTCTGATGACATTTTAGCAAAAGTTGCACTGCTACGTTAATGGCTGTACTTTTCAGGAAACCGTATGCTTTCATTTAAGTCCTGCCCACTATAGAAACAGTACTGAACACCCTTTTTGCATCTGGAAGAAAATCCTGTCCCTTGTAGGCAGGGACCATGTGTAGGCTGGCAGCAGTGTGGTTGTAGCTGCTGACTGGCAATCAGAATGCAAGATAATGCTTGCATCTGCTACTAGAGATGGGTAATAGACACTGCCCAAGTATGTTTGCGTTTAGGCTTCTTAGATTTCACAGGCTATGCTGTAAAATTATTTCATCGAATACACAGCAATTTGCAATCTCATACAGGAATTTGTAGTAAGGTAATAATACAGGAAATATGCTCTGAAATTATTTTAGAATTAAGTGACAGCTGGAATTTGAACTTGTAACAAAGAATTACTCAAGTTTTTAAAATCTCCCTGTTGCAGGGAAATGAGGGAGCAAGATTCCCAGCACTACCTGACAAGTGAAGGCATTCAGAACAAAATCTATCAGTGGCAGAGAATAAAGGTCTTGCCATATGAAGCAGATCACTCAAGTACCAATGCCAGATTAAATAGAAAAAAACACACAGAGATCCAAGTTTATTATCTTTCATAGTGAATTGTTTAGAAATAATAAATAGAATACACAAACACTATACCATGGTAGTTTATTTTGTCTTGTGGAAAGTTTTAACAGTTTCTGGGATTAAACGGCTTTCCCCTTCTGTGAAGGGTCTGATGTAAACTCTTGTACTGAGGCTTAAAGTCTTAAGGTTGTTAGAAGTTTCCATCAGTCAGTCTGTATGTCAATGGATAAAAAGTTGGTTGCTGATCTGACCTGTTCATCGCCCTCTGGAATGATGCCATCAAACTACAGCTACATGTGGCAGTGCTGGGGGGGGAAGGAGGGAATGGGAGAATAGGGTTATTTACTGGGAAAAGTGAGTTCCTCTATGTATTCATGTCAGGACACTGAGGAAAAGTAATGGAAATCTGAAAATTAATTTTGTGTGTGCGCATGTTTATTTTGCAATTGAAGCCTTCATTTTATAAACCCCTAAGAATTACATATATTTGCCTTTGTAACAGAGGAAATAAAAAGAATACTTTTAATTTCTGAGACAGGTTAAAACAGCCTGTGTTGTGTAACATGTTGTGTAACTCTACAAGTCTGCTGAATAATCTATGACTGCAGAGTCACACATCAGTTTGCCACAGATTAGAAAAATGTCTGTGACAATTATGGTAGATAAAAGTAATTTCTAAGTTATTTATCTAATGTCCATTTGCCTGGATGAGAATAATGATTACAGCATTTTTCAAATCTATTTTGAAATAATTTTTAAATTTATCTCCTAGAATTTCTGAAAGCTGCAAAAACCTCTGACTTAAATCCAGCATATTAGCTTTTTCTCTGTACATGCTGTGAATTTATTTGCACTGATACATTAACCATGTTTTACACAGAGATTGCTTAAAATCATCATTTTAGCTGCTTTTAGCTACTTTTTTAGAAATATGTTTAATGACACTCAGCATTTTCTACCACTTAACAAACTTCAACTGTGTTTTTGTTTCTCAGTCTTTAGATCCAGTTGTATCCATCTCTAAATGAATACTTTTAAATATTAGAACAATTCAGGACTAAATCCTGAAATACAATATGTAGGCATCATAATTTTTTTTTCAGCAATGGGATTCTTGCCTCAAAAAGAGAGTAGGAAGGGATTTGGAGTTTGTCTGCATTTTGGCAAACTTGGATTCCTGCCTTTAGTTATTTCCTTAATTCAGTTATCAGGAGAGAGTATCTGTAGCAAGATTTAAAACATAAATTGAAAGGAAATATATTCTGAGGCATGAGAAACAGTGGCTATTACAGGCCAGACCCTGAGATTATGTTTACTGGCCAGGCATTAAGTTAAGATATGTGTAGGTAGTTGAATGATCCACAGAACATGGGCTGCTCTTTGCATACCAGTCTTGCTCTGCAAACTTAAAGGAACCTGAAAGCACTTCTAATTTATGTCTTAAAAAATGTGGTGACCATGTCTGGAAAAGAATAAAACAAAAATGATGGTATATGTTCTGAAAAAGAGGCAGCTTTGCTTCATTAAGGGAAAAGATGCAGCAGACTCTAAAGGCATTTTCACTGCAGCCATACACCTTGAGGGCTGTGTTAATAGGCCTAACAAAGGTTTAATCAAAGGGATCCAGCTCACTGACTTCAGGTGGCCACACTGGAGATGGAAGTCCCAGCAGACCACCTACTTTCTCTGTATAGTCTGTAAAGAGTTAAAGACAATTATTTAACTGATCTATTTCAGCAGCTGTTTCAGACTGAGGTGGTTTGCACCGCACTTTCCTCTAAGCACACAGACTGCCAGCAGCAGACAGGTTAGGTGTAGACACCTGAGAACTCGGTGAACACAGTGTTTGTCCTCCAGATGAGAATGGACAGGAAGTCCAAAGAGAAATAGTTTTTTTGTTGAGGTTTGTAAAATATGCTTCCATGCCGTATAGGAAGCTATGTCAAGCTCCACAGCTACACTACCTGGTCTATTTTGTAGGCTATGGAATTTAAAGCTCATACACTTTCAATTCAAGTTTTGCTACAAGTGAAAGACTGCCTAATGTATGGGTTTTTGAAAATAGCATTTAGAGGTCAGCTATAACTATCTGGCATACAGCCAGCATGTCACATGCCACAAGTTGATGATGAAGGTGCTCAGGTCAGGGGTGCGTCTTGTCACATCCTGTTTGTAGTTGACCAAAACAAGCCAATAAAAGTTAACTAGGTTAATTTTTATAGCTCTTTCTATTAGCTGAATGCAGAGTTTATCATTCAGGAGAAAGGTAGTATCATGATAGATGGAAACCAAACATTAAGCCCAGACAGCACAAACAGAAGCCAAGCATAGGTCACTGGACAATCAAATCAGGCAACAACAATGGTTTAGGAGTGATTGGGGGCATAGTTCAACACACAGGACAAACCCATTGGCTTGCACAAAATAGAATATACTTTTGGATTTTACTGATTAATCTTTTTTTTTTTTTTTTAAGAAGAAAGAGTTGAGTCTTTTGAAACGTATCAACAATTCATTCCTTGTCCCATTTTCTAGAGGGAGGGGAAGAACTCCTATCACAACCTTTGTGGTAGGTCACTCTGTGATCATCATTATCTGACGGGGTAGAATAATCCTGTGACACAATGGTGTAGGTTATAATCCCCCCTTGTCAAGAATCTACTACAGACAAAACAGGTCAATATACAAAGTAGAACAAAACAGCAGAAAAACTGGGCCCAAACCATGTCACAGAAAATGGTTATAAACCAAGGCACGCTTATGTCTGATGAGATAGATGTTCTTGGCATTGATTTGTTGGAAGATTTCCCTATGTGTCAGTATTCAACCAAGCACTTTGGAGTAGTCCTAGGAATTTATATCCTGGGGATGCCATCTTTTAGACAAAATAAAATCAATGTCCCAGCTAGTCAGGATTTTTTACTGCTTGTTCCAAAATAAAATTTCTTTATCTCTGGTTTTTGCCAGATTCCAGATCCTGTAATAACTCATTTCTCCCTGCAGTTTCACTTAGAACTTCAAATGTACATTATGGTCCAGTCACATTGTGTATGAAAAAGTGATTACAAACTACCACTGTTCTTGCAGCACTGCATTGCTGTTTAGTATTACTGAATTTGCATTTTGTGATAAATGAAATTTATCACAAATATGTATTTGTATTTTGTGATAAATACACAAAGAAAGGCACGTAGTACGCAATATGGCTACTAACAATATGTTCCTGTAAAACATCCATTTACAAACCACTGTTGAAAGGATCTTTTGATTTCATTAATCTGTTTTTAAATGTTCCATACTTATGAACAGATCAAGTTTATCTGGCATGGGCTAGAAACAGTTTATTTAAAGGAAAAAAAGGAAGAATATTACATATATATTACAATGTAATATACTAGTGAATGAAAACAAAACCCCAACAGGACCATAACCTAGAACTGCTAACGTAAGAGGAGGCCACATTTACTAAAGTCTAAACAGATGCTTGCAGGAATGAACTGAATTTATTGTTTTTTAACTTGAAAAGAAAGGAAGAGAAGGGAAAGGCTTATCTGTATACAGCAAACTGGTCTGGAACAGGTGAGAGAGAGAAGACTTACTGATGTTGCTGCCAGCTATACCAGATGCATTTAGCAGTTGCACATTATCCAGTTTACACAAGTGCTTGTGCAGGCCTGTATCTATTTATTTGCACTGCATATGTTCAGCTGTTTTGAGCAAAAAGTTGCTTAGAAGTTGAAGGAATGCCCAGTGAGCGTGGCAGAAAATAAATTGTGGGGATTTTTATACTGTTGTATGATTATCTAAACCAGAATGGGCTATAAATTTAATTCCAAGCTCCTAATTTCTGGAAAATTTCAATTAAATCAAATTTTGTCCTGAATTTGTTTGTAATATGGTGTGTCTAGATTTGTGCCACCTCCAGTCTATCAGCAATCCAGAGATGTCAGAAGTAAGACATTCCAGTGCAAGTTTTAATATAAATTGTATTCCAGGTCATACTGGCTTTTCTGGAAAGCTGTTTTAACATACATTTGAAAATATGGATAATGAAGCTGCAGTTTACTAAGTCCATGGGGAATTTTCCACTGGCATCTTGTGATACCAAGTTTGCATCCTGTAATGGAATGAATCTTAGGCATTCAAAATCCACACAACTTTCGTCCCTTTGTATTTGCTTTGAAAAAAAAAGTAGCATATATTGTGCAGTTTGCTCTAATGAGACTTTTGAGCAAAATAAAGATGCCCACACAGATTAACAGGCACTGTTTCGTTCTTGTCTCTCAAGCCCATCCTGAATAGCTTCCTCCCCTGAATAATTTTACCCATGCAAACCGGACTGGCTCAGACACCCAAATCTAATTCCCTGTCCAGCTCCTTCCCTACTGTTTCAGCATGCTCCTCATGGCCACTAATAAAAATTCTACTAGTGCAAGACATAGATACTTTTCATTCTGAGGTAATACACCTAATTCTAACCCTTGTAATAACACACTAAGAGACACAAAATAAAAAAACCAAAACCACCAAACTGCCAAAAAACCCAAACCCAAACCCAAACCAAATCAAGAAAGCACATGCCTTAAGATAGGTTTCTAATCCTGGAAGAACCTGCCTTTCCTTGCCAAATTTATTAGTTAGATTTTATTTACCTCAAACTCATTCCTAATCTATTGTAACTATTGTTCTCTGTTTTTTCTAAGATGCACCTCCCTGGTCATAATAAGCAAGTGACCCTACCACAGTGAAGGACTACAAGAAGAGGATCTGGCAAAGAAAATAAATAACCCTAAATAAGAGCAAAAATATTCCACTGCAGGAATGAAGAATTCTATTTACATCATTGGCATTCTGGAAGGCTGAAGTTTTTCAAAGGCACTACCGTATGCTAGAGAACAGAAGACACTCATAGGCATTTTAAAGAAAGCCAGGAATTTGCCTTTGGAAAGTTTTCACGTGTTTGTGGAAACTCACAAGCTACCCCATCATTTTCAGGCATCTGTGAATTCCTTCTCCCCCCCCCCCGCCCCCTATTGGTTTTNNNTTGTTGTTGTTGTTGTTGTAGTAACATATGGAACTGTCACTTCAAAACATGCCCTTGCATTGCTATGAGATGCATATTTAATTTCTCTAATCCTCTGTGGCAGCTAGACAGAAAATACATTTTTAAACTTATTCTGTTTTTTCTGTATTTAAAGAGATAGCCTGAGCATCCTGTAGTGCCTCAAACTTGTAGCCTGCTCACCAATGAAATAAAAATGTCTAGTAATCATTGCTTTTGGGCTGCAACAGTCCCCATGTCTGGTGCTTAAAATCCAGCTAACCTCATGACTGAAAAACCAAATGAAGAGTGAGGTTAATGTGTCAAGGCTTTTGGATAGAAACGTCGGTATCAAAAGTCCAGGAAGAAGTGTGGTGACAAAAAAAAAGAATCTGTTCTGTGATTTCAGAATATTTTATGGTATAGGGCAGAACTAGTCTTTCTCTGACTCCATCATGTTGTGTAGATGTTATGCTTGAGCAATTTACAGTATAATCGTACTACAGAAAAGGATTTGGATATGAAATATGAAGGGTGAAAAAGTTTCCAGGTGGAAGGTATTACCGATACCAATATGCATTACAAACACTAGGAAAATGTCCCACTTATCAAATAATACTTAAAACCAGTATTGCTTTATAAAATTATTTTGTTTGAGTCCATTACAGAGCTCTGAAGATCTCTACATTTTTAGTTTGCACAAAACCCAAACATCTTTCCAGAAATCACAGCAAATCCCAAGGCACACAGAATCTACTAGCATTATATATGTTACAAATACACCTAAAATAAAGGAATTATTGGTGGTATTTCTTCAAAGTGCCTCGAGCTCCTTCACAATTTTCAGATGAAAATACCAACTACCTGTCCTATAAACACACATCTCAGCAAATACGCATATATTGGAAAAAATCAGGGCTCTACCATAGCTCTTTTCCACTTGCAGGACAGCATTCAGCGAGAAGCAGTTAAGCTAAAGTCTCAGACTGCAAACATTGGGTGCAAAAAATTTGCCTTATTTTCCTTCTCATGTGCTGCTTACCCACATCACTAGCAAGACAACATACAGAAAGCCATTAACAGCACGACACATTAAAAAAAAGTGGAAATTAAAATTCATCTGCACAGAGACCTTGTCAGCTGATGACAGAGTTTTACTCACTGACATTGAAACATATCTGCCAGAAAAAAATTAAGTACCTTATTTTTATTCCTCTGAACGTTTCAAACTGGAACTCTGAGTAACTTATGGTGAACTGTACAAATAATTTCAGTGAAATGAATGGGCACAACAAGGTTGAACATGTGCAGTATTATTTGCAGGCTCTTCTAAGTCACTAGTTCATAATGAGTCATCTTCATTATACCCAGAGAAATGCTATTGCTAGCAGAGTTTTGAAAGCACCTACAAGAATTCATTTTTGCCATTCAGGCTTAACATGGATCTCTCAGTCTTTGAACATACTGGGATGTTTATATAGCTGCACACATAATATACTGAGACAAGGTAAATCCCCACTTTTCTTTCTTGTCTTTCAGGTATTTTCAGTAGTTTCTTTGTGTTTTTCCTTTTATTTGAATTTTGGAATCCTAATTCTTAAAACTAGCTGAAGAGTAAACAGAGGCTTTGTGATGTCAAAAAAAAAAAGGCAGATGAACAATAAGTTGCATATAATGCAAGCTTCTTTTGCATTTCTTCCTTTAAACCAAATAAATTTAGAGTGACAGCTTTTCACAGAAAAAAAGGAAACACTGAGACAAAAAAGAAACATGAAATTATTTTAACTGGCTAAGAAGTTAAATGCCTGTTCAGTATCTTTCATACATACTCAAAATCCTTTGTCAGGATTTTCTCAGTGTTTTTTTGCTCAGTGTCTGTTGAAATTACCTGAATAGTTTCAGTCAACAGCTGTTGAAAAGACATCCCAAGGCTCCTATCTCTGTCACTGCAGTCCATTCTGTGGACATTCTGTGTCTGGCTTCTCCTGGGGCTCTCTGTAAATGAAAATCGTATCCCTTAGATCGTGCGCTTTCTTTCTGCTTCTCTCTAGATGGCAGCATTTGCCTTGAGGACTTCCCTCTAGATAAGCTTGTCTCATACAGGAGTAACAATAAGGGCTCAAGAAAAATAGTGCCAGGAATCAGAAATTCTTAGACATAAGTTTTGGTTCAATTTTCACACTTTTCACTGTTTTGGGTTTGGTTTTTTAAAAATTTTTGTTTTATTTTGTTTGCATGCTTTTTGTTTGTTTTGGTTTTGGGGTTTTGTTTTGTGAATATTCTTAACTCTTTACATTGATAACTGAAGCAGGCAAGGAGATTCAGTTAAGAGAAATAATCTACATTATCAGGGTGCAATAATCACTGCATAATCAGGCTGGGCCCCACAACTCAAGAAGGATGTTAAGGTACTCGAATGTATCCAGAGGAGAGGAACAAAACTGGAGAAAGAGCTAGAAGGTATGTCCTGTGGAGGGGCAACTAAGGATTTTGGGTTTGTCCAGTTTGGAGAAAAATAGGTTGAGGTGTGACCTCATTGCTCTCTGCAGCTTCCTGAGGAGGGGGAGTGGTGAGGAAGCTGCTGAACTCTTCTTCCTGGGATCCAGTGACAGGACGCATGGGAACAGCTCAAAGCAGCATTGGAGGAGGTTTAGACTGGACTTTAGGAACTATTTCTTTGCTGAGAAGTTGGTCAAACACTGAAAGATGCTTCCTACAGAGGTGGCCAAAGCCCCAAGCCTGTCAGTGTTTAAAAGAAATTTGGACAATTCCCCTAATAGTCAGCCCTCAGATAGCAAGGCAGTTGGACTTGTAGGTCCCTTCCATCTAAAAATATTCCATTCCATTTTTGACTGCCATATTTCTTCTCCCCGTATTCCACTATCCCACATATTCCTGGTGCTTGTTCCTCATTACAAACAGCTATATATTTTCACAGTCCTTTTTGTAGTCTTATTTGTCCTTATAGTAATTCATTACTAGATCCCTTATTTTTAGAAAAGTTATACTGAAAACTGCACAATTTTTTATCTGTAAGAGTATGAAGACGTGATATATCCAGCCTTCATTAAATGAAATAAATGAAATAAATGAAAATTACATAAAATGGGAAAAATCAAACCTAAGCTTAATGCATTTTTTCCAGCTAAATGCTTTTAATAAAAATAAAAGTACATATATTTTACTAGGTGTATGCAACATACATTCTTGCTGCCTTTCAAGCAAGTCACAGCTGCATTATACATATCTCTATTAAATTTGTCTATCGGTAGTCCTCTCTAAAAAGATACATTGCACTCATAATTAATCTGCTTCTTTAGTGCATCACTACATGTACTCACAGTAGGAAAAGTGTGCTATCAGTTGTGATAATTTTTCAGTAGACATATGTAACTCATTCCCTACTTACCACCTATTACCATGTGCAGTCGTTTCAGCAATGTGCTCACCCTTTTCTAACTTGTCCATCAGCCAGGCTTTCACTCTGTACTCTGAATCTCACACAATCTAGAGATTTTTTTCTTTACATGAGCCCCATCTTAATTTTTCTCATGCTGCCTCCCCTCCTTCCCCCAGTTTGCATTTGCCTCTTAGTCCCCTAAAACTTCCTGACTATTAGCGTTTGACCTAGACTGGCAAGCTGAGCCTGTGGATCCTCGGCTGTCAGAGCCATAACACTTCCCTGGACAAGATATGTCTGCTTAAATTCTGCCTGCAAGTCTCCACTTCAATATACATCTTAAAAGGCTGCAATGTAAGGGGAGATGTTGGCATTTCACTACTTTTTATTAGCAACTGAGAAAAGGAAGAATATGGTAAAATAAAAAACCCCCAAACCTAAATATACACTAGAAATGGGCCAAGTGTTAACTCATCCAGCAAAAAATGTTAAAGTAAAAGCATAAAAATTTAATGCTGTAGCAGTTTGATCCAGCCTCCCTATTTCATCTGCTTATCTCAGCCTCATCTGATGAATGCCTAGCCATTCAAGAATTTATTTTCCCCTCTCTCAGGAGAAACTTCTGTAATTATTTTTAAAAATAGTGTTGTGGAGATGTGGTGGCCAAATGCCTATTGATCATGTGGAAAGATACATTCTTCTTCTGACTTCAAAGGCCACAGTGCTGTCCAAGGAACTAAAACTGGCAGCCAGAATACCAGGGAAGAAATAGATAGGGGTAAGGACAGAAAGACTGTATTTCAGAGAGCAGAAAAGAAGCAATCATCTTCAAACTCTTCATTTAAATTACAGCAAAGGTACAAAGCTACTGCAAGGTGCCAGACTTGCTGGAACATCTTTTGAAGATAATAAGAACTATTTGAATAAATAGGTTATAAATATACTTGACATAACCATCTATGAAGTTACAAAAGCAGCAGTTCTTTCTAAGGTTGATAGAAACGCAGAGGTCATGTTTAATTTAATAACCAGGCAATCCATGGACATTAAAACAAATGGCATACTCCAGATACACATTCAAAGAGGGCAGAAGAAGTCATCATATTGAAATCAGATGCCATGTGCATCACACATAATTTCTTCCTGTACTGTGCTCCTACCCTGTCCTGTTATTTCCAGCTTTAGAAAGCTGTTTCTGTTTCTTGTCCCTCAGTTGAAATGATCCAGTTAAATCCAAGCTTTGGAGACACTTGCATGAAACATCAGTGATTACTTGATTTCTCAGCATATAAATCTAACTACAAAACTTACTGTGTAGGACTCTGTTATGAGGTAACTTTTCCTATGCAACATTCTTGCCTCAGCTGCTATCTGCCCTGAGTCCCGCATTAACAGAATACTGTCAAAGCTGATCTCCATATAACATATTAAACAATTGTTTTCCCAGAACAAATTGATAAAGCAACAAAAGCCTCAGACAGGGCTTTTCAGTAAGCAGATTTTTTAATTCAGATTTTAATTTCTAAAAAATTAAGGCCACAAATAGCTTCTGTTTGATACAACCTGTTTAGAGAGGAAGCTTTCTTTAACTTGCCACTCTGCCAGCTATTTACAGGTTTTGGCTTTAACTTTGCCTGGTAAATCTCCTCAGTCTGAGCTGAGAGCAGTACTAGATTATCTCACATTCATCTCCTAAGTTTATGTCACCAAAAAGGAACCCCAAAAGTTGATGGGAGGACAGAAGCTGCACAGGCTCTGCGCCCTTCTGAGGGCACAGCCAGCCATCCATGTATATGCACAAACCTCCATAATATCTTGAGTCCTCTCTTCAGATGTTTAATTGCTGAAACCCTACCCTGGTGCATGTCAGAAAAGACCTTCAGCAGGAAATCTGACAAAGGCTTTACATATTAGTGAGGTTATATTACTGCACACACAGTTTGCTTATCCCTTGCTGGCTTAATAAGGAAAATGTTGCAATGTGGCATTTTTGAACAGCTACCACCTATTACTGGATGGAAATGTTGATACACAATATTAGGTCCAGTTTCCAATTTGGAAGCAGTTTACCATAGTATCAAAGGGAATACATGTTATACCTGCAGGTGAGTAAATCTGAACAAGGTACTAGATTTTAATGTCTGTAAACTGTGTGGTTCTGCTAAGTAGAAAATTACCAACATAAGCACAAATTTGGAACACAAGAAGAACATTAGCCAAACTGATTCACATATACAATGGTTGTCTTACTAAGATGTGATTTTCATGACCTGCTACACCTAAAAAAGAGCTCTATTTTAAAGTCATGACAATCAGAGACGTCCATATCTTGCTTTACTAAACTGATTTTTTTGAACCTGAAAAGGGTGTTTTGCATTGCTTCATAATTTTGCCTGCCATTTCTTCCAAGAGCTCTAATTACTCACATTTATTGCAACACAGTGAGAAATTTTTTCAGATAAATATATAATTGCTGTTCAATACTGTCCTTATAATTTACAGATATGCAAAACAGATTATCTTTGTATGCAGCTGAATAATATATGCATATACATATAGAGAAAGGCATGAAGGAGAAACTCCAAGTAATATATTTGCACAGTTCAAATAAAATAGCCACCTGTCCTCTGGAATGTTTGATACTGCACTAGAGCTGAAGACAGAGAATGGAGCTTGCAAAGTAGCCACCTTATAAGTGATCTTAAAATCCTCATTTGTTTGTGCAACTTGATACGCAGGATTCCAGTTAACAGACAAGGCTGTGTGTCACAGGCAGATGCAAGTTTAACACTCTGTGATCTTTACCAGATGCTCTGAACTGGCTCTGGTCTTGGACCTATGAGAGTTCTGCCTATCCACTTTCAGATGTCACCAGCCTCTGCTAGCAATTAAGGGATTGTCTTTCCTTGCAAATGTATGATTTTTACATACTGTTTAGATGACTGACCTTGACAAATCAAGAACTGATCCCACACCACCGTATTCCCACTGGGCAAAAAGCAGCTGGTGGGAATAAATATATGTGAAATGGCTATTTGGCTTGCAGGCTATTTAATTTTATAATATTTAATTTCTATATTAAATACATATTTTTTTTCATTTTGTTTAAAGAATAATATGGAAAAAAAATTCCTTGGCCTTAACAGAGTGCAAACACAGAGCTGGGTTGTTTCCTGTTTGATGCTTTTCTTTACCACTAACAAATACTTCTGGCTTCTTCTCTATATTTCTAATAAAATACTTTCAGCGACACATTTTCATATGTTCTTTAAGGCTAAAGAGGCTTTCTTCTTCTCCCCTCCTTACTTTTCACTTTAAATAAAATAGAAATGAATACATCAATTACTTCTTAATTGTTATACAAAAAATGTTACTGCTTTTCAGCAGACCCCTTTTTTCTCCTTTGAAAATATGCTTTAACACAGGGAATGCAGTGTGAAACAAATGGAACATACGATTACTTAAAAACAAGAGCTTACTAATAAGTGTAGTGATGAAGTGATACTGAAATCACAGAAGTGGAATAAGAATTTAGACAGATAAACACTGAAGTCATGTCCCATATCTTTCATGGACACTTAGAGAGTACAAATACCAAGAAGGCAGAAGAGTCTGTTTATAGGACCCTGAAGTTTTAAAACTAATATTGGGATTGTCTGGTATATGCCATAATAATTTCCATATCCTGAATCTCTTGAGTTTTTAAAACTGCATTTTGATAGCTTGATCCAAGAGTTATTCACAGTAAGTTGAGAACTCTGAAGCTTTGCAAAAGACCGTGGCTGTGTTTCTGCCAGTAAAAATATAAGGTACAGACCCCACTTGGCTCGATTCATTGTTTCCCGCCCCCCTCCCCCTCTTTTCTGAAGTGCTTCTTGCTCATCTTTGCCCTGGGACACTACATAGCAGACTGATCTATGAAGTTCACATGCTTTTTATCCATTAATAGCCTATGCCAGAAATACTTCAGCTCTTCCTGGAGCTAAGACACAAGGCTGTCAAGACAATGGCCTGGCTGCTCATGCGCTCCCAAGACAGTACGTGTTTTACCAGCAGTCCCAAAAGCAGCAGCTGCACAGTTCTGGAATGGCATTGGCCTTGTCAGTGGCCTCTCATCTCCATCACACAGTATTTCAGTAAGGGCCCAGGTGGATCAACCTGCTTCTGAGAGAGCTCCCAGGAATGTTGTGGTATGGTTTTGCAGAGCAGACAGTAGAACCAACAAAACCATAAAAGACTGTACCATCACCATCCCCAAAATTGTTATACAAATATTGTTTACAGATGATGTGTAAAGAGAGGGTTGATTCTCCATAAGGGAAGACAACTCCAATTCCTTTACACATAAATTTTAAGACAAGGAGACAGCAATCCCTTGGGCTTTCTGGACAACAGGAGGATTGATGTGCTCCTTGCTGTCTAAGACAAGCAAGTGATTCAGGAGGTCACTTTTGCAAGCAGGGCTCTGCCCTGAAGTGGTTCTAGGGGTCTCCCTGACACATAACCACTCCCCAAGAGCCACACTGGCTCCAAGCAGTTGAGAAGAACGACCTACTCTAGTAGTAAAAATGTACAGAAATAAACAGGAAACTGAAACATCCTTCTATTAGTCATGGCTCATTCAGCTGAGTTACTATTTTAAGTTTCAAGGTTTTCATTAAAATATGAATGAATTTTACAGGTTCTTAGGCCATCTCCTTCTGGTGATCACATAGCAAGCTACCCAAGTCCTTATTCCCCTGAGGGAATTACTAGGAGTATGATTTGATGGAGAAGATCAGATAAGCTTATGCTGACAGACTTTACACCTGCAAAATAGTGGTCTCCTAAAGTCCAGCAGTGTGGAAAAATTGAGCTTTAAAAAAGATAAATGACCTTTTCTACATAGAGCTGGTGACAATGGGCTATTTTCCAGCACAGGTATCTGGAAGTAGTGGAGTTACCTCTATGAGGTACTAAATATGTCAACAGAGAAGCTGTCTGAGCACTCCCTGCTCCTGTGCTGTCTTAATTTTGTTTTATTTATCCCTTTCCCTGAATCCACATTTTTCTGCTACACGTTCCACCAGGAAACTGTAGACTTTTGGGTGCACTGAGACATCTACGAGCAAATGGCCATTCACAAGGGGGAAAAGTCACCCTTGCCTTTTATTCAAAGTGATGGGAAATTGCTTTCCTGATGGGTATTCTAAACCTGACTTCTATAGGCATGGAAATTATTAAAACTCATTCTAGCAAGAGCATTATTATGGAACATAAAAGCTATTGCTGCTTTCTTTGATCATTCTTCCTAGGCAAAAAGGGGAAAATATTGCGTCCATGTCTTGAGAATTTCTGAACAGTTTTGCAATGCAGAAGAAGGACACATATTAAAAGACCTTGTCACTTCATAAAAACATGATGGTAGATGAAAATATGTGTTCTTATTCTCACATCCATGTCAAGCAGGAATGTTTTTCTACTTTTCCAATCTTAGTATGTCTTCAGTATGTGGCTGTGGAGTCTGTGAGAGGCCTTTATGATATAAGCTATACAAAGTCTCTTGTATGAATTCAATTTTTAAGCCAAAGAGAAGATGGTGCCTGAGCAAGAAAATTTGATTTATACTAGGAGAGGGATGAAATTAGGGTGAGAAAGGGCCACTGGAGTACAACAGCTCATGGAGCAACCAGAAAACAAGGCTATTTTTCCATTATATTTTCAAAAGACAAGGCAGTTAGCTGTGAGTGACTGAATGTTTTCAGGCAGAGAGAATGCTTGTACTGGTCATACAGTTTTTGAAAATCTTGTACTTCTATTGCTATTTAATATTTCTATCAAGACACTGCCTTAAGGAAAAAGGGGTTTCACTGTGCTGGACATTGCACAGAGAAAATACACATACATTTTCCTGATAGTTTTAGAAGTAAAAAAATAAATTCTGGTGTAGGGCCAAATTCCATGCCTACACTAGCCCTCTGCTTTGCAGACAGAGGATACAATAGAACTAATCATCTTGTGTTTACAGGTTGAGATAATAACAAGCACGTCAAGCAACATTGTATGTGGCATCACTAAAATCATCCATATAAGCATGGCAGCAAAAGGGTGTGCCTGATGAGTGGCATACTTTTTGTGATTTTCTCACACCATGGCTTCATAATGGAAAAGGCCAAATTTAAGGAAGGGAACCAGTAGAGGGGTTAACTCAGACCAACACTGGGAGGCAAAGCTGTAAAAGCAAGGCAGAATGCCACATCTCATCTCCATCTGGAGTCAGCCTCAGTCACTAATATAGAACTAACCTGTGAAGTACATTCTAATACTTTAGGCCTCTTTCAATATGTCTCAGGATAACAATTCAGGAGGGGAAGTTTTTCCACTACACTGGACTTCTGATAAATGGATGTGACACGAACCTAAATTGCATAAACTAGTGTCTTTAAATGGCCCCTTCATGGTTTCTCAGTAGCAGGTAAAAATGGAGATTTATATTTCTCTTGCAATCAGCTGCACTTTAGAACAAAACAGCAAACTGTCTGTGACAGCTGCTTACTGAAAGAAGCTGAATATACGCTGTGAAGTGTAGATGAATCTTACCCCCTCCACTCCACAAAGTTAACAGGAACTCAGGGAGACTGAACAAGCCCATAAATCAGATTCAGCTTTTGAGGTAGTGTGTGCTGCTTTGATTTTCTATTGTGAACAAGAATAAATCTGTTGTTTTGTCTCTTTTCCATATCTTCCTGTTTCAGCAGGTAGGAGGCAAGATTGGGTACCTCTAGCCCCATTTTAGCAGCAAGATACTCCAAACAAAGCATTTCTGGGCCATTTTTCAATGCCTTGGATTATATAGCTGCTCATGTAGTGTGATAATCCCTGAGAAATATCTGAAATCACTTACTGCTGTTCTGAAATGGGATATGGCATATACAGTACGAAAGTATGGAAAAAAGGAAGTGAGAGTAAGAGAATGAGAGGAATTTGACACATCTTGCCAAGTTTCCATGAAAAACACAATGATCACATGCTAAATCTTGCAATGGCTGCTAACTGAAATGCTGTCAAGTAGTTCTCTGCTGCTTGTAGAGCAGAGATGAGATTGGTTTAGAGCATTTTAGATACTTCCACTGCACCCTATGAAGTATGAATATTTCCCCATTTTCTCTTTATTACTGTAAACTTCTGGAAAGAGAAACTCTGCTTTACGTATGCTAAATGATTAAACACTTGAAAATCTGGAAGAACGCTGCTTCTGGGAAATGGTCATTGTGGGAGTACCAGCAGACAGGGTGAAGTGGCTGGTAAATATAGAAAAGACCAGCATTAAACATCCATTGTCCTACCTAAATCCTGGCTGCTGTTCTGATGAGAAAGGATCTTCGGTCAGGTAAATTTCATGCTTTTTACAAGACCTGCTGCCAAAGATACAATTTATGTCTATACTAGACAGATCAATGCTGGCTATTTAATCTAAAACAATATATGGTTATCACATTCTACATTTTAAGATTTGTTTGCCTCAAAGTATCTGTGGGCATAACAGTTTGCAATTTGGCCTCACCTTGATTATTAGAGAGCTTTTAAAATCAGGCAGATATCTCTGGTTACCCAATTATACTGTCATGATATTAATAGAATAGTTGCACAGAGACACTTTAGACAGGCAGGGAAATAGAAACAAATAATAAATCCATTCTTCTTACTATATTTATGCTTTTTAATCTGACAGTAGGCATGCCAAAATCATAAAAGATTTCCATCAACACCAGATTAGTAATGAAAATATTTCACATTCAATTCCCACGATAGATGTGGCTACAGTTGGCTTTAAACATCTAAATCACATCAAATCAAAAGCAGTTTCTTTATATTTCAAAAATTCAGCCTCTGAATTTTTGTTTTACAGACTTTAATAACTCTAAGATCCACTGTACATAAAATCAAGTCTGTTTCAGTTTTGAGTTCCTTTTTGAAATTGCTGTAAGCACTAATTAAAGAAGGCTTTGCCCAATTTTTTTATTCCTGTATATAAGAAAGCTTATTTCATTTTTCTCCTTGGCAGTAATATACCTCAATGTAAATAAAACTGTATATAGCAATAGCTTATGAACACGTGGTAAATGGCAGACTTGAGTTAATTAACATGTATGTTTTCAGCAAGTGTCTTCCACGCATAAACTTTAATGACCATGGCTACTAAACCATGGCATTTATAACAGCTTCTTTTTTTGTGTATGCATGTATTAATTTTTCTTCTTGGAACTCAACATACAATTAAAGATATGTTTGTATTTTACATATATTAAAAAACCCGCTTTTTTGTGTGTGTGTATACACACATATCTATCAATCAATCTACAAGTACGCTCCTCTAAAGCTGGACAGGTATATGAAGGTGAAGGATGATCTGGATAAAACTTAGCTCTGAGCATTACACAATATGTATTCTATTATCACTCTATCACAGACACTATCTTATCTTCCAGCCTGTGTGTGCTGACTATATCTGTTGCCATTTTGAGCTCTTCTTATAGCTACTATTTCTCTTTATAGAGTTTATCTATAATGTGTTAAATTCCTTCATCTTCCTAATCAATTTAGAATGGTTTACTAGTACCCTCTGTGAAGCCTCACTGCTCCCCTTTGCCTTTGACCTTCCCAGTGTGTACTATTCCTAGTATTAAATGGAATTTAGAAACATGCCAAAAGCAGGGTTGGGAAAAAAATTAACTTTATGAAAACCATTTTGAGTCATTCTAAAAATGCAACATTACTTGGAAAAGAAATTCTTTTCTCCAAGAAAAAAGGGCCCTCTCCACACTCCTGCCCCCAAATACAAGTCTGCCAGAGAGAGAATCTTATCAGTATGGAATATATTGTCTCAGAGCTTTAGGGATATATGGACTTGACTTTTAGCAGCTCAGTGCACTTATAACTCTGACAGATTTTCAATAGTACAGTGTGTGTTTAACACTTTAAAAAATAAAAATATAACATGTGAATTGTCCATTCTCCTCTCCTCCACCCTT
Source organism: Ifrita kowaldi (assembly GCA_013398055.1). Classification (NCBI taxonomy): domain Eukaryota; kingdom Metazoa; phylum Chordata; class Aves; order Passeriformes; family Cinclosomatidae; genus Ifrita; species Ifrita kowaldi. The sequence continues at coordinate 60,116 of VZRS01000504.1, read as the reverse complement.
AAATTGTGAAACATCATTATAATCCATTTGCTTGAGCAACTGCAAGCTGATGGAAGTCAACACCTGCTGCTGACAGACAAGTTGGTATTAGCTACATGACAAAATCTCTTTGGGGATTGGATGATAAAAAAATGATTGAGAGATGAAGTACAGAAAGTTGAGGAAAATAAAAGAAGAATAAAGTGCATGATGGAAAAAAGATATAGTGCAAGATTTTCTCTTTCCTGTTGGGAGAAGCATGTATTTGTGTTAAAATTTCAGAGGCAAAGCATTTATCACTTTTTTTCATTAGGATACAGATGGCAGATAATGCAAAATAAACAAAATAGTGTATAGCTATAGATTGCGAATATATTGCTATTTCTAGACAGGGACAGCTAACTCTTTAGTAGTGCTTTTCCAGATAATATATGTGTTGTTACCACAAGGTTTAAATTTTTCATAAACTGATATATTCATTATAGCCTATACATACTACAAAGTATAAAATGTTATATGAACCTATAGTATTTTTTACATATTTATATAAAATCATGCCCTGTAAACATGTTTCACATGTAGAATTAGGGCAATATTGACACACAACTATTTTTATGTTTCTATTCAATTAAAATTTTGACAGTTCTATTTTTCCTGAAGTTTGGTAGACATTTTTACATTTGCGTTCATAGCAGAAGTGAAACTCCTCTTCCAACCCGTGAAAAGCACTTCCACTTCTCAGAGATGACTCTTTTCTCTTCCGTAGAACCGGGGTGGCAAGCCCATAGTGCACATCTGGCTTGCAAGCAATTCAGTTGTAACATTTGTGCTGAGACAACAACGTGTGATCAGCAAAGAGCGGCAGGAGAACAGACAATTTGTCACTGGTGGGAGGAAATGAGCCAGCAGGCGCTGCTATCACTGGGTCAGGCTGGGGCTTGGCCAAACTCCCAATTGGTGTGGTGAATGTGAAATGTGCTCTGGGGCACCCATCACCATTTGCCACACTTCTAGACTGCATATTCAGTCAAAAAGAGCTCAGGCGTATGAGGATTTCACATGTGGATTGTAAGGTCAGACAAGCTAATCACCTTTGTTTTGCAAGGCTAATGCAGTAACTGTAGAGCTATATAGGGCTGGAAGGAAAGGTCACTTCTCTGTCAGTAGTTGCACAACTGAAGTCTGACTTAGATTACAGATAATAACTAGCAGCATGTACCCCAGCATGTCCAGCTCCGTGAGACAGCAAACGTTTCAAACCACACACTGACTTGATATTTGAATCGTGCTCTGGTCAATGAACAGCACACACACCTTCCAGCAACAAACCATTCTTGAAATGAATAACTTTAAGCTGGGTTCCCTTTGAAATTTTTCAAATCAAGTCACTCTGTTCCCAAAACAGAAGCTCCAATTCTCTTGCCATCAACTCTGCAATAAATTAGGAAGGAGAATAAAGATACTAGGTATTGGCCCCAGCACAAGGCTCGCTTAAGTGGCCTAGCATTAGCAAGACAGCTCTGTACCTAAAATTTAGGTCAGGCTAGGGCCAGAGAAATGGTGTGTTTAAAGAACCTGTTTAGCAAACGCTTGTCCACAAAACGACCTTCCCAGTGAGAAACAAAACCAAAAGGTAGAACTGTAATTAATCTGCATTAGTTTATGTCAGAAATTGGAAGAATTTCCTCATTGTTTTGGAATCAGGAAAGAGGGGTTGTAAAGGTGGAATGCAGGCCTGCTTATATGCTCAGCTTTGGTACAGCATGTGCAAATTAATGGCAGAAGATATCCTTTCCCCTCCAAGTCAGATTTTTGTTGTCAATCCCATCTCATTTCGTTCATGAAATGGGCACCAGACTAGGATCCAGTTCAGTCTTTGGATTTGTACCAACTCTAGCAGATGCTGCAAATTTGCACAGAAACAATCTAAAACTTGGATTGTGTTCAGATTCTTTGGTATCCTTACAAATCTATCCAGATTCACCAACTCACGTTGGCAGGACTCATTTTCATCTCCTAAATTAGCAGTATCTACATCACAAGCCTCACAACAGCATGATGTCCTAGTGATCAATTCAGGAACATCTTTTCCCCGCCTTAAGTGTCTCTAATTGAGAGACCATTCCCCCCATGCAGCCCCAGGACCAGGTGGTCTGTTTCACTTTGTTCCCTGACCTTTTGGATTTTAGCTGACTATTCATTTATTTTGGAATGAGACTATGATAAATTATTATTCACTATTGTAATTGAACATGTTTCAGTAGTGCTATGGATCAGCATTGTAGTAAAGTAAATATAGATGATAGAAAATTCCATTTAAAAGGAACTAAAAGTAGAGTATCTCTCTCACAGTCACCAACAATTTTTGTAAGAATAAAAAAGTAAATTAGTTATTGTTAAGCTGCAGTCAGCCTCTTCTGATGTGGTATTTTAGAGTAAGAAGAATGTTATTGCTTTATGACCACTGGCAATTCCCAGATACATGAATGCAGCCTGTGTGTGTATGTAGCATCACATGATTTTGAAGCCAAATATCGGACAGATGAGACATATGGTCACAATATTCTTTTATTAATAGGTTGAGACTACCCAACTTTCAAAGGCCTGAATTAAGAATACTGTCTATCATTCTCCGACTCCCATCAGTTCCTTTTTAACAGTGGAGAGGAAAGCCCCTATGCTTTGATGTGGTAGCTTGCAAAATCACAGTCTGTCCCACCATTTCACCAAATACTGTCCACTATCAAAACAGTATGGTAACTCACCCAACTTAATGCTATCTGCAGCTCCTCCAGGTTATAAACACAGGTTTTTCAGTTTGGTGCTACAAACAAACTGTAAACAGCTCAAACGAGGAATTAAGCTCAGGTTTTTTACTTTCCATTACCACAGGAGAAATTAATTAACTTCTGCCATAAAAATCTATCTAACAGATACTGTGGATTTGAAACACAAGAAAAGGAATGGCAAAAGGAAACAAAAAAGAAGACATTTGCTTTAAACATTAAGAATTAGTTAAGGCTGTGTATAAGGGGACCCAATAATTTCTCCTTTAGTATAATGCAGCCAAATTCATAAAGCAGTAAATTGAAACATAAATTTATTCCCAGACATGGCATTAATATCCATCCCTAAGAGACAGGTAGATCCCTATACAAAGAACAATTGTGGTGCTTCTGATTGGTCATAGAGTCTCTGCTACACAAGTTAAAAATTAAAAAAAAGGCAAATAATTTATTGTTGAAAATAGGACCACAGGAAAACAAGAAAAAAAGAAAGAAATAGAGATTAAACTGGCAATGAAATCTTCTAGTGAAATTCCTGGAAAGTGGTTCCAGCTAAGTACTAAGTAGAAACAGTGCAAAATCCCAAGAAGCCAAACAGTAAGTAATAAAGCAGAATAATTCCATAAGCTTCAGAGATTCTTTTGCCAAAAATAATCATGATGTTTGATCTCAGCTTGACTGGGATATGCAGCTACGAAAAAATTACCTTGTTTACTTCAGGAATTGTAGTACTGCCTCACCAATAAGGCTAACAACTTCCAGTCAGAAAATCCCCTTTAAGTGAGTTTTCAAACTATGTTATATTAACTAGGGGGTTACCAAGCTTTTAAACATGGGAAAGTAAATTCCCTATTTCAAGATCAGATGTCTATACTTCAGAACTAATTTACATGGTATAATTAACAGCAAATAGTGTGTGACTGCTAGAGCTGTGTATTTTTCTTTCACAGTTACATACAATGGATCAATAAGTTTTCCTACCAATATTTCCCATCTAAAGTGTCTTAAATATTGAAGAGAAAGACAATCCCAGAAGAAGGGGATTCAGTTCTGAATGCTGGTTGTAGAACTTTTTGTCAAGATGTTTTTAACAATTATAAAACAAACACTTTAGAAAGAGAGAGAGAGGGAGACACCGCAATGATTCATCATGATAAATGGCAATGATAGTTTGACTAAAGATAAGAATATTTTTAATTGTTTTTTGAACTTCGTTTTGTGAAAAGGATGTCTGCTATTTTGCTTTTTCATCTTATCTCAGGAAAAAACAACAACATAATAGCAATATTATCAAATGAATGAAAATTCAGCTTTCATCCAGCCCTAGTTGCAAGCTTAGTTACCACATTTCTTTTTCCTAAATCCCCAGGTGATGGCTTGCCACAAGTTCACTTTGAACTTGCACTACATTTTCCCCCCTACCTCCTCTTTCACTTCAATTCCTTTTTTGCCTCCATCATAGATGTAACTTTAGGGAAGTGTTTCTGGATCCCTCATTCAATTTTTAAGGATAATTAAAATAAAATTTGGCACTTTGAGTAACTGTTATTTCACATTATGAATTAATAAACAAGTCACCATAAAATGTGTAAACTTGCACAGAATTTTTATTTTGCTTAACAAGGTTTGTGCACAAGTTTGTTCTGCAGCAAATGTCAAGCAATTTTTTGAACTTTGACAGCTAACTTTCTAACAGGACCCCCCTTTATTTTGCCTGCTCAGAAGAGCATATTTTACCACCTGTAATGTCGCCTATGTAGAAGACTGACAGATATGGAAATAACCTTTGAGAGAATATTTCTCTTCCCTCAGAAGCTTAAGACCTGGATTAAACCATGACGGTGGAACTGAGATGTTCACTCATGATTTATATATGCTTTACTCGCTTGATATATATGAATGCTAATACCTGTAGGAAATAGTCTGATAACTATGACTGCATTTTTTTTAAGGGCTTACACATATATAAAGGGATATGGATGTTGTTTTATGAAGTTCTATGTCCTGACTTTTTCTGTTCACTCTGAGCAGAGAGTACAAAAAAAATTAGGACTTTGGCACTCTGACAAAACTAGGATGGGGCCATTAGCTGGTTTTGCATTTACAAGAGAAAAAACTGTCGGTAAATATATAATGATCTCTTTTTAATGGTTACATTTTTGCAGAGCTATTGGAAAGAGAACCTTCTTACATTTTTTCCCTTTTACATGTTCCATGTTACACATTTTTTGCTTTTTAGCAAAACAACCTGGACACAATCATGTGCCATGTACTCTAGGATAACCTTGCTTGAGCAAGGAGGTTGGACCAGATGACCCACTGTGGCCCCTTCCAACCTAACCCAACCTGTGATTCTGTGAAGAGTGTGAATTCCCATGTTAACCTCTAGAATCGTAATGTTCTCCATTTATTTAGTAATTTCCCCATTTTCTGTTATATCAAGAAGAGCACAAAAAGCACAAGGCTACAAGCACAGCACTTTCAAAGAGGCCTAATGTTCAAGGATGTAATCTCTGCGTTTAGGATGAATGAATCTCATATCAGGAATTATTTCTTCACCAAAAGTGTTAAGCACTGGAACAGGTTACCCAGGGAAGTTATAGTCATCAACCCTGGAGTTATTTAAAAGAAATGTATATGTGGCACTTGGGGTCATAGTTTACTGGTGGGCTTGGTAGTGTTGGGTTAACAGTTGGACTTTATGGTCTAGATTTTTTACAAGCAAAGGGATTCTGTGATTCTGGGAATAACAAATGTTGTTTTCTTCAGGCAGTGAATAGGGTGCTATTGTGCTTGATCACCACTCCTTGAAGTTGAAATCTCCAACAACTCTTTGAAGACTTAAGTTTAAGCTTCCTGAGTACAGGACACTGATACAGGAAACTGATTAATATGGTTTGGAGCTTATGGATTTTTCACATCCTTTGTGTTGTAAGCAATCACTGAAATATAATCCTTCCATTTTGGGTGCAAAATCTCTATAAAAATCAAACACTTCCAAAAGTTGCAGGTCTGATTATGTAGTAACTGTTTCTTTCCAAGGGGATGAGTTCTGTTTGTACTTACATAGCAGAATTTTTGAGCTTCTGGGTTTTCTCTAGAGCTTTTGGTAAAACATTTAGGATGTGGTAACTGGAACTTGGTTTTCCCTCTTCCTAAAGAGGTATGAATCTCTATCGTCAAGGCACTGCTGTAATGAGCATGCAATATTTCATTTAGAGAGATGTTTTATTCTCCTTCCAGTACAGATAGAAACACCTGGGACGAGTTCGGTTGGTTAGAGCATGGTACTAATAACACCATGGTTGTGGGTTTGAGCCCCTTACCAGGCATTCATTTTGCAGCTGGACTTGATGATCCTTGTGAGTTCCTTCCAATCCAGAATATTCTGTGAGTTTGTATGAAAGGCTGAAAACCATTCCAGTCTGGTAATAACCACACATGTCAAAAATTCATTTGGTGGAGTGGGAGGTTTCACCAGGTATATTTCATCAGGATGCAGCACCAACTGCAGAGCATTTTTAAGACTTGCTGCTATTATCACTTACTACTTATTCCACAGTAACAGCCCGAGAAGTGGATTCAAACTGTCCATCTTTGCATTCAGAAATGCTGGTAATTTAGTCCTCAAAACAAGACCCTCCCTTCCCGCCCAAATCAAATCAAAGCAAACCTGGGAACCCTGAAACTTAGAAATTTAACACAGTAGTATGTTCCTTATGTCTTATTTGCTACTGTCTGAAGAAAATTCTGTTTGTACTCCTGGTAGAAGGGACAGGAAGAACAAAAGTTATGAAAAAAACTACTTCATTTCTAAATAAGGCAGGAGAGAAGAAGTGACGGCAACACCTTCTCCCTACTGTTAGCTTCCCACATTGCAGAATGAGAATCAGATTTAAAAGAGGATACAAGTTTCTCCGGAGTCGTAGGAAAGAGCTGAGGGAGTCTGAAAAATAAGGGCTAGCAGATGAAGGTAGAGATCAGTGAAAGAGTCAAGGATTTCTGAAAATGTTCTGAGACGCTTGGTTTCCTCCTGTTTTCAGATCTTTTGCCTCTGTCCTTTGAGATGCATCTGTTCTTTTTTTCCTGTCTTTTTTTTTCTTCAATACTTCCATTCCATTCTTCTCCTTTCTACGTTGTAAACCTCAAGAGAATCCATAGCCCCTGACCTGACCTAGTGAGTTACCTGACCTGATATATGCCCTGATCTGAAAGTGCGATGTGACGAATGAGGTGCACATCTCCGACGTGTCGCCTTCTCTGGTAGCCTACTTCATTCACAACCTGACACTTCGTGTCTCCCTGGGGTTCCCAAGAACTAACAAGATCTGAAGACAGTAGCCTGTGCAGAGGAGATTGTTAGCCTCTCTGATATGCGGGGAAGCATTTCAGCAAAACAGAGTTAAAGAGGACTACTGGAAGTTACACAGAGGCAGGGAAGTATTTATCTGAGATGTAATGAATCCAGAAATTGTTTGCATTTTGCTCAGAACAATGAAGACTGCAGGAGTTTTGAAAAGAATTGTTTCATCCATATTAAACAAAAAGAACTATTAAAAAAAAAAGTATGAGGGTAAGGAGCATAGTCTGAATGAGGTGGAAAGAAAATAATGGCACATGGAAAAAGGTAAACTTGCAAAGGTTTGGATAAATTTGTATGTTTAAGATAAGCATCCTGTTTGGAGAGCCCTTTCCAAATTAGATCTTTCAAGCCTTTTGAGTTTTGGCTGTCGCAAATGTTTACCTCACCATGAAGCGTGCAGAAAAAGAGAGGAGAAGAGGGAGAAAGAGACTGATTTATTAATCTGAATTCTTTGAAGGACAAATTAATTGCACTGTGGCACTTCTCTATAAACTAATATTGACTTAAAGGACAGCAGGAAGAGATGAAGACAATGAGTCCCTGTAGCACTTCCATGTCACAGAAGCCCATTAAGCACACATATACTGAAGCAATAAGTTAGTTTGGAAAAAAGAAATCTACATCCTACAGGTGAGTGAGCATTTGAAATTGTTCTATCTTTTACAAATACCCACAGGAAAAAGGCTTTGGAAATGATCCCCCCCCTTTTTTTTTTTCTTTTTATAATTTTTCCTCTCCTTGTTTTTTTAAATGTGTGTTTTGCACTCCTTTAAACTTCAGAAGATTTTAGAAAAATCCCCTTCATAAAACTGTATACATTCCCTTTACACAGGGTTCTGTGTGCCAGGCTATTTGTATTAGAGCATAACTGATGCAGCCTCCCTAGGACTCTCATAACAAGATGGGTGTTCTCCTTAGGACCATCACCAGGAAGAAAACTTTAAAAACAATGCTCATTTCTCACCAGAGGAAAATAATCACTTACAAACTGATCAAAGTCTCTGATCTCTGTAGACAACAATACTGAAATATTTTAGGAGGAAATACAAATAATACAAATCTGTATGTCTTCAAACCACTCTCTGATTTATTAACTAAAGCAATGACTTCTCAGCACCATAATTTAGAAATCACTTCCACACCCCAGGGACTCTTAGCATTTTCACTGCATGGTCTTTTGCATTAGAAAACTAAAAATCACATTAACTTGTAATAAGCTCTTACATCTCCAAATACACTCATTAGGAAGTTTCCTTTTAATTAAAAAAAAAGAAAAAGAAAAGGAAACAAAAAACCAAACCAAAACTCAAACAACAAACAACTTTGGAAACTGAAACCTGGTGTGATTATGTGATCTGACCTTGCATAGTCTGTGTTTCAGTGTATCTGCAAAAACTTATATGTTTAGAATTGCCAGTAATGCTTCATGGAGCCATTAAACATGAAAATGTCTGCCAATGTATTTATCTGACAGCTTTCAGTGAGCTCGCTGGAAGTGTTCTGCCTTTCCCCCACAGTTAAACAGAAAAGAAATTGCAGTAATAGGATATTGCAAGCAGATTTTTAAAAAAAGAGGCTAGAGAAATAAATACAGTGGGGAGTTCAGTTGTCATGGAACTAAATATCTCCTATTTCCAACCATCTAATCAAAAGGATAAAAATGTAGAAGATACTTACAAAAATTATATGGTTACATAACTCAAACTTACATGCATCAGGCACCATAAAATAGACTAAGTAAATAAAAGCTGGTTTTGGGTTATATCCTCTGTGAATGCAGAAGAGTGAGAGCTGGCTCCAGAAGCTCTCCTTCCCATCCACTACCAAATCCTTTATCACTTATATATCTTACCATGTAAGAACGACAGGTTCTTTGCTTTGGAGAACGAGAGGACATAAAGACCCTTTAGGGAAGCTGCAATGAAGATATAGGAAGTGTCAGAATGGCTTGAAACACTTTGTGCACCCCAGTGCAGAGTCATATCTTGGAAATCAGTGTTGCCTGTGCCCTTGTAGCTCTGCAAACAAATGCCACAACGTAGAGCATGAGACAAATGCCTCTTCTCACAAATCACTCTCAGAAAAAAATAAATAGGCAAATGAGAAGAACCTCATTTTAGAAAACATGTTAATAACAGGAAAAATAAAGGTGAAGAAAGAGAACGGGGATGGGGAGAGTAGGAGGAAACAGCAATATCCTCCTGATGGTCAAGACATATCTACTAGCAAAGTCAAACATTTCTGAAATTCAATGATAGGTGATTTCTGTGCTGTGCACCAGGTTTTGGTGGCTGTCTCACTAGCTATTTATCAATTCAAATTCTTCTGCTTCATCATTTGTGCCTATTTATCTCACTAGTATTTCCATCATCATTAATATATCTGATGGATTTTTGCCAGCCTGAAGTTATTCTCCCAAGGTGCTTAAATAGTTGAGTTAATTTCCAGGAGTCCTGAATATCCTTATGTTTTCATAGAAGCTAATTTTACATCCTCTTAAAGTCCACTGAAGTCCACTCCAAAATTTTTATTAACCAAGTAATTACTTGTGATTGCTCCCATTAGCATATAGGAATGGTCATTTTATAATGTCTGTACTGTACTGTGCCTGTGCAATTGAGTCCATCCTGACAGTTGTCACCTCCATACATAAATGCTTAATAAAGCAATAATAACTACAGTAAATTGGTTAATAAGTTTTAATGCATTTTAATGTATAAATAGAAATATGTGTGTCAGAGAGAGAGATATTGACTGCTAATTTCAAGTTATTCCACAATATAGAAACTAAGTGCAGTATGTACAAACTATATGATATGCAGGAAAGAGAAAATTAGATTAGGTTTTGTACAATCCCCATGATTCTTTGAACCATGTTAAAATACCTCTTCTATAAATCCCCTTATGGATCTGATGGAGAAATAAATTTGAGATACATATTTTGTACAGGGCACTCCACTTGGGCTGTTCCTGGAATCAGAGTGGAACTGGTGTGACCCTCCTGTCCATCAGCTACCTGGACAGTACAGAAAGCATTGTGCCATAAGTGACTGTGAGTGGGGCAATGCAGATTTTCTGCTGGAATTATTCCCTTTCAAAAATAGAGTTAAAATGTGGGTATGGACTGTGCTGCAATGACTGAGACAGAGTGGAACCCAAACACTGAAGATACCACACTAACACTGACAACATTTTGCAAGTCAGTCATGTACCTACATCCCAGAGAGGCTTTCAGTGACAATGGCAATGTGACCTCTGGGACTAAGCCCCTCTCTACCCTGGAGGGTTATACAATGTATTTTTCTTCACAGCCTTTTGAGGTGAGTAGAGTAGGCTACTCACTGTTCAGAAGCCGGCTATTTTACAGCTTTCTGATAGACTACGCCCCTGCACATTGTACAAGGAAAGCCTACGCCTTACACTCAGGTAAAGCTGACTTGTGCCTCTGCTTATGTCTGTTTCTGCACTTATCCCCGCATAAGGGACTTCACACTGTAATCACAAGCTTTGCTCTCTCAGAATCAAATAGCAATTCAACCTGCAGTGAAGCAAAATGGAAGTTTGATTTGCATCTCTTATTTGACACCCTTCCCTCCCACCTGATTTCAGTCGAGAGACTACTGAAGTGGTCTGGCATAAGTAAAAGACAAATGTTTTATAGTGAATCAGCCATGTAGCTCATTAAAACAATTGGGTTAGAAGACATTGACTAACGTATAATCCATGAATTTTTAAGCTACCTTGATCCTTTCTCCTCCATGTAATTGCAAAACAGCACAGTACTGCTGCCACTAAACGCAGGGGAGATTGTACCTTAACATTTCAATATGTTGATTAATGTTGCTACAAAGACACACTAACAAACTGCAGAATCATTTTACCTCCAGCTTTTTGCTAACTTAGCACATCAGCAAACCGATACTTGTAGACAAAGACATGCTATTTTGTGATGAAATGTTCTTAGACATTGTCTGCTAAATCCCTATAATTAGCATGGCCCCTGGTGAATGTCACTGAGTATTTGATGAAACAGGGCATGAACTCTGCAGCAACACCCAGGGGGGTCGGTAATGCTATCCAGAATGACTCTTGGAATTTTTAACTACTAGATAGGTTCTCCTTATCTAGGAAACTCAGGGGAGAAAGGCATTTGTCCAGTCTAATGACCCCTGTTAGCAGATTTATGCCACCTCCCTCTATACAAACTGCCTTCTCTTTCTTCCTTTTTGATATTTAATTTGAGAGTAACTATACTAAGAGATAAAGTTATAAAGGATGTAATAAGGGATATTAGAAGGGATATAGCATGAAAATGTTAAAGAAAGAAAGCAGCCGTTTATTCCGTTAAAGTATTCTTTATTCCGTTCTGCTTATGCCATTGTTCTTACTTTTTAAAAGACCACAAGAGCAACAAGTTTTTTGGGTAACAAAAATAAAAGACTGCATGAATGTAGCCGGTAATGTCAAGAGTCCTAGTAGAAATAAAATTTATTATTGAAAGACATCCTGCCCTAGGGAAAATACTACTTTCTTTCACTACTATCAAAGACAGTTTTTCTTAACTGTAGAGATGTACCCACAAAACTGAAAGGTGCTGGGTAACAATTTTCAGAATGGTAAATACTCTACAAAGCGGACAAAGTTCCTTTTCCTTGTAGTTTTTAGTTGTCTTCTCTTTACTAAAAATTACCTGAGACTCAGAGACTGAGTCAAAAATCTGCTGCAAAGCAGCAAAACAGTAGCTGTACTCCAAACCAGGGCTCTTATGTCTCAGGTGAGTGCTCTAGCAGACATAGTTTTAGCTGTTGAGACTGATTTTGAGAGAAACTCCAATGCAGACCCAAGAAACTCTCCTGATAAAATTTCCATTTTGCCTGGCACATTTATCTTAACTTTCTTTTTTCCACCATTCTGCATTTTGCAGCCTTAAGGTTTTAATGGTAGCATCAATCTTGCTTTAGAAAACATCATGCATCTTCTGTATTTCAAATGCTGATAATTCTTAGATGAAGAATTATCTCAGAATTCTCTGGAATTATGTAAAAACAAATTTCAAAGCATTGTAATATTAATGGCATTTTTTCCTGAAAAAAAGAAAAAAATCCACGATGGATTTAGCTTTGCAAAACTACACAATTTTTGAAAATCCATCTCTCTCATACTGAAAGGGATTGTAGGTGGATAGAATAAGAAATCCAATTTCTCCTTTTCCTAATTTTATGTCCTAAGATGTGCATGATATCAAAATGATGGAATGAGCTGTAGCTCGGGTTAGGGGGCAGGGGAGAGGCTCTCTATTGTATTAAGGACTAACTCCTTGATTAAATGTAGACTCAAAACAAATAACCTCTGTGCGTGTGTTAACTAGCCTAATTAATCTTCATGTTAGATTAACTTGATAAAATGTTGACCTAATTTGGGATTAAAAGATTACAAGTAACATTTTCAGCTGAAAGCTGTAACATGCCTCATGTCAACACAGTAATGACAGAATTAACCCTGCAAGCTGTCTCAAACCTGTGCACTGGATGTCACTGCTAAAGTAGAGTTTAGATGACCTGTAAATGTAGGAAGACTGCTATATGTATAAAAAAGCTAATACTGAAACATTGATCTCTCTCTCAATATCTCACAGGCCTACATATACTGGGAAATACCAAGGCTAAGGGAGGAAGTAGAGGTGCATCATCCATGCACTCTTACAACTTGCAAACTTCTATAAACTAAATATATACTGTGTGTTTATGTTTAGATACAGAAATTGGAAGATTGGAAGAAAGCACATTATGAGTTCAGTATCAGGAAGGAGATAATAAAGATGAAAATGTTTGGGAAATATGTGAGATTTAACACTTAAAATTCAAAGGAAAATTCAAAACCAGAAAAGAACTTCTGGTTGTAGCCCAGAGGAGCCTTGCAGCATCAGTTTGTGTGTGAACAATGGAGAGTTCTTTCCTGTAACATGTTTCAATGTGATATTTCAAGATTGTAATCTAAAGGGGTTTTTTTTGAGCTGAGTCAGGAAAAAAAAGTGACCTTGTGAAAAGTGTTTTGGTGATCACTTTTTTCTTTTCAAAGAATACAGTGAAAGGAGGGAGAGGAAGGAGAGAGACAAGAACTCTCTCACTGCCATAATAAGTCATTCTTTTAGCTCATGCTGTTTCTGTCTACAATTTCATATCTGCTCTTTTCATAGATAGAACCATGATATCTCTCTCTCACCACCTTGGAAAGCACTGGAGTCTCAAAGATGAGCTCTTTTCAGCTTGCATCATCCCTAGGGTTGTGGTTCTTCCCAGAACCAGGACTCGGAACCTGTGCTGGCATCAAATATGTACAAAGCGCTCTTCCACTTCCTCTATGGCTCTCAACACTGATTCTGAGACTACCCAACTCTGAGGTGGCTGTTGAGAGGGTGCCTCTGCTTTTGCTTGGGAAGCCAGATCAAAAATAAATTTCTAAGAAATGAGCACAAGGCTGTAGTGTTACATGCTGAAAACTCATCTCTCAGTAGGCCATGGAACCTAAAAGGGAGAGCACAAGAAGGGACACTGCGCTGCTTTGTATGTGAGTGCACAGCTCTTGTCCCATCACGTAGGCTCCTCTCCTTACCAAGCCCTGGGAATGCATCAGCTCTTGCTGTGGTACTGCAAGTGCAACTAGCTGGTAAAAGTCAACAACCCTAATAATAATAACCCAGACAAAAACTGCATCCAGCGTGCTGTCCTTGAAATACCAGCACAGAGCCTGCATTGCTAGACAAACCAGAATATCTGATCACCTTATTTATGATATGCAAGTAGAGATAAAAAGAGCATTTGCATGCAACCTGCACCACAGCAGAATAGGACTGTAGCTGCAGTTCTTAAGCCTAAGTATTGCCTAAAGGGACATCCCCACAGTCAGCAGGAGACTGAGTTACAGACAATGTGAACTGGGTGCTGGGAGATGTCTTTCTTTTGAGGAGAGGTTTGGAACCAACAAAGAATTTAAGCCTCACAAAATCAAGGATGAACATTGCAGCCTAAAATGAGATATACAATTAATCAATGAAAGGAAAAAGGTGTTTTGCTTAGTCCTTGCCTGACTACTTGTTAAAGCAGAGCTAACAGTATTGAGGTCATATTTTTCAGTACCTTGGTATGCGGGTTTTGTGTGTACACCTAAAAAATAAGTCATGCAGACTTTTATTCCCCTAGAACAGGAAGATATATGCAATAGTTTTATGGATTTATTTCCATTAAAACTGTATGCTTTTTGATAATTTATTATTTCAGTTATTTCTGTGTGTTATTGTCTAACTTTTCCTGTGTGAAGAGGAACCAGGATATTAAAGTTTTCCTAAAGCTGCTATTACTAATGTTATGAAGAGGAGCATTCTGAAGTTTTTTATTGTACTCTGTCACTTCCCATAAATTCATGACAAAGGAAGAAATGACTAATCCAAATTTGGTCAGACAACTTGGACCAAAGTGGACAGGCTGAAGAGCTGAGTAACAGAATTAACAGTATTTCTCTTGTTTGCATTCCCATAGAATGATGATTTGCAGCCATAGCAAAATCTAATGTGATTCCCATCAGTTCTCTGAAGTTTTATGCAAACCTGGAATAGCCCTGTCTTCAGGAAGGACAAATTGGAGCAAGATGCAGCTCCTGCTGGCCATCACTTAGGTAGTAGTCTTTACTGATTAATTTAAAATATACTGCAAAATGCTGTGCTAGTGGAAATGATGTCTTTTCTCAGTAAACTGCTACTGAAGTCTTGACTTTCATTCACCATTAGATGTTGCTTTACGTTACTGTGAGCAACTGATAATGAAATTCTTCCAGAAGTTATCCTGTATATACTCCTATATATTTAAGCAGTTTTCTTTTATCTTTGGTCCCAATTAATGTGCACAATTGATGAGTTTTCACTCTACTTCAGCAGTAAATGAAATAACCTCTTGACAACTACAGATTATGGAGAAGTTTGTAAGCTATTTTTGAAACATGCAGCATGACAAATGTCACTAGTTCAAAGACTTCAGAATGTGAATATGGATATTGTGAGTGTCCACAGAAACAAAATAATAAACAAGTGAATTATCTTGGCTCTTTTGTATATAAGCAAAGTTGACAATATGCATTTTTGATAAATTTGAACTTGCAGTACATATCTTGGTGGAAAAGGAGGCAAGAATTCAAGTATGTCATTGTGGACAACTGGTTAAAAAGCAAACCATTTACAATTTTTTTTTTTTTTCCTTTTAAACATATTCTTTGCCACTCTAGCACTCTCCACAGGACACATTTATCTTTAAGGTAAAACAAACAAAACTACACTGCTATCCCAATCTTGAAGTTTGGTCATTTCAAAATAGTTAATAAGCATTTGTAGAAGAATTCTTGATGAACAGCCATAACTAGAAGAAAGGTTTATAATGCCATAAAACATTCATCTGGATTAAAAGTTTAGACATGGAAATACGATATGACTAATTTTGAAAAGTTTGATAAGTTATAAGCACTGACAATTATGTAAAACTAAATAATTTAAGTCTTATCCAGAAAAAAAATACCAAAGCTTATTTTTCAATCTCTGGAACTTCTGTGAAATACTATTTTCAAGGGCAAAGAGAAACCCAGAGAGATTATCTGGATTCTACAACTCTTTTAACCATTCAGAATAAAATGCAGCAACAACAGTGCTTCGAGGACCAAATCTAGCCATGCTGAGCCAGACAAGCAATGAAGCACATGCTTAATATTAAAAGAATATTTAATGGGTTTAAATTTGACATGCAATACGGCCCAAATGAATCCAGCCTGAATTCTACTCTTTGCTGTTGTTTCCTATTAAGGAAGCAGTTCTAAAGACCTAGAGAGCCAGCCAACAGCATACAGGAGGTGGAGGGACTCAGCATGAGTTTGCATAAACATTTTACTCTATAAGAGGTATTTTTACCACTTGCTTACTCAGACTCCCAGCAAGCCAACTAATGCTTGGAAAGCATTATACACAAGATAAATACCCTGAGATTATTTTACGGATAGGCTGATGCACACATGCACACACACACTTATGTAACATCTAATATTAAAATAGTGATATAGTGTTACGTCATCCACTGAGCTATTTTAAACTGAGGGGATAAGACTGCAGCATGGGAGCCAATGGAAAGAAGTTCCTTCTTTCCCATTCCTTCAGACAAGAGGTAGTCTCCAGAAAATTTCTACAAAGGGTTTATTATGAACCCAAAAATATTCCTCTATTTTGCCCTTATTAAACAAGGCCACTACCAGCTAACTGGAAATTATAATTTAAATTGCACAAAAAAATTGTATTCATTTTAATCAGAACAACTTCCTATGGAAATTACACTTTATAACTTAATAGAGATTCTGTGATGTCATGTATGCAGATGGCCTCACTGCATCAAGGGAAAATACATTACTTTTAGCCAAAGCTGAGCTAATAACAAAAAGCAAATTCTGCAGTGATAAGTAAAAGTCAGCTGCAGCAGCTCCTCATACAATTTTTTCTACCTACTTTTCAAGAACTGAGTAAATGAAACAGTTTTGGCTGCTTTCATATATATGACTGCTTTGACTGCTTTCACATATAGAACACACTTTAGGGAAATATAATGGATCTGGAAATGTTAGCATCAAAATCTTTCTTATATCACTGATTAGGAGACAGAAACTTAACGTACATTTCATATGCTCATTGAAAATGAACCTGACTTCAAATTTGATACACTGAATAGCCACAAAATCTGCATGCAGATATAAATAGACCAAGGTAAATCCACAGACCATTCTTCCTAAACTAAATAAATCGATACTACATTTGGATAATCCATCAGCAGAAAAAAAAAAAATCATATGAATAGAAAGTTTTTTGCTGTACTAGTACTATTCTAGTATTGACACATTTGTGAAATTGTTTTTCTCTGCTAACACCACAGCAAGAGCATAATCCAAACAGTTGTAACTGATGAACCACTTTCTCTTTAATTGAGGATAACATAAAAGGCTTTTGGCATTTTAGAAAAAAAAAAGACACTGTGCAAAAAACCTGAACAACTCTGTACACTTGACTAACAAAGACTAAGTCTGCAATACTTTTTTATAGTCTTACCCTGACTCTATTTGGACCTTAAGGGCTTATTTGTTAGCCTTCATTTGGAGTCTTCTTTTTTTTATTATAAAAGAGGAATTGCCAAAAATGCCACCCCTTCCCCCCTCCAAGTAACCTTCTGAAAATCAAATCTGACTGAAGTTCATTGGCAAGAACTATTTCATTGCCAAAGAAGTAATTTTTAACAAACTAAGTGACATTTGCAAGGACAAACACTACTTTACTGAAAAATTATGGAACTCTACCTAGTGGAAAAAAAAAGTTGGATTTTGTTGTTTTGTAGCTCGGTTTGTTTTTAACATGTTTTTTCTTTCTTCTAAGATATTAGGTACTTAAAGTACTTGAGCAGTAAAAGAATGGATAACCAGATGAAGGAAAACAGAGACTCTGCTGTGCTAGTAATATTGGTAATCCAATTGGTAATATTGGTTTTAATGGGAAAATAAATGGAATGCTGCTTCCAGTATTTTGAAGTAAATTATGATGACAGTAAGGAAGGAAACCATAGCATAGGAAAATATATAAATTATATCCAAATTTATCCTTCAGCACAAAAAGAGGAGAAAAACACAACCTCTCCCCACCTCCAATATTCCACATTAAGCAATTCCAAGTGCTATGATTTCTAGATAATTTTCTCTTTGGTTTGTACTATACTATTGCAATTTTATATTTGTTGTGCCATCTGTGACAAGAAAGAACAGATATAGAACAGTGGCAAAATCATGTTAAAAAGACTGTCTTGGGATAACAAAGAGAAAAGTTAATGGACATGGATTTACAAATTATTAATGATTTTTCTTGTCATTTCTTGAAAAATGAAAGCTATGCACGCTGTCTCTTTCCCCAAACAGATTGCATTTTATTCCTCTGCAGTTTGTCCGTCAGGCTTCACTCTGACAACATAATCCAAAACTAATCCAGAGCATTCAGTTTTCCTTGTTGGCTCTCATGCACACTGCTTAGACAAATCCTGCTACCTGTCAGCCCTCCTGTGTGTGCCAAACAGGCTGCCAGGTTAACCCCTGGGGAAGCCGAGAGACCTGCTGACTTAACCCCTGCTTCCCTTCAAATAATCCACTGTAAATACATAGGACGTTAACAGGCTAACTGTTCTAATCAGGGCTGGATCCCTTAAAATCTGTTTCATACACAATCCTTAAGAACTAGGGATCTAAGCATCACTGCTGGAAGAGGAAAGGATTGCTTCCAATAATACAAGCACTAAATAAGCAGATGGATAGAACACACTGAAAGGTTTTAATCCCCTAAAGGAGTTTGAGAAAATATACACATCACTTCAATTGCCCACCTCATTGCTTATAAATTTTACCTAATTGTCAGAACAAGATCAGAAATAATTTAGTGAAATGAAAGCAAGTCTAATTTAGTAACAATTCAACTTCATGATGGTAAAATTTATACCATTGCTTTTGTCCCTTTTCATAAATATCAGCTTTATAAAAACTAGCTTTACTTCGAGGAGATCCGCACTGAATGTAATATAAATGACTAGCTATAAGAAATTTTCATAAATAACATACTTTGCAAATAATGACATTTTAAATTACTTTACTTTTTAAAGACATTGAAATATTTCCCAGCAGCACTTAAAAAATAATAATTTCTAATGCTTTAAGCCTGAAATAGAGAAAAATCTGAGTTACAAATCTTTTCAAGATACTCACTCTGTACTCAAAAAACCCAAATAAACCAACGCCTTCTCCTCATTGGAATTCAAGGCACATCACTCTATCTGCTGCTGCAGCATCAACAATCCACAGCAGAAAATAACTTGCGTAAGCACGGCATACCGAGGAACACTTAAAAGCCACACTAAGCTCAGCCACATGAGAAATGTAATAAAACATCGCACAGCTCATTTAATGTTTGGAAGGCATGATGTCCAGGTTAATATCTGAAGTGGGGGAAGGTAGAGTAAGCCATGGGGAGGGCTCCTGAACTCTGCCACAAACAACTGGGAAGGTCCATTGTGCCTTCTGATAAGAACACTTATTTTACCTCAATTAAATTTCAGGCATTCTCTTGAGAGGAAGAAGGGAAAATTGTTCTTCCCTCCTACGCACTTACACACATTCACATTTATGCTTTACATATACATGCAAAGCACACATCTTGGTCTCAGGAGTCCTGGAAAATGTTTAAATGGTTTTATTCATTCTTAGAAGTGTTATGCTTGTGGCAGCTAATAAATAGATCTTATAAATGCTACAGATTCCAGAGATGTTTAAAATACTCTTGCTGCTTTTAAATGCAGAAATAGCTTTAAAATCCCACTCTTTCTAGATTTGTTACTCATTCTAAAACTTTTCCTACTTTTTGTATACAGAAGAGTTAATTCTTAACAAGCTTTCACATTTGCCGTCACTGCAATTCTTAGATCCCCACAAGCCCATACCTAAGCAATACAGAAACAACTATTTGGAAAAAAATTAGTTACTTCTAAAATAAATTGCTCTGCAAAAATAACTAAAGTAAATGGTTTTTCACTATCTATGCTTTTCCCTGCCCAGCTCTTCTCAAAACAACAGTTATTTTGCTGACAGAAAAGTTCATTAAGGTCTCAGGCAGCAGTTTGTCTTTGGGGAGTTGACAACTTTTGTTAGGGAGAAGGCAGTAGTTTAAAACCTATATCTTATCTCTCCGTCAGATAATTTTGCTCAAAATCAGAAGTTTTAATTTTCTTCCCTATAAATGCATTTTTCCGTATAATTTATTCATTACTAGTAAAAATAATTGTGAATGGATTTTGGAAAATCAGCCCAGATACAAAAATCCTTTTCCTTTTTGTTTTGATAAAACCCTGACTCCAGAAGTACATAATGAAACTCACATTAACTTTTCTAGGACCACGATTTTGCTCATTGTCTAGAACACATGAATACTTCTGGGCAATTAATCGATACACAACAGAGTGTGTATGTGCTTGTGATTACTATTTTGTCTACATGAATTACAGGTCAAACACTGATGCAAAATAAATTCAACACAGTTCCATAACAAATTTCAGTGTTACATCCATAGGATCTCCTGCAAGATATTGTTTCCTCCTAAAAATAATTTTAATTGACTGACATTTTGCAAATGTTCTTAGGCTCTGTTAACTGCCCCCAGCAGAAATCACAATTTTTAGAAAACGGCAGTCAAATTGTTAGTCAAAATACAGTGCCACAAGTCTTACAGAGCTGCTGTTCAAGAATTTTATTCATGATTGCCAAATAGCATTCATCCTTCAGAGACACTGAGCAAATGTGTTTAAAAAGAACCATACCTCAGCCACCTAGAAAATGCCTGCTTTTAAGCTGAAACACCTCTTTACTTTTGTACTTACTGTTTTGAATTAGGCTCATAATAGCAACCAATGTTTGAAAAAGGTCTGTTAGAAAGCTACTAAGTTTATGCTATGGAGAAGTTCATTAGGCACAACTTAAAGGTCTGCCACTGCACTCAGAAATGGAGTTTTAGCATGTTTGATGGTCCGAATATACACGGTTCAGTGGTCAACATTACAACTGTTTAAAATGCAGTGACTAATCTGTAACTTATCAATATATTACAAACCAACGTTGACAATGCCAGGTTCTTTGTTGATAATTATTCCTTATATAACACCAGCTGGAAAATGTTTCCCTATTATTGATCATGCCACTTATCAGCTATACACAACATATTTCTTTGTACTTGGTACAAAATCTAAACAATGTGGACTTGGTTCATTAACCTTTTGATATTGGGCAAAAGGGGGAGTAAGACAGGCTGAGGAGAAGCACTAAAAGTAATTTCATTGTTATTTGGATTTTCATTTTGGTCAAGACATCTGAAGGGGAAAAGGGCACAAACTTTATAGGATTGAAATAGCACTTAGAGCCTGGTCTGAAATCTGTAGAAGTAAGAGGAAGACCTTCTGCTGATTTAATTTTCACTGGTTCAAGTACTGAGCAAAAGGTAAGTTTCAAAAGCTTAAAAATAAACAACACCCCGATCTTAGAGTGCTTTCCCCAAAGACAGATTGGAAGGAGAGCTCTACAAGGAGTTGGCAACAAAATCTGTAGAAAGCAGACAGAATGTGTCTTGAAGTGTGAAAGTCAAAACAAATTCTGCACCAAATCTCAGTACAGGTATTCAGAAATTATGAACTAAGTACACTTTAGAATACTTAAAAAGACGTACAAAAATTCAGTCCTCAGTATATATTCAGATACAGTCCCAAGTATATTTTTAATATAATTTATCAAGTGCAGAGTCAGACTGAAATTTAGATTCAAGTGTACTTGTCAGATGAATCTGGTAGGACTCTACATATAAATATGTATACAACAGCAAGTAAACTGATAAGAAAAGGAAGTTAAGCTTGCAGAATCAAGCATAACATTAACAATTTTCAGTTCAAGCTTTTTACCTAGGAGGCAGCTCATAATTATCTGATCCGCTACAATCTTTTTGTCATTCCTCATCTCCTGCTTAGCCACACCCCATTCCCAGCAATTTGAGCTCTTCATCCCAGTATGAACCAGTGCTCAGACATGTCTTTTTTTTTTTCCTGAAATTTCTAATGTTTTGGAAGAGGAAAAAACAGTGGTTTCCATTAAACATTTTTGTGTGTGGAGAATCCATATGGCAGTAAAGTCATAGTTTCAACAAAAAGGAAAATTAACACAGCTGACTTGTAAAGTTTAATGTAAAGCCTGAAATATTTTTACTGTAAGTGCCATCACAGTGTGCATAGAGCTGTAATTCAGCTCCCTCATGTCCCTACATCCTCTTTATGTGGAGTAGAACATCTGCACCAGCCAATAATGCTCATGATGCAGCCTCTCAAAAAAAACTGAGGCAGCCACATGAGAGGAAAAGCACCTCCCAAAAGCTCCGCACGTGGTAGTGCTCCAGCAGGGATGTTGAGTCCTGCTGGAAAATCACTGCACTGAGCTGGTTTGGGTGTTGCATGGCCCCATCACAACAACGCTGTGCCCAGTGGAGGCACTGGCCCACATTAACGCAGCGCTTGTGCCTCCGCACAGTGTCCTCATGGCCGGCTGCAAGCACAAGCGTCAGGGTCTGCCTGCGCCCATCTTCAGACAGGCTGTGAAGCACTCCTGCTTTGTCTAGCTCTCCTCTAGCTTTCCCAGCTCTTACTCTCTGCTAGGGTAATACAAAGAGCAATAGTTTTCATGGGTTAGCTGAAACATTTCCTTCTCTAGCTGTTGTAGCAAAAATGTAGACTTTTTAACCATTTTTTCTCCCTGGCAGCTCTGCCACCCTAAGCTAAATACAAAGCTAGGACAATCATGGCCTGTAACTAGGAATCACTCTAGAATTGAGGGCCATAATAGCAGTCATTTTGGCTTGTCAGAATTAAGTCTGATATTTAGGTCTCTGTATAGGAATTATCCAGTCCTTATTCTAGCAAACTCCCAATGCTTTCACCTCTGTCTGTAGGAACAGTTACAGGTCTCTCAGTTACTATGATAAGGTAGATTGACTAGTTACTGCGGGGAAGACACAGAACCACTTTCCTTGTTCCCTTTTCTTTTAGTACTTCATACCTGCAGAGGGTTTAAGAATCATCAGAGCCTGCTCCCTCTGGAACATTGCAGTGTAATCCAGTACATGAGCACACAAATGTGGAAAACTGCTCCAAAACCAAATCATCTTCCGGACCACCAATAGCTAACCTCACTGTTACTTACCCCAAGGTTTCTTGCCTTCTCCACTACAAACTTTTTGATTGCTACCTCCTTTTTTTTTGCCTGTGCTACAAGGTATAATCACACATGTTTTAAGTTCAGACTTAATGGCAGGTAAGTAAATTTACTGCATCAAGCATTTATTGTTTTCTTCTCTAATCTAGTCCCTAATCCAACTCTTTCTGTTAATATGATTTACGTAAATTACATATTCAGAGCAAGTTAGTATCCTAGCCAGAGGTTACTTACAATTTAAGGAAATGCCAATACTTTATTAACTCCGTCAACACATATACTAGCCATGGTCTTTAAATTTTGATCAAGTTTTCAATGACTGCAGTGAAGGTATCTTAACAAGTGATACTTCATAAGAACCACAAAGATGGCACTTAATAAGCAAATAAGGGTTATTATTATTATTATTTAAATTAGTTTATATTTTATGTATACCCAACCCCCCTTTTTTTTGTTTGTTCTATTGTGCTGCTTTGAAATTATATCGTAGATCTATACCTGTTCTTGGAAATACGACTCTCCACATTTTTCAATTAATTCTAACTACTTAGAAACCAGTATCAAATACTTTCCTGGTGTCCTGTTTTTTTCTGGAATAGAGTTAATTTTATTCCTAGTAGCTGGTGGCAGTATTGGGTCAGCATGTGAGAATAATGTTGATAAAACGCTGATATTTTAGTTGTTGCTTGGTACTGCTTACTCTAAGTCAAGGACTTTTTAGTTTCCATTACCCTGCCAATGAGAAGGTGCACAAGAAGCTGGGAGGGAGAATGGCCAGGACAGCTGACCTGAACTGACCAAAGGGATACTCCACATCACAGAACATCATGCTCAGTCTATGAACTGGAGGGAGGTTGGCCCAGAGGCGTCAATTGCTGCTCAGGGACAGGCTGGGCATCAGTCGGTGGGTGGTGAGCAACTGTGTTGAGCATCACTTGTATTTCTTGGGCTCCCCCTCCTCTTTTTCATCAGAATTATTATTATAATATTGTGCTTTTTTTCCAATAATTAAACTCTTATCTCAACCCATGAGTTTTACCTGTTTTTTCCAATTCTCCTCCCTGTGCCACGGAGGAGGAAGAGGGGGAGTGAGAGAGTGGCTGTATGGGGCTTAGTTGCTGGTTGGGGTTCAACCATGAAACTTGGTATTGAAATATGCTACGTATAGTTAATTGCCTTGCTCTGCAAATGTAACAAATATTTAAAACAAAGAAAAACTTTAGTGTATTTCTACCCACAAAGGACAAAGAGTCTATTTGCCATGCTATTATGCAGTGCACTGAAAAATCATGGCTAGGCTGCTTCCCGTGCTTAGTTCAAGCCCCCTCCTCAAAATATGGGTTAAGCTTTGTTTCCTGGTATTTTCTACAGTTTCATCTAGATTTTAAAACAAAGGAAGAAGCAAGAAACAAAATTAAATCTTAATGCAGCATTCAAGACAGTAATACGCCTAAGGAAGTAAGTTGGTCTTTCTTTTGTCTTCTTGCTCTTTCCTTCCATGGGCCCTTTTTTCTCTTCATCAGAAAAAGAAAAAAGAAAAAGAAAAAGAAAAAGAAAAAGAAAAAGAAAAAGAAAAAGAAAAAGAAAAAGAAAAAGAAAAAGAAAAAGAAAAAGAAAAAGAAAAAGAAAAAGATAAAGAAAAAGAAAAAGAAAAAGATAGTGCTAAAAGACAGTAATGAATACCATTATTCCTGAAGTCAAAGGAAATTGGGTAATGATAAAAGTAACAGTGACTTTAAAGCACTAAAACTGGCCTCAGTAGTTGCTGCAAGTGGTCTCTGTTGTATCTTTCTATTCTCAAATGTTCTTTCCACCCTTTCTGGCAATCTCACCATTGGTGACACAAAGCTTCTCTTGTCACAACTTGTTCCTTCCAAAATTGGAAAGCAATTCCACTCTACAATGACATGTGGACAATGTTTGGCAACCCATCGTTCTGCTCAAAGCAATATCCATTCTCATGCCCTTCAGGCTCTTGCCTCAGTTTGCCCTGGGCATTCATGGAGGCTGCCTGGCAGCTGTAGAAACTGGAGTGTCAAATTCTGTAATGAAGTATTCCAGGAATGGAAAATTGGTGTTAATGTTGACCTACGGATTTGGCTAATTAAAGCAATATATATTAGATATTAATATCACTGGCAGTACTTAGGAAGCTCTCTGGACACTAATTAGATGTTTAGAATTCCACCATATGCAATCAGTGGAAAACATTCGTAGCTCATCAGCAAAGCTTCATGAAAGAAATGAGAAATACTATCAACATTTTCAGCTACAGTCTTTTCCTGTATTATTCAGATGGAAAAACTCCGTGTTCCATGGTTTACAATAGGCTTACACTAGCTTAACTCACAAAAGTTAAACCCACCCTTTTCTATTTGAAAAAGCCAGTAAAAAATTTAGTATGAACTAATATTCCCATTGCACTTTTCCTTGAACTCTTCTGGGTGCTTAATGCTGCAGGTGAGTTTCCACTTTATGTTCTCCAGTCACATGATAATAGCTTAAAAATATTTTCAACTAAAGGCAGTGACACATGCAAGTATTTACCTCCATTCTGAAAAAGTTGCTTCTCTTACATTAGTCAAGTGTGTTAGACTGGGTTTTTGATTTTGTGGGGGTTTTTTGTGTTTTGTTTTGGTTTTTTTTTTTCCTTTCTTTTTATCTTTTCAGAGCAAAAAGTAAATAGTTCAGAACACAAATATTTTTATACGGAGATTTCTGATGTAGGGATGTAAGGGGAAAAAAGTAGGAAAGGGAACCATTGATTTTAATGTGCAAAATATCCCAGTCACACCACAGAAAACTACTTACAAAGTGTTTTAAGGGTTTAAGAAAACACAGAATCTGCCATAACAAGTGGAAATGGAATAGAGTCAATCATTGCATCTTGCTACATTTGTTGTAACACTAACTTCAGCTGAGTTCTCATACTTACAGAGCAAAGAGAAAACAGTGGTGATTACTATGACACACTCCTATAGGTTGTACATAAAACCCAATCCATAGGGCCAAATTCAAATTTTAGCAACTATGAAGCTGGGATGTTTATTTTAGGGGCTGCTGCAAAATCTGTTTGGCATCCACGCTCTGTGTAAATGTCAAGGTAGCTATCAAGCAGAGTCTCCATTTTCACAGAAGCAATGTTTCCATCTTCTTTTGGCAAGCATTGTGCAGGCAAAGTGTCACTGCAGCAGGTCTGAACTAGATGTGTTGTACTGTATTTGTGTATATCAGAAGTGAAACTTAATTTGTCTTTACATCAAGGGCCAAATGTTTTAAAGCTTTTAAATTAAAACTGCATAGTGCCTGCCATGCACAACTCAAAGTGGCAACCACTTCACTTCTTGCTGTATGCTCTGACTAGTGTTCATGTGGATTACATTTTAATATTAGGCTGGAAGCTTAATTATAAAGGATTATTAGCAGATCATGGGAGTATTGCAGTGAGATAGGGTCATGCAGAGTAGAATATTAAGAGCTGTCTAATCTTTGACCACTTTCTCCGTATCATTTTAGAATCATCATGCAAATAGAGCTACTCACAAAACTGTTCAAGGCATTTTCTTCATCTTCCATCTTCTCAGAGATCTATTGCTGGATCTCCTGAAGCAATCTGATTGTTTTGTTTTTTTGTAGGCTTTTTGGGACAGGGACCATGTGTTTCCTTCATGCTTTTGCATCCTGCTAAACATACCTCTGGAGACAGACGGATAATAACATGCTTTGTATGTGGAAGTCCTGTGGCAGTAAAGGCACTTTGGAGGATAGGAGATAACACGTGTGAGGGACATTGGAGTCAAGATAAAATATGTGTGTATAGAAAGTCAATCTGAAAATAGGTCATAATAAAATTGTAGTAGAGTGTAGGTCTAGTAAAGGCAGTTAAGCTTTATTTGATAGCAGTGATCAGAATACAAGCAACACTATTTTTCTGTAGAGGGATGCAGTGTGGTTTTAAAATAGCACTTATGTTGGCTTTGTCACATTAACTGTGGGAACTCTGGTGGAAATACATTTAGGTACTTGAAGACCATAAGTTCAGAGATAAGCTTGGCCGATACCGTGAACAGCTTGCCTGAGAGGTAAATTGCATGCAGAAACTAAACATGACAGCCAAAGATAAAACACTTATTATGATTAATACCAGAAGATGTAACAGGCTTTACTTACTGCAGCCGCAGGAAACCTCACTTTTACCAGATAGTGTTTACAACTCCAATTGCACTCACAGGGCAACCATATGCTTTTTTAGTAGATGGTCTCTTATCTGTGAAACTTCTCACCCATGTGAATTTTAACTTCTGCATTATTCATGTGAATGTTTTAGGAGATTTACAAGTCTGTAAGATTTTGTACACCTATTAAAAAACCTAAAACAGTCTGACAGCTAGACAAATTTTTAAGAATGCCGTAGATGAGGAATGTGACAGTCTTCTTGTGAGCAGTTTATACTATGAAGATTGCTAAATGAACATTAGCTTACGTAGAAGGTGGCAAGTAAGGTTCATTCCCATATGTATATTGCCCTGTAAATATCTGCACAAATGACCACACTGCATTCCTCATCTCTTATATGACAAATGATAAAGTACTATTTCATTTAAATGCAGTAAAAAAAAATAGAAAATATCAGAATAAAATATTTTCAGCATTATTTTAGCATCTCTTTTAGTTCCCTTTAAGTCATTCTAATTTAGATTTTTAGTTCCATTTCTGAAATTTATTTTGCTTGAGTAAACAAGAACAAATCCAGGTGGAAAGATATTAATGCCACTTCTTTCAGCTCAGCAGAAAAACCAAATTATTCTTCCACTTTAAATTTTGTTCCATAATCTGATAATAATCAGTACCTATGCTGGACTATGGCTCCAATATAAACCAGTAGAACACCACAAGGGATATTTTCTGCAAATATAGTTTTAAATGTGGCAGATGAAAAGAAAATTTTTATATTTGTTTTTATACAGAATGAATAACAGGCAATGTATAAAACATTGAAAAGGAATATAAAAGCAACAGATAACCCATATGGAACATTAGTAGTGGAAAGCACTTTCTATAATATTTGAAGTATTTTGAGTTACTTGGCCTAGTCTACAACACTAATTCATAGTAGCTGTTAGAAAAAAACCACTTAGTTTCCTGATGGCTATAGATTGGACCAAAATGGTATTCATGATAGTGATAAAATTATTTAAATAAAGTTGTGAGAGGAGTATTGAACTTCTTAATAGTGATTTTAAAAAATTATTTACCTATCAAATCACAGAGTACCAAAACATAAGCCAAGGAGAAGATCTCACCCTGTTCTTGCACATACACACACAAACAGAGGATTTATAGTTGAAGGAGGAAACGGCAGGGAACGCATGCCCTCCTAAAAGTGTTCCCAGAGCCAGGAATCTGCCCTCACTCAGCCAGGAAGACAGACTGACAGTGGTGACGAGACATCAGCAACTCAAGGAAAGCAGCTCCAGCCCTTTCTGTGTGGCAAATGGAAGCAGAACGATAAGAATGTTGCTGTCATCCTGGGACTGCTCTCAATCAACATAACCAGTGCTTGAAAAACCATGAGCAGCTGGATGACTGGAGGCTGGAGACGTCACCCCCCCACACCTTCACCCCTCCAGCCCTGTGACCCCACACTGTCTGCAGGGCATCCTGCAAGTGGAGCTTGCCTGCGACCTGGGTCAGACAGGGCTGATGTCCCCATGTCACTCCCAGGCCCTTGAGAGTGAGCAGGGGGGCTGTTTTAGCAGATTTTAGTATAGCAAAGCTGCATGTGAGCTGATGTGTTTCCTGTCAGTCTCCAATGGCCTGTGTGACACACTGAAGAGAGTCTAACAACAGCTGAGTTTTTTGCTTCTCTGACTAAAAGAGGCAATAAAAAGAAAATTAATTTTAGCCTGACTTAAAAGAATTTTTTAATTTATTGATGAAAAAGCGGTAAAATTTCTTTGATTCAACAATAACAGGAGAACTATTTCTCTTTGTTTTCTTCTGTTTGGGGAGGTCAACTTTAGGCTCTTTTTCAGAAAGCTAAAGCACCTTAAACAATTATATAATTCTGAAACCACAAGCATAGTCACACATTTATCTCCTTACCAGTCTTTCCCCAAATGAATAGTTCAGAACTTGCCAACAAATGCAACCTGAATTTATTGTGGTTTTCATTCTGCAGACTCATATCCTGTGTGATCCCAGAATGTTCTCTCTCTTATTTTTGTTTCATGGTCAGTGAAGTCCTGCATGAAGCAAAAATTGACTCAGTTTCAATATTGGTCTCTTATGACACTCTGCATGTAGGAGCAATGGAGAAAAATCTCATGAGATAAGCTCCAACATTGCAGTAGAACCAACAATACACTATCTCCAGAGAATATATCACTTAGAATAGGATTTTATTTATCAGTTTAGAGAATTGATTAAATTTCAAAATCAAACTATTCCATATAGGTTAAATAACTTTGAACTTGTACAAGTTATATCATTGCTGATGCCATATCATTGCTTTATGCATATATAGTCCTCAAATTTTTATTTGAAAAAAGAAAGAAGCAATAAATAACGAAATCCCAAGCAATGAATCAAGAACTCCATACTTTTTTTTTTGCTTGACACCTTTCCAAATTTTCATTTTTAACATCTTTTAAACGGTTCTAGTCATTTGTGAATATATCTAATAAATTGGTTAGACTTGCAGTTAACATTATCATTTTTTTTTACATTAAAAGCCTTCTTTTTTTTTTTCTCTCCCACCCTTTAGAAATATGTCAATTTGGGAAAACAACCCTGTGATCCATATGTTTATCCACTAACTCCAAAAACGTTTTCAGTGGAGAGGTTTCCTTAGTATGATGCTAAACTTCTGGTCAAACTGGGACATAAGATCCACTAGTTAAAGATGCAGCAGCACGACAGCTAAGGCATTAGCCTGATACTCGAGAGCTCAACCTCAAACCCCAGCTCTGTACACCTAACCTGGCGACCTGAGCCCCATTCCTTGCTTACTCTTGAATTTTGTCCCTTGCAATGGGCAAAATTTCTTGTAATTCAGTCTGAACGCGTCAGGTTCTTAAAAAACAAAATGATATAAAGTTTATAAAAAACATTTCTCCCCAAACAGAAACAACATAGTATATAATTTCCTGGCAGTAACTAAACTCCAAGATTTTTTTCTTAATTAAATTAGGCATTAAATCAATGCAGCAGATTTATTTTCCTGTTTGTATTTTTTATTAATTAAATCTGCGCCATCTGCCTCTGTTTGTCTGTTTCACAATCCTTTCATCTAGCATTGTATGTTTATATTTTAAATGCATATTAGCTTTTATGATGGATTTTGTAACTGCAGAATGGTAGCAGCAGAGGCAGTTGTCCTGAAAGGACAGCTGGAAGTTACAAAATAGCAGCACAGAAAGCACTGAAGCACAGAAAAACAAGGGACAAGATCATCTAACAGAATAGATAATCAAAATAATGCTTTGTTAAGCAGAAGTCACTTAAACACAGCAGCATAACACAGAGAGACCTCTTCTACATGAGCAAGGATGTGGGATTAGTTTCTATATACTACATTAATAATTCAGAATACAAACAGAAGAATTTCAGATCTGTCAATCTAACACGTAAAGCACTCTTTTTATTAAAATAGTCAGCTTTCTCCCCAAATGGATATTAAATGGTTCTGCATCCTGTAGTAGCACGCAAGTTACAAAAAAGCATGTGTGTGTATAATATTTACTCATGGACTTGAGCTCTCATCATCTGATATCAATTTAATCTTTATTTCTAGAATTTTTTCTCTTAGAACAAAAACCTCTAAGAATTTCCTCCTGAAATTACATATTGCATCTCTAAATACATACATCATTATATGGAGTCCTTAAGATGAGACGAATTCATCATATTGAATTGCAGGTGGTACCATTCTCCCCAAACAACTAAAGTCAAGCACTGCTTGTCACAATTAACAGAGACAGCCTTGTAACGTTTCAGCATGAAAAATAGAAGTGTAATAACTTTTAATGCTGAATGGTTGAATAATAAAACTTTCTGTTCTGATTTACATCACGGACAGTCATAAATTATGATTTTTTTACACAGTTTTGAACTACAATAATTGATAGAGTTCAACAGAAGTTATCTGTCACAAACACATTTCTTGAGAATTTTTGGGTTTGTTGTGGTAACAAATTTTTAGTGAAGTTATACCTAGACATCAGAGACATGGTAAGAATTTAAATAATTGTGATTTGATGCAACACAATAAAGAAACAGTCTTGTCATCTGCTAGAGGAAACAAGTGGTTCCTGTAGGTATAGGTCATTGATTAAAAGGTGATAGATAAAAAAAAAGCTGAGAGGAATAGGGGAATAGTTTCTCAACCAGTAGTGATTGACAGAAGGTACAAAAACCCCCATATATCCTCCTCTTATACAACTCAGTGGAATTAGACTTTTATTCAGTTTGATTTGGAGGAGACTAAGGCATTTTAGGGTTTTTTTTGTTTTGTTTTTTTAATATCTGGAAAAGTAAGAATTGTAAGCACGTGTAACAATATAATTTACCTATGAGTAACATTAACTATCAGTCTGACCCTTTCTCCAGCAGTGCTCTCCAGGCCAGTTACAACTGCAAATACAAAGCTACAGGTGACAATAACAGAAAGAGTCACACAGTATGTATCTAGAGAGGTATCATCTGTTTTTCTGTAAAACCATTTTGGAGGAAAATTCCACTGTGCAAAGGCCATCCAGTGGGCAATGATCTGACTCTGCAGTTCTCACATCACTGCACATTAGCAGTAGAAAAATGACCTTGGTATGTAACAAAGCCAAGTCTCCACACTGATTTGGAGAAGGAGGAAGGTTTAAGGACTGCGCTCTGGCTCCTTATCAAGTTTAAATCTTTACCAGACAAGATTCCAGCGGAAATCCAAATCCACAGGTTTTGCAGGATCACAATTTCTCCTAAATTACCCTCAGACTGCTTGAGACAGGTCTAATTTCACTGAACAAGTGCAAGCCATCCTTTCAGCGTGCTGCTTCCTTGTGTCCTGAGCTGTGATGTACATACCACAGCCATTCTCACATCCCTCACGAAAGCATCCCACAGGTGCAGCTATGGCCCTGTAGTTCCGCAAGTCAGCCAACAAAATTCCTTCCTCCCCTTGGCACATGGGAGGTTTGAATGCATACTTTTCATTAGCTCAATTCAGAAGTCCATTCTGAACTGTCTTATTCTAAGTATAAAGAAAAGCCAAACCTTCATACTTCCAACTCTCGGTCACTGGCCTACAGATAATCTTAAGCTCCGTTTATGTCTTCCTGGGTAAAATATATATGCAGGGGTTTTTTTTGTCTACCAGACGTATTCTTTCTTAAATGTGGAATCATTCTAATTTAGGGTCTCGTCCTGTAAAAACTTGCTGCCCTGACTTTTAGGCCTTGCAAAACTTTTTTATTTATTTTCATCAGAAGTACCATAAGCCTGTCAGAAGCTTTTTGAAAGACTGCTCTGGCTCAGTAGCCAGAAGTTATTTATCAAACCTGAAAAGGACAGTCCCGAAACAGTATTTTTTTTTTTTTAACCTACTTGCTAAATCTGACAAAATATATTAAGATTTCTGATTTTATAAACTAAGAATCAGTTCCTTCTTCAATTGTACTTAAGAAGCTCCACTAATTCTGGTGGAAGGTCTGTGGAATTTTAGATTTTAGTAATTTTAGATTGCACAATACACTTTTCTTCTGCTAAAATCTTTATTATTCATTGACTTCAGATGCCTACTAAAATCTGCATTTTTATCATAGGCAGGGATAAACTGATACAAAACATATACCTCAAAAACTTTCTAGATTTAGGCCAGAAAAAAAAGAATCTATCTTTGAATCAGATATTTTGTGACTAGAGCACAAAATAAATAACAAAATTCAATTAATAACAAAAAGAAAATAAATGTATTAATTAATTGGTTCTCAGCTGTACATGGGATGGCTATTCAGTATTTCATTTTCACTTAAGTGTACAAACCAGAAAAACAAACATGAAAATATTAATAATCATATCATTTTGATTTACAGAAGTCCAGGCCTCAGCTGGTGACAGAGGAACTCCAGGGAACATAGACAGAATGCGGTTCTACTTCCCCTCCTAGCAATGAAACGTCCTAGCACAGTTTTGAGCTAAGCTGAAGTTTTTGTGACTTGAGCATGGGGAGAATCAGACCTTCATTGACTTCAGTGAGAAATTAAGAAGCCAAAAGAATCTTATTGTCCGCAATACTCAAGCATAAATTAGACCTTACACGTGCACCTGGGTGAAGACCTGAGGGTGTTGTTTGACAAGAAGCTCAACCTGCCCCAGCAACGTGCACTCGGGGCCCAGAAAGCCATCTGTGTCCTGGGCTGCATCCAGATGAGTGTGGGCAGCAGGGTGAGGGCTCCCCCTCTGCTCAGCTCTCGTGAGACCCCACCTGGAATGCTGCATCCAGGTGGTCTTTAAGGACCCTTCCAACCCAAGCCATTCTATAATTCTATGATACACCCCCAAATTAGCATATGAACACACAGGCACGCAAATCGTTGAACACGGTAGGTGGAGACTGGGTTCACCGCAGATCAGCTTTCTGTGCAAATGCAGAACCCAGCACCTACAGGACTCTGGAGAACAATCCTGCTTGGCAACCTGCAGGTTTAAGAACTGGAATTCAGAACTCCCCCACAAGTGCACAGGGGATGCACAGTAGCTGCAACATATCTGACACGGCACTTGTGCATTGAAAATCGATCGTGGCGCACTGCAGGGCCTCACTGTAGGTGAATATGGCCTCCTGTCTCAAAGGAGAATTGCTTCCAAGACAAGTAGGTATTTCTAAATTATTTCTAGGATTATTAAAGCATGCTCTCCATAC
Source organism: Ifrita kowaldi (assembly GCA_013398055.1). Taxonomy (NCBI): domain Eukaryota; kingdom Metazoa; phylum Chordata; class Aves; order Passeriformes; family Cinclosomatidae; genus Ifrita; species Ifrita kowaldi. The sequence continues at coordinate 26,227 of VZRS01000504.1, read as the reverse complement.
CAGATGTGAGCTCTGCAGCGGCAGCTGAACTCTGCAAGTCTACTGGAGTGCATTAGAAGAGTGGGAAGCTCTATGACCACAGGAGGAATGTGGGGCTTGCCCATTCCTGCTCAATTTCAAACAGCACTTCTGTGAGTGTTTAGGAGACAGAGACATTTAGCTGTACATTTCTCTCTCTCCTCCCTTCTCCCTCCCCCTCGTCTTTATTATAGTAAAGTGTTTCATGCATTCACCATAGTATTTCCTTTAACAAAATTCTTCCTTCTGCCTCAGAACCATGCACAACCTGGCACTTGGGGAAAATTTTCGGCTACTTTACCATATGCACCATGTCTAAAAATAAATCTATGTGCTTTTTCACTACAAAGATAAAAAGGTCATCCTTCCTCTGCACAGGCTTTTGTTCATATTTGAAAAAAAAATGCTGTGAAATACTACTTTGTTAAGTCTGTTCTGAAACGTCTGTAAATGTAAAAGAACAACTGATTCAGACCCGACAATTAATTTTATCTTACTGGCAACAAATTTTCTTATAATACAATTAAGATCTGAGTTAAGAAGTGATATTACTTTTAATGAGGTGATGCAAAAGCCCTCTTTCTCTCTCATTCCTAAGTGTTTATTACAACTAATTTCTTTAGGTGAATGAATTTATTTCTGCGTGTACTTTTTTTACAATTCACAATTTACATATTTATTAAAATGCCAGATATGGGAGTGGTAACAGTATCTTTGTGTAGACTTCTCATTTTTGCTGATTTTTCTCTGAGAGTCTGGCTAGCTTCACAAAGTATCCAGATAAGGCAAATTGCTGGTGTCATGTGAATTATCTCACAGAAACAAGTTCTGCCAATGGCTTTAGTGTATTTGTGCCAGTAAACTGTATAATACTTAAAATTTATTATTTAAATAGGAATACACTGTTAAAAAAAATCCAGTCAATAAAGAACACAAGCAAATTATCAAGTTTCAGTTTGGGCTGAAAAAAATTAGTAAATTCTATTTGTGCTGGAGGTAGCTGATATATCAAATTTAGAGAAGCAGCCTGACCTTTTTCTGGACAAACTAATGAAGTTAGCATATAAACAAAAATCAAGATTTTTCTGTATGTTAAAAAAGCAGTGCATCATGTGGTACTTTAAAAATTATTTAGGAAGGTTGATCCTTTTAATTCCTTTCAAAACCAAGCATTTCTAAATAAAAGTTACATGGGCTCTTGAATGAATTATGTCCTTTGTCAAACATTTCACTGCCAGGTCACAGCCCCCCATGAATCAAACAGGTTTGGTGAAATCTGTAAATGAGTATTTCAGTCTCATCAGAGAAAGAGACTGCTATGGGATGGAGGTTTATTATTAGAATATGGCTTTTAGGCGACAAGACACAACCAGACTAAATGACCTGTGCTTTGAAGGTGGAAACTGTGAATGACAACAGTAATGACAAGGAGTATCATGAAGAGACTAAAAACCAGTCGAATGAAATCCTACCAGGAGTCTGATTCTACACTGCTTTGCTTCATCTCCTAGTCACAGACATCCTTACAAAGCCAGTATGAAATTTAGACAGGTTTTAACACTGATTTTGCACTAATCTCTCATACTAAAGGGTGGACAAGCAGTGCAGATTTATATTTACATTTGTTTTGTCTTTTCTCATATTTGAGTGATACATGTATTGTTATATAGAGACATGGTTTTCATATATAAAAAAGCCATATATAGATACACAAAATTTGAATACGTGTTTTAAATACGTATTTAGCTACACACACATATATTTCCCTTCTTTATTGCTGAAAACTGAAGCTCTAAGAAATCTTTTTCATACAAATAAATGAAGATCAACTTGAGTAACTAGCTTTAGTCTGTATCTACTGGATAATTTCTGAATGTTTGCTTTCAGTTTTAAGCCATGCTTGCATATTATTACCAGTGACAGTAAAGCACACATTTGTAGGTAATGCTCTAATCTCACAGCCAACTCCAGTAATCTTGCACTGTGAAAGGCTTCTGAATGAAATTATTTTACTGCTGATATGCATGCGAAATACAATAGTTGTATATACATGACAAAAATAATAGAAACATAACTTAGGAAGAGTAAAAGGAAAAAGGTAAGCAGTCAATGCTAGATGCTTCCTCTAATTCACAGGAAAAAACCAGTTTTTTTACTGCAAAAAGCTTACTCTCTAAAGCTTTGTTTCCACGACGAACTCACTCTGCAGGAATTCAGTGTAACTTTCCCATGTTGTTGGCAATACATACACATTTCCTGTGTAGGCAGCTTCCTGCAGCACTTTTTACTCTGTTTTGAAAGTGGGATAATCCCTCTGACCTGGAACTAATTTCATTATTAGGTGTGCCAGTGGGGAAGATAACATACCATAGCTGATACTTCATACATTCACAGCTTACCTAACCATGTAGCAACATCCCTATGTGTAGAGAAACTGTAATACCATGGAAGAAGACATAGGAAAGATTTTTCTATTTTAATTTAATTCCTGTTTTTCTGTACTAACCTATAGGCTTCAAGCCCATTAGTTTAACATGCTTTACTCACACAATCTCCATGCTTTTTGTTAGCTGAATAAATTATGAGACACCAATCCAGGAAGAAAATTCGACATAATTGCTATTCTGCAGAGGCTCCTGCAAGTGTCTGAGTTCACATCAACAGATCTATGGTCTACCATAAATATATCCAGGTGCATAATGTAGTCTCATGATCGGATCTTTTATATTATAATCTAATTAGTGATCTAGTCCACTACATTATAAAATACTCTGAAGTTGGTCAAATAATAAACAGGGAATACCAGTGAATAACAGGGCAGATTCATTCTGTCCTTTACTTAAAAAGGATCATGTTACCTATTTGAAAGCACATGACTACTGATTCTTTACAGTATCCAGAAAGCTCTCTAATCGTTAATCTGAAGGAACATGCATGATCAGAAGGTAGCAGGGCATAATGCAGTACAGTTAACTAATGCAGCAGAACAATAACAGCAGAAACAGTATATAGGCCTCCAGGAATCATTCCTATACCCTCATCCAAACTGTTGGATTAATTCTTTTGAGAGATAGTTTGTCAGTGACTGATTCCATAATGGAAACACCGATGGAAAACAGCACAATGGAAACATTTAGCAGGTTTTGACACACTGCCTTCACATTGGGCAGAATTGGACAGCAAATTACAAAGTAGCTGAGGCTGAAAAGCAGTTCTGGAGGTCTGTACTCTAATCCCCCAGACCAAAGTAGGTTCAGCCAGGACAGATGGCTCAGGGCCTACCTCTCCCAAATCAAGTTGTCTTCTTTTTTTTAACTCCCCTTCTTTTCTTTCCCATCCTCTCAGTTTTTTGAGTTCTTTGGATTTCCCTTCTTTTGTTATGAAATATTGAACTGCGTGCTGGTGCTGAACAAAAATCACATTTGAACCACAGAAGCTCACTAGAAAGCCCTGGTAATGAAGGTTCTCATGTTCTCACATTTAGAAGGTCAAGCATTATGTAAATAAAAAGATACTATGAGACAATATAACCACAAAAAGTGGCCTTTCAATACAGTTCAAATAGATGGAAATTTGCATGTATTCAGTGGTCTACATTAGGTGACTAAAGCCAGTCTTTCAAATCCTAAGTTTCATATTACATCTCACTGAACCCGAAAGACTGAGAAAAACTATTACCTTTCACCATGTAATTTCACACCGAATTTCAGAAAAAAAGGTGCAGTTATAAACTAGGCGGCATGAATTCAAGAAAAAGATTCACTGGAAGCTGTGAGGGTTTGGGCATAACTCTTGTTCTGCAAAGTTCTACCAACAGCTCCCACTTACAATGACACTTTTAATGTCCTTATCTTTGACAACTGGATAATCTTTGTTGGACCAGCAAATTTTGTTTGAAAAACTGAGAATTTTCTCAAAAAGAAGTATCGGAGAGAAACTCCCTCAGAGAACTTCAAGGAAAAAAAATACAAAATGAGGTTCAAGATTTAACCGGACTTAGAAGAGGACCTTTGACCGTAGCCCAATGTAAGGATCTTAGTCCAAATTAGAATAGTAATTGAAATGACACCATGAATACCATGCCATTGCTCTAACATATAAAATTCTTGTAGCAAATTAAAATAATTAAAAATGAGGACATTATTATTACCTACTTGGCCTATGGTGAAAAGTTCCAGCATAATTTAACTACATAAGTGTAATTTGTTTTATATAAAAATAAACCTTATGAGAACATTAAGAAGCCCAAATCAGTTTTTTAATTTGTACAAGAATCTTTCCTAAAGTGACTTCTTCTCTCCCAATACCAGCAAAGCTTTAGACAAACATACAGACAGATAAGAGAGAAGCAAAGACCCCATCCATGAAACTGTATTATGAGAAGAGCCCTGCTGACATTGGAGCAGGAACATGCATAACATCAGTAAGTGCCTGCAAGCACATGGGCAGATACCAGATGTCAGGATGCCACCCCACAGTCACCGCCATGGCTGGGCTAAGAGAAGCTCCTTCAAGCACAGCTCATCTTGCACCTCTGTTTGTCATGAATTGAAGCTGAATTGATGATGTGCTAACCCAGCATCTAGCCACAAGGAAGTCTTTCCCCTGCTTGCCTCCAAAGGACCCAGGGCATGTTTGCAGATGCAAAGTTGGCTGTAGGAAGAGCTTTCTAAGAGGGGAGGAAAACTGACCATCTTTCACCCCGAACCCTGATTCTGCAAGGCTTCAATAACTGCTTTAACTTGTGCAGAAGATCACATGGACACAGGATAACTTCATGAACTGGAAAAATACAAGCCACCATCAATGAGTCCTCACATCTGCGTGGAATGAATTCAGCCTCAAATGAAAGTGTGTGGGAGCAGAAAGGCAAAAGAGGTCTTGCCAATGAGAATAAACACTATGAAAATGGAGTCACTTCCTTTGTTTTTCTTCCTTCCCTGATTAACTGATAATCATATTAATATCTATAGTTCAAAATAAAAAACAGTACAACATTTTTTGAGAAACTAAATGAAACTATTTGGCATTTCTTATTTATTGATAAGGAATAAGCTTGATAGTTGCTGATATAAAGCAGCAGTCCAGGACTGACATTAACCAGTACAGACTGTGATGTCAATGTTATAAATCATACATGGGAGTCTCGTGTTATGCAACATCCCACAAACTGGAGCACTAGCCATTTTCTGAAGCAATAAAGTTGAAGGGTAAGTAGGTTACTTATTGTGTTACAGCACTCAGACTTCAGCTAGTAAACACTTAAAAATACATAGATGGATATTGGAGTCTCTAAATCAATTTGTAATTTCTGAACTGAAATTATAGACCAAAGCCCAAAAAGCCATGTAGTCCTGACAGAGACTTTGAAAAGTAAAACAGAAGAGGTACCAGTATATAATTATATCTGTGAGGAAGAAATGCCATTAAAAGCCGTAGCCGGATTCCAAAGCTGTAACTGTAGCATGAAGCTCATAGATTAATCATACCTTTAGAGGAACTATAGGTAACCAACACCTAAACAGCTATAGGATACTCAAAACTACATTATACTTCACCACATTCAAGTTCTTTTAGTTTACTGCTTTTACTGATAGGAGAAACTCAGAGTAACAAAAAAACCCCCAAACCAATCAAACTGCCTTTTCCTCTCTCAAGCAGAGTTTCATAATACTTTTTAAATGGAGGGAATTGATGCATGTCATTTTAAGTTCCAAGGCTGCTCAGGGGCAGGAACAAGTGAAATAAGAAGGTAAGCTGGAAAGTTCCCTTTCAGTGGTGAGAAGACACAAGCCAGAGTAAATCAATTCGGATCTCTTTTCTCTTCAGTATCTTCATTACTGAGAAAGGGTAAGCAGAAGGAAGAATGTGGTTATTGAGGGAGTTGGCACAAGATGCTCCAATCTGGTGACATGACCAAGTGTTAAAAACCACTGCAACTTCATATCAGCCATTCCTTGTTTCAGTTTAATACAAAATTTAATGTTGGTTTTCAATCTAAAATTGGCATACAACAAATGCTCAGTCTCTCCCCAGATTGATTTGACTGTATGCATGGAATCCAGGATTCCTGTGCCTTCATCATATCCAGGCATGTGCAGGAGGTGGATGTGCAATACTAGCAAATGAAAATGATGCATCTGTACTGTGTCAGGGCATGTCCTTGAAAAGAGGTCAAAAGGAGATCTAGCAAAGCGGGGGGGGTGGGGGGTGGCCTGCAGAGGAGTTGCATGCTACAAGGGTGTCATCTGAGGCTGTCGTTAAAAAGCCAACAAAGCATCCTTCCTGTAGACATCCCTTACAGCAGAGGCTCGCAATAATTGCTAACTGTATATTACTGCATTCATGATGGACTATGACAATGAAATAAAATTTCCCCTGAAAGCAGAAATCTTGCCAAGTGCTCCAGAAGCTTCCTGCACTGGCTTTTCTTGCTTAAGCTGCTTTTACTTTTTTCTGACTGAAGTTCTTGTGTGACCTTGTGAAATCCTATCCCTTCACATGCTGACAGAATGATGATGATGGAGCTATTCTTGGCCATATGATATATCTAATGACTGGTTGAGCTAATACTGCTTTCCAAATCATGGAGATCCATTCTTCTAGGGCTATTGTGTTGTAAACCCATTGATACAGGTTTTGAAATATCTTGCAAATAGTTGCTTTTCTTTTGTGTTCAACAGTCTAATTATGTTGTTAATAATTTATAATTAAATAATATCTAAAACAACAGCCTCTAAAAAAACCCCACCTACTGACACCTTGAATGATGATGTGGAGATGTTGAGGTTTCCATTTTGGGACCTACCAAATGCAATACTGATTTTTGTGTCAGGAAAACAGGTATGACCAGTCTCTTGGGAAGTGTTCACAGGAACAAGTCCTTATTTTACTGTGTTGTGTTCTTTTGGGATACACTAATCTGGCTGGAAACGAGCTTGCAGATCTACTCCTCTAATTAAGAACAATCCTACAAAGGTTGCATAGCCTGCAATGCTCACATGCTTGTTAGAGCTTCAGTGGAATTACGGTGAAGCTCATTACTCCTTCTCAGAACCTCATGTTGCTGTTATTCCTATTGTTTCAGGGTGTAACTAGAAATTTCCAGCATCCCTTCACAAAATCTGCTTTTTGAGCCAAAGACCTTTCTTTAATCTGTCCTTATTACAGACAGTGATTTCGATACTTACGTTACTTTGTGAAATTCAGTCATATGGGCTCTACATTAAGTCCTTTGCACTACATCCAGCTATAAAACCTCTTATTTTTCAGTGACTCTAACTGATAAAGGGAAGAGATTTACTTCAGCAATTGCTTGTTCCCTTTAGACATAGGAGTTTTACATTGTTTTACTCTGCTAGCACCTCTGTACCGGGTTTTCTCAAAATGAGACTTCTTGGTACCTGCTTGTAAGTTCCAACCAAGGACTGTGAGCAGGAAATTGGTGCTCAGTTTTCTTTCCAATCCTCTGTGCTACATGCACACACACACAGACACACACACACACACACACACTCTTTTATCCTTCCCTTATCTCTCTCTCAGCTTTGGCTCATAATCCCCACTTCAGGCCACTTCCCCAAGTCTCTCAGGAAAACATGCTCTTGCAAGTCTGACTTCATTCCTGCCTTCTTCCTCTGTAGCAAAAAGCTTCTCCTTGACAATCCTTTTCATCATGCCCGTACAGAGGCCCGTGTTCCTGTTTTCCACTTGGAAAACTGATGCAAACTCCTATTCTTTCATTTGATGTAATAACAGTAATTTTTTCTGTCAGACTCTTCAGCTTTATTATTTTACTAAACTAGCAATGCTACCTTTTTCAACTCTTAATAGGCTTGAGTATTTGAGAAAATTTTTCATGAGTTCTCCAGCTGTTCTGCTCCCTCCATGACACTTTTACACCTACCACAGTGTAAACTGACACATTTGAACAGACAGTGCATTGCGAGTTGTTGCAGCAGCAGCAAAATCCCACAAAACCCAACAATTATAACAGAGCAACTCAGGAAACAAAGAAGGGGCTTAGGTTTAGACACATGTTTTATTCCCACTTACTACAAAACTATTTTGCAGAAGTCCATAGTTCCACTACACCTTCACACTATAACTTAATGGAATCACAAGAGATCTAGTCTGTACATGCTTGTCATACTACAGGAAAGAGATTGAGTTAAAACTTCTGCGAGGTAACTGCAGCCATCTATAGCTGTCATTATGATTATATAGGCCATTAAGGTTATGCACAGGTCATCTCCTGGGCAGTCATAGCTCACCTGCTCTACCTGTGAAAATACTCTTTTTGTTTGCAGCCTTTTCAGCCCCAAATCAGATTACAGGAGAAACATTCTGCAGAACACAGACAAAACGTTTTCTCATCAAACACTGCCTTTCAGTGTCGAAGTTCACAATGGAATGATATTAGGTTGCACCTCTACCTCTATCAGATGGTCTGGGTCACCAGGAGTATTTTCTGTCTGCTAGCCAGTGTTCTACAGAAATTTTTGAACCTGAGGCCCCTGCACCACAGCTATCAGCCATGCAGTTATCTTCTGTTATCCTTCCAACAACTAACAAAATCCAACGACTTGTTTCACATGGCATAGCATCCTTAGACAGTCAAGTCCTGTAAATTCAAACCTGTAAACTGGATCAACTTGAAACCAGATGAATGTCATAGCTGGCAGTCTTGAACAGCCCACAGAAAGCCTGGCAAAAGCACAGTGCAATGTAAGTAAGGAGCAAAAACATCTATTTGAAGGGTATAATTAAACACATGCATAAAGAAAAAATACATGCATAAGCTCGCTTGAACCCATATATATATATATGAATCTCAATATATACCTCATAGATGGCTAACGCTCAGATCTGAAAGGCACCTATACTCCTCATGAAATTCAGGCTTTATGTTCAGAGGGAAATCCTCATTCTTCATTCATTTTTATCCCAGTATGGGTGTAAGGCAATATAACTGTATGCTCTAACCATGAGATGAAGTAAGGCAAAGCCGTGCTGTTGGCTATGATCCATGCTTCCCATAAAAGAAAGAGAGCTTTTATATGTATAAAAACAGGCTGCCCAAGACTCTAAGATAAGACTTTTCTACATTTATTTGGGTGTAAATGTATAAACAAGTGTTCACAGGATTTATACTACGTAAACTGATAAGGCAAAGGAGTATTGTTCACTGATAAGTGATGCAATTTTACATACTCTTTCTGCACTACTTTGTTTTAAAAAAACTTCATAGAAAGTATAGCATAGACTCTGAACAGAATCAATTACTCTGTAAAGCTTTTACAGGACAGTGCACTAAATTGTATTGCAGTAGCATAGCAATAGGATTGCAAACTCAAGGATACAGAAAGATTCACTAAGATATATGATAAATTCAATTATTCACAAGAAAAGGGAAATCAGGTAAATAAAACTGGCTTTGTCTTGAGTATGCTAAGCAGTCCAGTGTGCATCATAAGAGGTTATGCGTATTGACAATATTCTCAACAAGCAGGAGAGTACAGAGGATAAGTTTAGGAACACAGCAGATTTCTCAGTTGCTGTTGTGGGTTTAAACTATTATTAAAAAGACATACTTCCCGCTATTATGTTTAAGGAGAAAAACTACTTCCTTAAAGTCTCATTAAACAATATCATGTATGTCAATGAGTGGTAACCTAGAGTGAAAACATAATGATTTTAAAGTTTGAGTTCCTAAGCATTTACTCGTAACTTAAGCTTGTAATAAAAGAACATCACATTATGCAAATTGACCCTGAGTAGAGCAGAGGCAGAACAATGCTAGTGAACATTGTATGGTTTTAGACTCTGGCCTTTAAAAACATGGGAGAGGTTCAGGTGTAAATGTCATTTTTCTGAATCAGTATTTACTTTTCTACATTTGACAGAGGAAAATGCAGCATCAGTACTCTTCATCTCAGTTAAAATCTTTTGTTGTTGTTGTCAAAGCATACATCTGTGCAGACTTCAGCATCTGCATGAAGTCTAAGGGCCACATTCCATCCTACTGATGAGTTATAAGCACAGCAGTGATGGCTCAAGATTTCCCAGTATTCAACTCTACTTTCATGCTGTTAATTCACGGTATGTATGTAAAACACAGAACCAATTGTATTACAGTCTCTACAAATGAAAGGGGCAGTGGTCCCTACGCTGAAGTCTTGTAGACCAGACATAGAAGAAAGGAAAAAAGGAGGCGAGTGAGCAGTAGCAGAGGTGACTGCAGACCTCCTCCAGGTTAACCATGTAGGTGGTGTGACAGAGAAAGAAATGGAGCTGCCACCAAGGCTTCAAAGGAGCAGTTGTACAGCCACATTTCTCTTTTGAAGTGATCATCTGTGTCATATCCCCCACACCGAGCAGCACTGCTTTTCCCTGTAACCTATTCAGCACGTTGGCAGCACAACAGCTAACAGACCTTCCCAAAATAAACACAGCTTTGTCAGCAGCTGTTTTGGCAGCCATTCACGCTGGACATTAGGATGGGCAGTTGCTTTCTTACAGTGTCTCTTCCAGGCAGGTTCTCGAAATCCATCTTAGTCCCTTTGCATCCCAAAGGATTCAACCAACTGCAGTTTTCTGCTCTAGAGATGGCACAGGAATTATTAATGTGTCCCCTTCATTTCTGAGTTTGCTCTCTGGTCTGCCTTGCTTAATGGATGCATCTGCTATTTTATTCATCTGTATTTTGCATGTAATCCTTACACAACTCCCAGGAATTGAAACAGAGCCATTTAACAAAACTTTCTGGAGAAGTCCTATGACTGAAGGTAGTAATGAATCATGACATTTGGGAAAGGCACAATAGTCACACAACAACATGAGTTAAATTTAGACTGATCATTTCTATGATATAAATAGAGAGCTTTTTAGGATTGCTTTGAAGAACTGGCCAGGTAGAAGTGACAGTAACAAGAGGGCATAAGGAAAAATCAGTCTAAATTGTTAAGGATGCAATAAGCTCTGCGAATAGAACAGAGTCTCCTGTATGAAAAAAGGTTAAATACAGATCATTGCTTTGTCTGGTAATTATTATTAGCATAGTGCTTCCTGCAAGAAAGTATACCTAGCTGGAGTTGTAAAAGCAGCATTAGATAAAGCAGAGTGCTCACAACTTAGCAACAGCTTTGAAAGTATTGTCAATAAAACTACAGTTTGAAACAGGGCCAAGTGATAGTACGTGATAATACTGCACAATTGAAGCAGCACTTCAGTATCTAATCTTGGGATTAGAGCAGATCTGGAGGTTCACACTATTGAAACCATGTCAAGGCTGAATTTATAGCTCTCCTTGGCAGATATAAATAACAGCTACAGATTCTTGGAGGCAAACTTTGATATACTTCACCAAAAAAATGCCTATCAAAACCATGGAAACTTTCTTTTTCATCCCCCCTCCAAAAAAAAGAGAACATTCTCAGCTGCAGTAGATGCTGAGGCATCTGTTTTCCACTATCACTGTGTTTATATGAATGTTTCTAAGTATCCAGCTCCTTGATATTATGGTCTTGGTATTAAGTTCAGTTGAGCAAAAGACCTGGCTACAAACCAGCCTTTTACCACACACAAGGTCTTCATATGCATGAGACAGTCATCATATCCTCCCCTGTGGACATGTGATATTGTAACTATTGAAATGAAATATTTTGCATAGACAAAAAAAATTCAGAAAGCACACAATTCCTTAGTGGTAAAAGTATTTTTTTTTTCTCTTCAGTTCATTAAAAAAAATTGTGTATACACACAAATATGTATGCACACACACACATACACATATATACATATACAAAGAGGAAGGATCCAAAGACAGGATTGGTTTGGAAATCAGGAAAGGGAAATAGAAAAGTGAAGGAGGTAAAAATAGCTTGGAAAAAAATGAGGAGATGCCATATTGGAAAATGATCTTTTAAACACAGTTTTCCAAGCTGTGCTTAGAAGCTGTCCAAGATACAGCCTAGAATATATCTGTTGTACTAATGTTTCCTTGTCATACTTGGTTGTTATCATGCATGTGATGCTCCAAGTGCAGTTACTGCTGTTTGTTTTTCAACAGCTACATGAACCATATTTTTGGCAGAAATTGTTTATAATTTTTCTTCATCTTATTACTGTATTTGCATGGAAATTTCAAAGTGAAAATTATTGCCATAAAACATGGTTCCTTTCTTTTTAGCCTGACTGACAGATGCATCTGTTTGAGCAAGAACAAAACTCAACTCTATTAAACCAGTAATCCTTCCATATGACATTGTCACACAGCACAGATGTCCTTTCATAGGATTTCTGTCAAGGGGGCAGCTTGCCATTCCACATTGACAGGTAGGGCTGGGGATGATCAGCAAAGAGATCAGAGATTACTTCAAATGCCTTTCATCACATTTAAAGGAACCTTTATGCAATTCACCGTGAAGCAAAATTAATTATTGCCCTACAATAATTGCTTCCATTTATACACACCTAAATGCTACCAAATTTTGGGAATATGAGAGCTTCCCAACCAAACACAGAGCACCTGACATTAACTCTTCAATGTCTCCAGACCGAGGACTTCAAAGTGGGGATTTTCGGTCTTGTTGGAGCCTGAGCAGCTAGGATATCTTACTTAAGATGGAAAGATAAGCGAAATAGTCACAAATATTTTACTTTTCAAAAGTCATTCTTAATCTAGTTTCCCTATGCTGAATATACAAAATACATGGTATTGTGATTTAAGGCAATGGTTTCACCGGCTTGCACGTGCCTTGTGTAATTCACCTGCAGCTTCATCACGCACAAGTATTATGCTGACATCAAAAATCCATACGGCACAGAGCATGAATTATGGTTTCCCTATGAAAAATGCAATTTGAAATTATAGTCTAGAAGCCACAATAATGCATGCACTGGATAAGCAGGCAAAAAACACCAGAGGACAATAAAATTACTCATTTGGGGATGCTTCCTTTGTGCAGTTGAACCAAAACTGGCCATAGCAATGGAGAAGTGTGGGGTTTTTTGACAGTCCAAAATGTGTGCTTTTTCAAAGCATGAGGTCCCTTGAACAATTTTTCTCTTCTTTTGAAGAAGCTCATTAAATACAGGACAGCACATTTCCATATTTTAAACAAAATAATCTCCAGGCTAATCAAGAAACAATCAGACTTTTACTTCTTTGTCCTTTGGTATATAAGAGGAGAAAGCTTTCAAAAAGACAAATTCGTTTCATTTGCCAGAAATTAAATCCAGATTTAAAGCTTTTCTCTAGCCCACTACTGTTTTGTTGCTTTGGAGGGAAGTTACAGCAGTGCCAGGCCCTGGGAAGAACTTCAGCATGTGTTGGCAATCTTGCAAACTGAATTTAAAGTCCCTCAGATTCAATACTGGTATATTTATTAAGAGCAAGTCTTGCCTGAAGGTCTTTATAGGAGTTTCTACTAAGATACTGGCACTCTTTTCTAGAGTGAGTTTCCTCGTTTTTATCTCTGATGATATTTAGGGCAATGCTAATCCGCTTCCTAGGACATCCCACTGAGATACAAGTCACATTATTAACAGCTAGCAGTTTTGACCATGATTTCCAACAGGGCCATGTGAATTGATTCCTGGCATCTCCTGCATAGCCTTTCATTTAGACAAATTGCTGCTGGTTGGAGAGAAAAAGTAAAACCAAAATAAGAGACAAATAGGATTTCCTATAGATGGCATTTTTGTACATGACCTGTATTCCCTGGAATTTCATCAGGACAGTGCAAAGCGTAAGCTAGAATAGACTTCTTCCCTTTTTATACACTGTAAACAAGGTATATTGTACAGGTAATTTATTACATGTCTTAAAATACAAAAGTGACCCTGTCAGGATTCTGTAACAGTGACTTGTGATCAAATACCCAGGTAGTATGAAATTATCTCTATTGAGATAAATATTAGAATAAAAATATCAATGGAGTTACACCAATTTCTACCACCCGGATATCTGTGGTCTTCTCTACTAGCTTTACAGTCTCTACGGCAGCTCAAGCCCTGCATGTGCCTGTATATGTATTGAAAGGCTTTAATGAAGAGGAAGCAGCATGCAGCAGCATTCTTCCATTCAGGCTTTCAGTTTTAATCACCATCTCTTTCTACACTGGGGGATCCTGAAACTTTCTGGGCACATCAGAAGTCTGGGAACAAGATGCCAGTTCTGCATTTGCAGCTGACCGACTTCATGTTATTGAGCAAGACTCAAAAGATACTTGTCTGCTTCAGGGATCTGAAACTACGCAGAAAACACTGGCTCTCCCAGTTTTCAAAGTATGTAAGCAGCAAAAGCATCAGTCAAGTTCACAGCTTTCCTTCCTCTGTTCCCTCTTTGCTTTGGAAAGAAAAAACTGCAGCCTTTGTTATGAACCTTATATTTTCACCCTTTTGCCACACCAGTCAGGCTAGGGATGAAGTGTAATACAGCCATGGTACCACTACCTCGCTGAAGAATAACCAATTGGAATGAAGGAGGAAAAAAAAGAATTTTTAGGCAACGCCACAAAAACAGCCTCAGCCTCCTTTGCTCAATGTCTCTTCACTTGAACACTGATTGCCTCTTCAGTGATCAAGGCAGCTGACCAGTAGGGCTAGTTTTATCAGATACAAAATCAGAATGGAAAGGTGACTGCAATTCGGAAAAGCTTCCTACTGGCCTTGGGGGTATTTCAGGTTAAGACTCAAGTGTAGTAGCTCCCAGTTTGTTCAGTACTAAGCTTCATAAACATTTTAGTATTAAGGTTCATAGCCATTTTTAACCATTCTGCAACACCCTAATTTTTCACAGATTGTGATGAGCTTGATGAAAGAAAACTTTTAAAGAACTAAACCAAAAGCCAACAAAAACCACTCAACACATTCCTGCTGAGCTCAAACAGTGAATGCACTCTCAGATGACCCCTTGACATTTTCCAGTCACTGCAGAAAGGGCTGTCCCCTCTCTGGAAGTAATCTAAACACTGATCCTCCTAACTGTTAGAAAAGAACCAGAGATTAGGAAAAAAAGTCTTTTTCTGAGCAACAACCATCTCTTAAAAATGCCAATGTATAGCTGAACATAGGTTTGTTTTACATGGTAACAAACAAATACTTGTGCAAGGTTACACCCACAAAAGCAGAAATAGACTGGCTATGATATGGTTATAGGAAGGAGTCTACAGAAGTGGTAGGATTGTGAAAATCAGATTGGTAAAGGAAACACCTAGCAAGGCAAAGTGACAGTGAAAACATGAGATCAACATTTATCCTCCAAATGGGCTTGGAAAAGCTTATCACCTTTACATCAGTTTAGCATAAATATCTTGCAGCATAGGATTTAAAGGCAACAAAAGTACAAGTTTAGCATTAAGTACAGGCAGAGATAAGCAAACAGCTCTGGTGTTAAAGACAGGGATCACAAAAAGGCACTGGTACACAAAGAAGACTGAATTTGGAAAACAGTTGACCTAGAAAAGTACAACATAATCTAAAACTTGGGGACAGAAAAGCCCATAAACTACAGGAAGGATTGAAGTGGGATAAGCTTTATGGTAATAATTATATTCGTGCCTAAGCCCTTAACAGAGAATGCCACTGGGTTTACAAAAGTGAGAAAGCTAAGTAAAGAACTGGGAGTACTACGTTGGTTTTGTTGCTCCCTACCTGCTACACCCCCAGGATAAGTCATTGTTGAGCAAGACTAACGCTCATGCTTGACATCAACTTCATTACTCAATCTCCCATTCAAGAGCAGCATGGATTCAATCTCAAAGGGATCTAAAAAAGACAAAAATCTTAAAAATATGCTCATTCAATAATTTTTACAACTTTCCATAACTCAGCAATATTTGTAGAAACTTCTGTCAAAACTTTTGAGAGTAAAACACTCATCTGTCAAATCTAGGTCAAGCTTCTATATATGAAACTCCAGGTAAAACCAAAAAATATCAGGAATAGCAGTGTGGAACTTCTAGTACAACTGTGGGGGTAAGATTTTGAAAAAAGAGAATTTACATTATGGCTTGGTATTCTGTTTTATTTTAAATAGCACGTTGGATACAGAGGGAAGACACTCCACTTGCAGTTTCTCAGACAGGAGGCGGCAGTTATGTAGTGCAACAGAGAATCAGGGCAAGTCATGTACTGCTAGCCTTTTCTAGGCTAATGCGATGTTATTAAGTAGTGAATGTTTTTCAGTTTAACGGGAACAGCGAAACTTCTGAGCCACTGGCCCTATAGACAAAGCTTTAATTTTTTTAGTGCTTATGAAAAGAGATTTGCCCCATTGAACATTCACCCTTGGTCCTCACAGTTATCAATATTTCCATCACTGTGCTCAGAGAAAAAAAACAACTCGTGGGTCAAAAAATACAAAAATAGAGTACAAAAAAGTACTAGAAATTACTGCAGATTTCTTTAGAATGAAATGAGAAAAGGAAAGAAACATCAAATTAGCTCTTTTACCACTAACAGGATATTCGTTGCATACAGCAACAAAATATTGGATATACAGGTAGGATAAAAGTTCCTTGTTCTGAGAAAGCCATAAGTGATTTAAAGTTTTGCTTTTCCACTTTAGCTTTTTCCACTTATTTTTTTTAAACTGTGAAATATCAGGAGGGTAAAGTGCCCTACACTTCTCACGCCCTACAACTGTTTCGTGCTTTTTAAAAAAAATTCTTAAAAAAAAGACTTAATATAACCTGAGTTGCAAATTTTAAGCCCAAAAATAGAGTATACTTACTTCTAAAGAAAGCAGAAAATAGTAAGATGTCAAAAGATGTTAGGAAGGAAAATCCAAAATTGCAAGCAAATGGTTGGGTTAGTAAACAAAAACGAAAACAGAGAAGACATCTGAGACATCCAACCTTTTGTCAAAACAGAGGGGTTGGAAAAAATAATATTTGTTTAAACACAGGCTGTAAATGATAAGTAATCAAATACTAAAGATGAATCAAGTTTTACTTTGCACCTGACACTGTATGACATTGTATCTTTTATTCTTGTAATTAGAGAGATTTCAAGAAGAGGTATCACTTGAAAGTTGAAGTGTTATCAGTTGGTCTGGGAAACATCTGTTTGAAGGAATTGCGCTGCCTCTAAATTTTTGTCTGTTGCTGTCATCAGTTGAAGTCTCATATCTCATCTCCAAGAATTACAAGCCAGAATTATTGAAGCTAGTGTGAAGGAAGATGGGAAAATGTCCACTGTGCAATCCATCATTTGCTTTTTTTAGGTTCTTTTAGATGTGAAAACTTACTATCTGGTACAGAGAAGTACTGCTGAAAATACCAACATGTATTCTAAATTTTGGGAAAGGTAAAAGTGTGGGGGATGAAACGTTTCCGTGAGAGAGAGTTGGGCACAACAACCTTTCACCTTGAAACTGCAGTGCAAGTCTAGTTCGCTTAAAGTACTAGAGATGATGCTTTGAAGACTTTTCTATAGCTCCCTTGGATACCAATTCTGACACCTACTCCTACCTTACCAGCACCTAAGCTGGTTATGCTTCACAACAAGCCTCGTATGGAGGACGGAACAGCAGGAAGCCTCCTCTTCAGGGAAGATGCAACATTTGCAAGTCAGTGTGAGAAAACTCATAAATTGCATAATATCTGCTTCATAAATAATCTGATACTTCTGAAGACCTGTATGTCCTCTGACAAATGCCAAACTCCCTGTTATAAATATATCCAGTGGATTCACAGATCTTTATTTCAGGACTCCTTACCATATTTCCACTGGCTGTTTGAGCCCTTTTATGAATTTCACATGTGTAGCTTGCTGTAAACCAACTACTTATCTGAATATTTTTGGAGGCCGCTTAAAAATAGCCTCAGAAGAGTTATGAATCACTGATTAAAAGCATAAACACTTAAGTTTAAAACTCAGAATTTACTTATGGTAAGATTCATGGAAAGCTAATGCTTCTCGAGCATGAGAACAGCATTCTGCAGGCACCACCTATTCCTAGGCCAGAGAAAAGACATTCATTTATGTCCCTACAGCACTTCATATTTTCAAAGTCTTCTGCAAACATTACTAATTAATCCTCATCTACTCTTGCCAAATACGCAATTGTATTAAGAATTGACCTAACATAACCTTAAATGTTAAACAGAGCAACAGTCTACAGAAATGACAAAGAAAAACTATTCGAGCAAGGAACTGGGAAGCATTCAACTCACTGTTTCATGAACATTTATTAATTTTCAAGGTATTAGCTAAATTGATGACTGATTGGAGTTCTAGGGCATTGCAGCTATACCAGAGGTAAGGCTGGTTCACTAAACAGCATTTCTCACCCGTGAGGAACTCTGCAGCATGCTGTTTCTACAAAGATGAATTTGATTTAGTGACAATGGTCTCTTTGTTAGTGTTTACAGGTTTAAAGGATTATTGAGCCCTTCAGATTTCAAAACAACAAAAGATCCTAGAGTATTTTATTTTAAACTCCTGTTTATTTGCTAAAACATTGAGTTAATGCAATTTTTAGATATGAAGTACACAGTGCTGAGTACTCTATTGCTAAAGTAGCATAATTTGAAAACTGAGGTTTAACAATGGAAACACTAGGATTAATCTTTGTCTCTCATTCAACTTGTCTTTGAGAAGCAGAACATGAATCACCTCTGATTTTAAAAAGACAGACATTCTCTCGTACTCTGCAGCATACTAATTGTATGAATACTATATTTTACTGAATACTGATGAAGAAAATGGTATAGGCACAACTCAAAATTATTAAGTACAAACCTCAGTTTAAGCAAATGAATTCTATAATTTTCACCTTGTTGAAAACCAAATACAAAATATACCTAAGACACACAGACAATAGCTAAAATACAACTACATAGCTACAAATTCAATTCACATAGTAATTTAGAATTGCCATCTTTATTTTCTTTCACACAGAGTTTTCTCATGTTTTGAATTTAATGGTGCAAACAGAAATTCAGCTATAACATCCTGTCAATATTTCAAGGTTCTGTATCCATATATCATCAAATTCTTGAGCTGGCCCAATAATTAGCAATACCTGTTTACTTTCCAGAGAGATTACTTTGAAAGTTTCTCTATAACATGTTATTGGGGGAAAAAAATTCTGAACATATTGGGAACATTTATGGTTATCTGAAAATTTAAACATTACATATTATAACTAAATCCACTGCTTTAGCAGCTTTTCAAAGCTAGACTTACTTATTTAGTGGGTGGTTTTCTTGTTTTGTTTTAATATTATGGCACAGCCAAGGAGGATAACAATCAACTCCTCTACACCTCTTATGAGTGCACCATTGTATCAACACGACCCATACAAAAGCTCCTCCTCAGTAGCAATATGCCTCTGTTTTCCAGCATAACAGATAAAGGAGTAATAAAAATTAAAATAACAGCTACAGCAAATAGTGCAACTGGCACTGTTAAGAGAAAGGTATGCTCTGATAACAAAATTGTTGATACGAGGGCAAGGGCAGTGGCTTTATGACAGTGTAGGAGTAGAACATGAACGAGCCAGCTGAACTTTACACAAGCTGATGCCATTAATAAAAATTATTCAGTGATTTTTGCAACAATAGTGTAATGGGATCAATGGTTTCCAGATATATAACTTCAGAAAATGATTATTGATCTTCGTTATCAACTTCCACCCAGTTTGTTTAATGCTACTGCTTTTAAATAATAACTTTGTCTATAGAGATAATAAGGTTAAACTTCTGACAGACACAATTTCCCTTTTAGTCCATGACATTTTTCAAAAGGTGCCTTTAGGCTCAAGTTCAACACAGACTAGGACTGACACAGCATGTGAGACACTCCTCTTAAAAAGAAGCTCCAACTCTAAGTCACGCTGGCTTTTATTGGTGCAGCAATGGAAAGACCTCCCTCACTTGCACAAATTTCTCCATGTATTTTGTTTTCTGTGGATGCTTTCCCCTCTATATAAAAACTCTTTTCTTTGAAGAGGCTTGCTGCCTGCAAAATCTATAGAAGGAGAACTAATAAAACGTAAGTCATAGGCAGAAACCTTGAGTGGTCAACTGCCCTTAAATAAGGACATGCATGTTATGCATACTTGAAACAGCTGTTCTGTTTGTGCACATCTGGATTTGTGTTGAGTGTCTTCTTCTGCCTGCTTCCAACTGTGGATAAGAGCCAGGCAAAAAACAAGAGAAGTTCACAAACTCTGTGCTCCTGATCCATCTGCATGTAGTCATGACATCATTACTATGCTTAATTAGCATTAGCTATGAGTGACTAATGTTATTTATTAGTTACTATTAAATGCACTTGGAGCCTAAACCTGGAAAAAATATAGAGGGCTAATCTCAACTATAGATAACAAAATGGTGTAGATCAAGGAGGCAGGGAAACAAAGTCCAAGGTGACAATAATCTATTAGCTAGTTTATAATGTTATATAACAAGAATTGTTATAAGATATTCAGGTTCCCAGTATTAGAATAAAAGAGTCATAGAATATTCTGAGTTGGAAGGGACCTACAAGGATCATCAAAGTTCAGTTCCCGGCCCAACACAGAACAAACCCAAGAATCACACCACGTGCCCGAGAGCATTGTTCAAACATTTCTTGAGCTCTGACAGGCTGGTACTGTGATTGTCTCACCTCCCCTCCTCCGCACTCCTTATTTACCTATTCCTCAAATGTCAAATTTTTAAATATGCCAACAGGTCACTGACATCCCAGGATAACTGGGATCATGAAGGAAAGCAGTGAGATAGCTGTAAAAGGATGTAGTATACTGAAGCTAGTGGAGATGAAATAAAGCTAATCAAGAAAGAAGATAAGATGAGAGAAATAGGTAGAATATACTGAAAAAAAAACAACAAGAAGAGAGTGCTAGGATTTAGAGGAAGTGAGGGAGTATAATCGGCAGACAGGAAAGATGTCTGGAATTTTTCTTTTGCATTATTATTTTAAATATCAATCTAAAAGGATATTGTGCAGTGGCTCATGTGTTTGTAATTCATTGTCTGCTACTTGTGCTTTAACATGAGGGGTCAGGAATCAGTCTCCTGCACTTCCTTCATGACCCTGTCTGCATCCTTGGGCACACCACTTTACATGCCTTCATTTCCTTATGAAAGATACATTACAAGAGCAGTATGCAGCATTTGGATTTAGGACTAATGATTCAGATTTCAGACCCAATAAGAACTGAACATGCAACCAGAATGTTCAAGGTTTCTTCAAAGCACTCACTTGGTATCTGAGCTGAACTCCATCAAAAAATGGGGGAAAAGACCCTGGACAAACCAGGAAGCTGCTGACAGGTCTGTTTGTGCAGGGGTGTCTCTGTTCTTTTCCAATTCATGAGAGCGTGTCACTACTATTTCACCATACCATCCTCAGGAAAAAAGAAAAATCGTGCCCCATATGTAGCTAAGAAGACAGTATTCTAAAATTTCCCTAACTCTTCTTGATTATTCCCATGATAAACACTGGACATGCAGATGCATTTCTAAATCGGTAATTATCCCCTAAAAAGATGGAAATTCAGGGGTTTTAAAACCAATTACATAACTGCCACTATACAATCTCTCCTCATGTACCACTAAAGTATTAACATCATCCAGCTATACAACCAATAATCTTAGAGTGAACCATATTCTCCAACATGCATTTTGTAAATCACTACTGATACTTACATCAATGCTCACTTACACTGTGCATGATCCCCTGCCTCCCAAAATTTTAAACATTAAAAAGGACACGAAATTCAGAACATAATTCTAGGTTTCTTATCACAAGAGCCTGTATTGCAGCTAATAATGACCCAGGAAAAGACCAGATGATGAAAATCAGCATCAGGGAAATGCAGTTCTGATGATACATAGATGACCAGCCATGACCAAGAGATGTTGCTCTATAAATACATATGGGTGGCAGTGGGTGCAAATAAATAGCTGAATCTTTATTGGCACTGCAGCAAAACTAGCTGGATTTATGGCTCAGTAAAGATGGGTCCAGAAGCACCTCTAAGGCTCAGATGCTGCTGGGTAGCTCCCCTAGTGAGAAGTCCCACATCAGGAAGCTTCGCCTGTACCAGGATTCCTACTGCCCTGTGTTGTGAGAGCTTAGACACTAGGGGCACCATTCACACATCCTCTGTCTCCTAAGTTGTATAACATGTTGGACAAAACAGGTTTTAAAACCTTTACTCAACCTGCTGCATAATGTCAGATGTGCTCTGAAGGGAACAGAAAAAATTCTAGGCATGGCAAATCAAAGAGAAGCTATCTAAATTTTTGGAGGAGTGGAAGAAAGGTATAGCATGCCCCAGCTTTTTAAAAGGTGATCAAATTTCATTGCACAGGTAGAAAAAGAAGAAACCCCCTGATACTAAAAGACTGAGCAGGAACCTGACACAGCACAGGAAAGGACATATCTGTGCTTCAGGACTGGATTAATTTGACAGTTACCTTTAAATGTGTGTAAAGCATTTGAGACCTGTTTATAGAAGTGTGTTCATGAAGGAAAGGTGGCTGTGGACATGAAGACTTAGAAGTCCATCCACTGCAAGTTTTGGGTCATCATCTAAAATAAAACATGGCTAGCTGACAGCTAGCTATGAAGCCTTGTAGAGGTGCTTCTTTCCCAAAACAGAATGAGTTGTATCATTTCAGTGCACTATTTCTCCCCAAGCACTTGGGGAAAATGCTTACCGCATTCTTTGTAGTTTGAAAAATTTTGCAAAACATATTTTGGACTACTTAAAAAAGTTAAAACGCTCCAACCCTGAAATTAAATCTTCAAACCCCTAAATTTCAACTCCATATGTGCCTAGTTTCTGTTTCTCTACTCTCTTAACAGATGATTTTAAATCTGAAGCAATTACACTGCATCTCTTTGGAGATGTTCTCTAAAGGAATGTTCTTTTCCTGTCCTTTCCACCAAGCCTGAAAAAAGAGGGAACTATATGTGTACACACACATATGTATATAAACATATATCTCAATAAGCATTTATAGCTGTGACAAATTTATTCTTACTGTCAATTTAATACATCTGTTTTCCATTTGAATTTGATATAGAGCCTGGTGTTTTCTATTAGATCATATAAACAAGTGTTTGATTTAAAACAGGATTATTTTTCTTCACAGAGATTGAGGGCAGCAACAAACATCACTCTTTCTGGGAATACAAATGAGGTGGTAATTCTATTAAATATAATGATTTAAATAAGAAAAAAATTAATTAAAGAATTAAAAAAGCTTGTCCACAGGTCTGTTTTGTCTACTGATCTGGACAGAAATTGCTCTTGCATGACTGACTTTTCTAGTGGATTAAACCAAAATGAGACATATTTCATTTTTCCAAGTATGCATGCTTGGAAAGATCAATGAGTTTGCTGTCATTAGCAGTCCTGATGTGAAGTCCAAAGCAAGGCAGGCACTTCAGTCTATTGGATGAAGTTCACTTTCTGTTCTAGACTTTTTAATCGCTTCTTAGAAAGACAAAAAAAAGGATTTTTTTTCCTTTTCCTTTTCCAAAAAATTTTCCTTTTCTCTAAACTCATATTTTTACTTTTGTAAAAGAGGACAACTACAAGTCTGCAGATGTAGTTTGTAAAATAAAACCTTAAAGGATTTGAGTGAGAGCATGTCATCTGACAGTGAGAGATTAGGGCCATAATCAAATTTCAATGGGAACAAAACCGCCCTCAAAGGAGTAGCACACTCCTAAAACAGAATAACCTCATCTCAGAGACAGGTATTTAATTTGTAAAGCATACCTTCACAGAAAGGCAAAGCATTGTAGATTCTGACTGATAGACACCTTGCTATTCTACCCAAAAATCTGGCCCATGTGGGAGGACTGGGCTGTTACTGAGTGCTACCACACCAGCCAGCACTCCAAAAGCACCTAAGCACAGCTAAGGTACCTTATCATATTGAACCTCACACAACTGGCCATGGCCCATGGATCCAGCCTGTCCAGATCCCTCTGCTGACCCTTCCCTCCTTGCTGACCCTCCAGTAGATCAACACTCCCAACCAACTTAGTGCCATCTGCGAACTCAGTGAGGGTGCACTTGATCCCCTCATTCAGAGGATCGATGAAGATATTAAACACAACTGGCCCCAACACTGAGCCCTGGAGAATCCCACTAGCGACCGGCCAACAGCTGGATGTAACTCCATTAAACACTCTATGGGTCTGCCTATCCAGCCAGTTTTCTACCCAGTGAACAGTGCAGGCATGAAAGCCATGAGCAGCCAGTTTCTTCAGGAAGATGCTGTGGGAAGCAGTGTCAAAGTCTTTACTACCGTCTAGGTGGACACATCCGCAGCATTTCCCTCATCCACCAACTTTCCCTCATCCATCCAAGACCTTGCAGATCATGTTGATCAAGCAGATCTGGTTGGTCAAGCAGGATAGTTTATGAATCCATGCTGCCTGGGCCTGATCCCCTGGTGGTCTTGTGTGTGCCATAAGATGGCACTCAAGATGATCTGATCCTTCCCCAAAACCAAGGTCAAACTCACAGACCTGTAGTTTCCCAGATTTCCATCCAGCCCTTCTTGTAGATCAGCAGCATCACATTTGCTAACTTCTCTTGCTAATCTGGCTCTGAATAATAAAACTTCACGTACATTCAACACAGAGAGTAAATAATTTGGAAATATATGATGATGGAATTAAACTAAAATGTGGCCTATTAGGAAGAATGCTTTCACACCACCTGTGCCACAAATACATCTGCTGAGCTGTAGTGATTTTCAGAAGCACTGCTGTTGATGGTAGACCATCTGTGATTCAGAGAGGGAAAGGGAAATATGGAATAAAAATATAGAGACAAATAAAGTGTAAATAAGCTAGAACAGTTGTAAAATTCAAAAGGAGAAAATATTATCTGTTTGGTTTTTAGACATCCCAGTTTAATATCAGTATCTGAAGAAATATGGGTTCCATTAGAGTATCTGGTAAGAAAGGCACAAATGAGATTTACAACCTGGTGTTTTTGTTTTTTTCCCACGAGTATTCAAGGAGTATCCCACAAGTATGCAAAGGAATAAAAATAACATTAGAACCTGAGCAATTTATAGCAACTTACAAAGTCACCTAGCTGACCTCGTCCTAGAAAATGACAATGAGTCAAATGGCAAATGAGTTAGAATAAGAGTTGAAAGATCTTGAAATTTGGAATAAACCAGGAATTTTGTTCCTGTGTCTAGATACAGAATAGTGAGGTTTACATGACTCTACAAAGCATCTTTGAATGAACTAAGTAGTTTATGTTTACACAAGAACTGGTGAGAAACAACATGTACACTGATTGCACTGCAGCAGGCATGAGGACAGATCTTTTGCAATCAAAATGAAACAGAGGGGCTCTGAGAATTTCACAGCTTACTGGCTTCAGCTCTCTGACTGTCAATCTACTCCTTGACACTGGGGCCCAAGAAACCATTTGCCAAGAAAGCCTGGGAAAAGTTCTCATCAGTTGTTAGATTCAGGAGGAAAAATATAAGCACTCGCAAACCATGGTATGCATTTTACAGTGGTTACAAAGTGTATATGAATAGCATTTTCTTCTAGTGAAAAACCTCAAACAAATAGAAATAGCTATAATGCAAAATAGACATCTAACCCTTCCTCTAATGTTTTGTGGGGTTTTATTTCTGGTTTTTCTGAAGCTTCATATTTTCACACCTAAGACTGAGATCATTATGCTTCCTGATGCAGCAGATAAGATGTAGAAACCCCAACTTTCACTCAATACATCACATTGGACTTTCAGCCACAAGTGTAGTAATGCAAAGGTTTCAGCTTAAATGATTAAGTACTATTTCTTATTTTTTAGGGGTACTTTAGCTTGATAAAATTTAATCTCAGTCAGCTCAATAAATTATAATCAGTATTTTTATTAAGTGGAATATTTTCCATAGTAAAGCTAAACTAGTGGAAAAAAATTAAATGGGATTTTTGTTTGTGGGAAAAGGCAGTATAGCATATGAAATGTACCCAAACCAAATGGCAGCACTTTGGAACTTTTATTTGGGAGTACCGAAACATTTTTACACACTTGGCTAGGACAAAAACATCTTTTCAGAATTGTGCTGGTTTTAAGTCCCATGAAACCAGCTCACGTGGCTACATTTTGCCTTGCCTTCCAAGGGTGTGTTCAGTACAGAATCACAGAATATGCTGAGCTGGAACAGACTCAAAAGGATCACTGAGTCCAACT
>VZRS01000502.1:185347-203436 GCA_013398055.1 Ifrita kowaldi | reverse complement strand
TGGTGATAGATAAGTCATTCCCAAAATAAGACCCAGTCCATCTAACATTAGAAATCTAAGTTAGGAGAATAAATTCTCCCTCTGGAAGCATTAAAGGGAAGCCATTAGGCTCAGCGTGCGAGGAATGAATAATTGTCTTCAACATTCTTAGGCCCCTAAAATCAAGGCACAAATTAGGCAATATTCTTCTCCCCATTGCTACATCTTAATGGAATCCATTTAGATGGGAAACAAATAGTGAGATTTTTAAACTGAGGCAGCTCAGGACATGTTCATAAGCATAACTCCAAGTTTCTTAGGAAATACAGTGAAATATTGACTAGAGGATTTTTCTTGTGAGTAATGTTTTGGATACAGATTTGGACTTTAGTTTTGGACTCAATTCTTACTAAGGCTTTTATTAGCTGTCACCTTACTCTTTCAATACACTACAGCAGGAGCTTCCTGACTACTGCAGGATTCTAGATGACTGGCTGCCTAAAATATGAGATGTTGATTTTAGGCATGGTGTCCTTGACTGGATGTGTTTCCAATATAAGGAAAGTGATATGAGAAGTCTCAGTCACTGAGGAAAAAAATATGAGACTATTACATACAAGTGAAAACAGGAGGCTCACATCAAGCACAACTTTAACTATAAATTTTATTATCATATCAAGTAGGGTGTTTTGTCCTCTGAAAATAGGAATAAGGGTATCAGCTTCTTCCTCTGGCAGTTACTCGTGAACACTGACTTTTTATGTATTAGGTTCTTTTGGATGGTTTCTTCAAAGGCTCAGTTGCTTGTAAGGGTACCAAGATTTGCAATAAATTACAGCTGCCATGCCAGTCTGTTTCTATGATGGTGTGCCTTGTATGTGTACACTTGTACAATAAGCTGAACCGTAGATATTTTCTCTGTCTATTGTATTTTAATAACCCTTATGAACTGGAGCTGCAGTGTAGGTTTGAGGCTGTTTGTTTTCACAGGTTGGCTATTTCTCTAAGACAATATGAGCAACTGATGATCAATTAATATTTACTCAGCTGTGTATTTTGCCACCACCAACCTACTTGCAGATTACTAAAACAAATCTTGACTTGCATAATTGTATTCTGCAAATAGTGCATCTTGTTTTCCAAAATGCTCAGCAGTGTCTTACAAAAGTGAGGAAAGAGTCTATTTCCCCAACTCACAATTGCATTAAAATAATAGATTGGACTCCCTTTGATTTTGTATCATGTTTGCAAATTTTTTCTCCAAATAATTCCGCAGTGAGGAGGCTCTTTGCAGTAGCTGATTTCTTCTATAAAGGGGACTAGGTGTTAGATTCATCCATTTTTCTCTTAATTCTCAGTATGGAGCACTGACCTGATAAATGAATTTTGCCTAGATGTTGACTGGCAATTCCTTGTGTACCCTTGAGGATATCCTTTGTGGTGATACAAATGAAAATTGCAAGTTTCCAGAACAGCCAGACCTAAACATCTGTCCAAGTAATACAGGAAATTATCCATCTCCTCTTGTTTCTAGTAGTTCTGGGTAAATTCCTGAGCAGAATTTTACTTCTAACACCTGGAGTTCATTTGTAACATTAGATATGGCTCTGTTCCAACAGTACAAATGCATCATCTTAGAGAAGTTCATGCAGCTAAATGTAGCTGCTTCTGATAATAAAAATGTATCCACATTTTTATTGGAATCATTTGTGTATACAACATTCAGTTCTGTGGATGTTGAGATTAACTATACTGTTATTTAGTGCCTCGGAAATGTTTTCTTTCACACTGTGTAATAACCTTTTAGTTGATTTGGCCCCAATGGAAGATTTAGCCCTAAGCGTATACTTGGAAAAAATAACATCTGTTCCTGTAAAAATAAATTTGAGAAAAGGCAATTAAATAACATAGAACATTTGTGACTATGATAACTCCATGAGGAATTCCTGATAGGATCAGGACCTTTGTGACATAACATTATGATGATATATATAGTCTTTAACCAGGAATTTCATAAAGACTTAGAGTATGAGTTTCAATAAAGAGGAAACATTTCAAAGGACCATTCATCCAAACAATTTTAATGTTAAAAGGCTGTTTAGTAAGAGAAACAAGGAAGAATTGAAATATCATAGTAGGGAGAAAGATTATTATTCACCTTCACAGAAATGATAATTTACAAAGAACATCAGATCCTCCTGATAAATGAAGTCAGGAGTGTGTGTCTGTCTTACTAGTAAATTGATTCATGCCTTTTAAAATATGTAAAAATTTGAAAATACCTTAGCTTCTAAGTTTACTTAATATTACTACAACACCTATGAAATTGAAATTCATATGAAGAAATGGAATAGGTGAATGCTTGTTTCTCATATGGAATTTGCGCTGGTATTTGATGGTA
The DNA here is from genome assembly GCA_013398055.1 of Ifrita kowaldi. Lineage (NCBI taxonomy): Eukaryota > Metazoa > Chordata > Aves > Passeriformes > Cinclosomatidae > Ifrita > Ifrita kowaldi. The sequence continues at coordinate 201,056 of VZRS01000502.1, read as the reverse complement.
AGAGGAGATAAATTTTAGTATATCATGAAGAACTCTTACCCCACCACTGAACATGAAGTTTATATAAAATGTTGCTTTTTAGAGCTGTAGTTCAATCTAATAGTTTCCTTACCCTAATTTAGATTTCAAAAAAACCAGATTCTGAAACAGTAGTGCTTATTACCGAAGATCTCAATTTTGCAGCATAATCCACACATGATTAACTTCAGGCATATAACCACTCAAGCTGCATGTAAACACACTGATGTTTGTGTCCACAGCTAGAATTTTTCCCAGATAGTTGAATGAAAAAGCATATTATATAATCATAGCTCTAGAGCATCTCTTTCCCATCTTTGCTGTTTAATTCCCTCCTGTTTATGAGGAATAGAAGACTTAGATGGGCCTAAAAAGTAGGAATTTCCAAAATGAGGGTTAGATTTATACTCTTCAAGAAAGTGTTCAAATCGATGAGATTTCGCTATCTAAGTGTAGGTCACTAGTACCACTTTTAGTGTCTTGGTGTATGGGCATGACTTCTGTAGGCCTTACGCCTTGTGTGCTGCCTGTGAATATCTCAGACAAAATACATCACTTCAAACTGCTAGATACCTATGATTAACTGGCTGAAATAAGCTCACTATTACACAAGTACCTACACTGTGGACATGTAAATTAAAGCAAGACAAACTGTACCGACAGCTATAGAAAATTTAGGCAATAAGGAGCAATCACCTCAAAATGGTTGTGGGTGATCTCAAGCAAGAGCCACTTGTGTTGCATTTGCTTTTCCTACTTAGATGCTTATATGATGTATAGCACTAATGTCCAGACGGTACAGAAAATAGTGTTCCGTGCAAGAGTCACTCCTGAAACAAGCAAAATGAAGCTGTGCTTCCATGGGTTAACCAGCAGCTCTTGTTCCTCCTCTCTCTTTCTTTGCTCCTCCTCTCTCTTTCCTTGCTCCTGTGTCCTTCCACTTTCTCTTCTGCTTTTGCAGTTTCACCTTTTCCTCCATGCCAAGTACATGCAGCAACTGTCATGGTTTGCTCAAAATTACTAATTCAGCTGAAAAAAAAAATCCAGTTTTGGCTTTCCACTTTAGTTTTCAATTGATTTAGAGGGATAAGAAAATGCACGGAGGAGTCCAAAAAGGGTCAGATACAGTGGCTGAAGTGGAAAAGGAAAAGGAAAAGGAAAAGGAAAAGGAAAAGGAAAAGGAAAAGGAAAAGGAAGAGGAAAAAAGGAAGGGAGAAGAATGGGAGAGGGAGGAACAAAGACTAGAAAAAAGGATAGAGCTGGGTTCAGGAAGAAGGAACAGGAATTCCTCTTTTGTCATAAATAACTCATGTAAATAGATCATATGCACATGAAATCAGAGCCTTTTTTCAACCTATTTTGTGAAACTTAGTATTCATTGGCAAAGTAGAAGGAGAAATGAGATTTTTTTTTTTTATAACTCATTGAGAAAACATTAATTAGCCACTAAATTACAGGAGATGTTATCTAATCTAACAAAGAGATATCCCTAAGCGAGTAAAATAATGCTTACTTTAATTAAGAAGAATAAGCAAACTGTCTCTTGAATAAGAAGGAAATAAAAGTTTTAGGTAGAAAGATTACATTTGTCTGGACCCTTGGAGGATTTCAAAAGTGAGATTGGTTACCACAATTCAGCAAGAAAATCTAATCTATAGTTAATTCAAAAAGTGTTAGTGCAGAAACAGGGAATGCCTCAAAGCCATGAATACTGGCAGAAAGTCAGATGGATAAAGGTGAAACAGAGTGCCTTTCATATATGTTTGTAACATTCTGATGTGTTTTAGGTGTTGTGGATAATATTTTCATTTACGTCTGATTTTAATTTTGTTTTAATTAGGAATAATTTTACTATAATTACATAACAGCATTTCCAATTCAAGGATCTGAGAAATCTATCAATGATGCTTGTTGGGCATTTTTCCATGTAATTGGAGTATAGGTTACCCAAACAAATAACTTGCAAGTAACTATCTAATAGAGTTTCCACACAACTCAAATAGTTCAAAGAGAATTGGATAGCAACACATCTGGAAGGTCAGAAAACCAGCAATAACTAAGAAAACAGAGCGGCATTAAGGAGATGTTGGGTTTAACATTTGAAAGAGAAGGGCCCTCTAGCAGTTTTCTTCAGACCTTGATTTTCTTAAATTCAGAGAAGAAATGGAACACAGAATTTGGAAACATTGGGATGAAGATTAACATGCAGGAACAGATTGTCATTCAGCTTAGCTCTCCATGTAAACCACAGTGTAGATGCTGTCCTGACCTCTGAAGAGAGGTCTTCCAATTCTCAGGCAACTGACATCTTGATTTTGCTGTGAAAGCCTATAAATTGTACCAAATTCCCAGGAACAGCACTACGCCCATTGTGAGAGAAGCCAACAGTCTTAAGATCATTATTCTTTTTCATTAACTGCAGCAAGAAATATCTGCCAAGGACCTTATTACAAAGATTTGTGTACCCTACATGGATTTCAGGATACCTAGCACATCCTTTACTTATTGAAAACGTATTCTGCTGCAAGTATTGAACGATATCCAAGATTTGTTCAATGGACCAAGCCAATGATATCTAAGAATTCCAAGCTGAAAACCAAGGCTGATATTTGCACAATTCTGACACTCAGAAAACTTTCAAAAAAAGAAATTAATTTCTTCTAGGCATAAAATTTCCAGGCATTCTGGTACTAAAGCCTAGTGGAGCTACAAATCATCACAAACTCTGTTACCCTTTCCTAAAAATGAAAGCTTCATTTCAGCGTAACTTCTCCAGTGTGGAAGTATATTTGTTTTGCTGGTTTTGAAGTGAAATGAAACTAGAAACAATCAAAACAAAGAAGCATGTGTGTTTTCCCTAAAGAGAGGATGAAAGAACACACCTGTGAACAACACCTTTGTGACAGGTCTTAGTACCATCACTTAGAATACTACTGAACACATATTAATGCCAAAAAAATTTTAAAAATTAGGAATATATACAGTATAGAAAAGAAAATGCTTTATTATTACTGTTCAATAAATATTTTTTCAAATTGATGGCCACATATTTAAAGATTAAGATAATGCTGATTAATGGACTTAGTTGAAAATTAGTTTAATATTCAGAAAATTTCTTTCAAGCACTCTATCCAGTCCAAATAAATACTTGCAATACTTTCTGACTAATTCTGCATCTAACCATTACTTATAAAATGTATTTCACATATATAAAGAAATTAAAATAATTGCATGGTTTGGAGTTTTCTGGGGTTTTTTTTTGAGAACCTCACCTCCATGATTAGGAGTATAATTTAATTTTACACAAGGAAGCAGGTCAAAACTAAAAAACATTTCCATCTGTTAGGGAAGTAATGGCATGTTTATTTATATTCGGTTTTATTCTTTAGTATTTTTATTTTATTCATTTTCTGATGTAATTATTCACCAATTGCAGTTTCCATTCTGCACCAAGAGCCCACGTTTTTACAAGTTATAGGTCAGCCCACTATATTAAAAGGACATATAAGTTGTTCTGTTACATCATAGAACTGATTGCTTATCTCTTGGTAGTCAAACCTTGTGTCAATGGATACCTCCATTCTGCAGGACTCCATTCAGAAGCTAAAAGAATGAGCTCACAAACTTCTGTAGTTTCACAATCCAGTTAATTATATTTCAAATCAGCTAATGATTTTTGTCATGTTGTAACATGATTGATTGGTTGTGAGTTTGATATTTTTCCTCATGTTGTGACTCCAGATAAATTTCTGAAGTATACTAACTTTTTTTGGTCTAAAAAAATGAAAGTATACAGTGCTTCTCAAGGGGCTGAAACTAAAAAAGAACCTCTCTGTGCTCTCAGCTTGATCCTTGGACTGTTTATCCTTTTCATTCTAAACAGTCAGTTGATAGAAAGCAGAAATAACTGAAGGCACAAGGAATTTAGCGCAATGCTGTGGGCTTTTTCTAGATGAATTATTTAAATAATATGTTACTAATCCTGTGTTTCCACAGCAGCCTAAACTGATGTAAACACTGGCTGCTGCAGTCCCATCCTCTGCTGCATCTCTCATTCATGTGTTCCACCTCCCTTCATGACTTGGCTTTGGGGTTTGCTGGGCCCTTCATTAGCCTGTCTTGTGTTCAATTACACAAAAACCCCCACAATTTCGGTCTCAGAAGAAACCAGTGATAACTGAATTGAGTCCCAGAAAAGATGTATCGAGTCATACTTGAGATTCTGGTTAGTGCCAAATTACAACAGCTGGCAGCTATTGACTCGTAGTCTGCATCAGGCTCTTCCTGGTTGTTCTTCTCTCCTCTTGTATTTTTAACTCTATGGGATCTAAAGTCAGTTTGAAAGTACTCTGTCATTATAGAGACTTATCTGAATGTCCCAAACTGTGGTAAGAACTTAGCCCAGGAAATTAAATGGTGATTTATATAGCAGGATATAAAACAGAATGTTGATTAGCAGACTAGTTCATTTCATTCAAATGGGATAGCTTCCTCTATCATTGATATTTATTTTACCATTTTTTGTGACACGCCGTAACCATAAAAGCTCACTGAGCTGCTCATGTTAATGAAATGGCAAAAAAGTGCACATACACAGTTATTTAAAGCATACACACAAACACACCTATACACATGTATTTTTATCTATAAATAGCTATATACACATATAGATATACATTAGTACAGCAGGCTATTGTCTCAACACTTCTTGCATCTGAACTGTGCCTGAACTGTGTCTGCAGTTCTTAGTTTTTGAGGACAAAGAAAGTAACTTCTCACAGTGTATTGGGTTTGCCTTTGAAATAATAGCACAGAACTATTGACAAAAGGCTCACCTAGCAGCAGAGCTGAGATTAGGTGCTGAGGGTTATTGTCTTCCTCTAGTCTCAAAGCTGTGTGAAATGTCAGTTAATTGAAAATGGTAATTGTTCCACACAACAACATCAACTGTTTCATTCCAGGAAATGTGCTGCTCTTAAATTAATAGCCATTGATCCAGAGGTATTTCATGATGCTTCTCCATCGTTTTCTCAAATTATCCAGCTATCAGTCCTTGGGAGAAAACCTATTTCACCATTTTTATTGACCATTCTTTACTGAGTGACCTGGCTTCCTGTTCAGATAGACTAAAATAGGCCTATCCATCTGAATGTTTGTCAGGCACACCGAGACACCTAACTTTCAAAACACCTACTACTTTTTACTATAAATACTCAGAATGAAAACCGTTAAGTAATAGTACAAAGCAGTTACATGGTTACTACTGATTAATACAATGAAGTACGCTCTCATGCTGGGAAATTGCTTTTGTGATAGTAAAAATAGTTCCTTTCAATAGTTCATTTCAGTAAAACGTAAATTCCAGTTTGATTTCTTATGAAGGAAGGCAGGTTATTTGGGTTTCTTTGTTTGCTGAAGAAGTATATTATTTTTACAACCTATTAGAATAACGAGTAACAATATGTCTTCATTATTGCACAGAGAACAATTGCAAATGCTGTTGCATTATTTAGCTGTTCCTTTGGAAGCTTAATGGAGAAATTAAGTGGTGCAAAGGTGTTCTTCCATTGAGGAGACATTTTTTAGTCATAAAAAAAAATCCAAAAATACCGTTTAGATAAGCAGTTGAAAACATTGTAGAGATACAACTCTTTATGCTTTCTGTGTTTGCAGTTTGGTAAATTATTGTCTAGTAAATTTAAAATTTAATTTCAAAACAAATTGTAAATTCTATCAACTAATTTTTGGTAATACTGAATAGCAAGAGTCATATTTTTTCAAAGTTTTCATTTCCATTTTAACTTGGAACAGTTTCACCTTCGCTGATATATAAATAAACTGTTGTCTATTTATTCGTAATGTTTAGATTCCAAAGTGAAATTTATGTATAAAGAATGATGGCAAAAGTGTACAGAAATATAAAGTTTTTAAATAAATGTATATTAATATCAGTTCTGCAGTGGCCCAGAAAATGCCTCCTTTAATCTCAGAAGAAAATATTCTACTTTTCTCTCTTCAAGGGCTTTTTCTTACAGGAGGATGCAATTTAATGTAAACTGAAACAGTTGCCAGCAGGAAAAAAAAGCAGTCTTGTGTAATATAAGATACTTTTCTATTGTTTCAAAAATAATAAGCTGGTTGCAAAGAGTTTCTCTGTGTGATCTTAAGTCACTGTATTTTTGTCTTCTTTTATTTATTAATAGACAGTTTTATATTAGAAATGGAAAAGGGAAATCTGATTAGGGTTTCTAGGATAGCTACAGTATAAAATCAGTTGAAATTATATTTCCACATAACATACACAATGAATTCAGATGTTATATACCAGTTTTAATGCTCAATCTGGTTTATACTTAATAGAATCAAAAGGTATGTGAGCCAGGGAATATTTTAACAAAAATTTACAGCATCTCAGAGGGAGTGGAAAAGATCCCTAGGCATATGGTGCTAAATACATGAAAGTGAAAATGACTTTTGTGAAGAAACATAAAGGAGTCAAAAGAACTAATTACAAAAGGTAATCACCTTTTTGCATCATTTATACTTGTGACAATGTACACATGCACAGTTCATCCCATTTCTTGCCATTTTATACATTCTTTCTCTTTCAGTGAATTTCAGCTGCATAGTTAGAAAGTGAGTGTGAATCAGAAATAACGGAATAAATGATTTGGTGGTTATGCAAAGAGTAGTTTTGGTCATAGAGGCAAAAGTTCCTCTTCAATATCTTTTTTTTTTTTTTTGGATCTTGTGTCAGCAATTTGTCTCCCTGCTCTATTTTATTGTGTTTCAAAATCTAGGCTTGACCATTGTTTCATTCATTTTCTGGTTAAAAAAGACAAGGAGCAAGGGTCTTTTGAAATTATTGAAACTTCAACATCCTCCCTCATGTGCCACTCTAAGTTCACATTATTCTGAAAGGTTTCCTGGTTTATGAGAGCTTTTGGAAATTTGAACCACTTGGGAAAATTTGCACACCACTGATACCCAATTTGAAATATCTGAAAATATTTGAATTTGTAAGTATAGCTCTAAGTGTGTTGCTGTCATTAATAAGCCTTGAAGATCACAGCCATTTCCATCCTTTGGAGCTTTATCTCTTTAAAGCTTATGTTAGCAGCTAAAGGCTGTCTTTCCCAAAGTGATTTCACATTAAAATATCATAAAAATAACATTAATTATAGAGATGAGGATTACAGATGTAGATAACAGCTGAACATTGAAAGTGCTAAGCAAATCTGCAAGATAGCAGTAATGACTTAATTAAAACAAAATGCATCTGTGTCTGAGCACTGCAATAAAGGAAAAAGAGGCAATCCCCAGTAACAAAAACATGAATGATTCAGCTGAAGTATGTAAGAGTGGTGTGTAATAGATTGGCTCAGGTACGTCTAATTTATGCCAACCTTAAACATTAGCATTCTAATGGCTGCCAGAAATTTAGAATATGTTATCTTTTGAGTGCCAGGTAGTTTAGGGGGTAACTACCAATTACCCATAAACTGAGTCATATCGGAAATGACTTAATGTTTTATTTCCTCCCATGGCCAGCCTGGCTCCGATACCTTTGCAACCGACTTTGTTAACTCTGCTTCCTGGTTTAAAGGAAAGCTGTCCTTTCCCACTTATCAAATGGACTGAAATGACCTCAACAGGGGAAAAAAGTTGTCGCCCAGAAGCAGTTACATCGAGGTCTGTTCTCACCAAGTGATTTTCTGTCTGGTTCACATGGCCCACACTTGGCCCATGCAAAGCTTATGTCCAGGCCAGGTTTGTTTTAAGAAACCCCTATAAGTCTTATTCTGCACATTCTGGAAATTCAAGCATTTGTAATCTATATGCAATAATATTAGTTTTTAAAAAAATATATTAAATTCCTGTAACAAAGCATAAAGGGATCCATACTTTTACTCCCTGGTGTGGAGGCGATAAAAAACAGATTCTCCTTGTGTTAACTTTTTCTGCATAGTCTTTAGATGGCACAAGACTGCAGAACAATTGTCACTGGAAATACAAAGAGCAGTACTCGAAGTTGTTATAATAATCATAACTACCATTTACCACTTCTGCCACTCTGCTTCTGTCACAAACTGTGAGACCTGATTCAAGAAAGTGCCTAACACAAACTTGTCCTTTTTTTGAGAAATCACATAACATTTGCTTTCTTTCAACCATGCATTGTCCTCCTGCTAAGGACAAAGAGAAGGAGAAATAGCCTGACTGAATCATGGCAGCAGAAGGCTTTGGCTGCATTAATCCGCACTGTATATGCTGTCTGTAAGCAAATTGAGTATCTATTTTATGCCTCATATTGATGTTGGTCAAGTAGAATGGTTATACTGTAGGAACACCCAAAATGGCTGATTCTGCATGGATATGCATTGTTTTCATACAATCATTAAAACAGGCACTTAAAATCCTAGAAATTAAGATTAAGTGGAATTTACATCACTTTGATGGTACTCTATAGATGCTCAATGACAAGAGACTAGAAAAGGGAGCTTTAATTTGCATGTAGGGTGCATGTTACATTTCTCCATGAAATGGAGACTTACACTGAATATTACTATTAATATAAAAATCTGTATTGACCAAGAGGTATTTTTAAGTGAGAAGACTATGCACTGTATCCAACTCACCAATTTTCCCTGTAATGATACTAATACTATTCCTTCCCTGAAATATTTATCTTCACTGGAGAAAAAAATTTCCTTTGCGTATATATGTGTCTGCCTATTCAGGTTCTCATATTATGTTCTGAACCTATTAAAAATTATTTTAATGTGGGAAATATTTAATTACCTTTGCAAAAGATAATGCAATTTTCTTCCCCTGCTATAAAAAACTTGACTATTTTACTTGAACATCCCTCTGAAAAATGTCAGTTCAAAATTAGAGAAAATGTTTTCATGGAAATGAGGAGTACTTTCTCTTAACAAAATAAAAATTACAAAAAAAAAGAACTTTTAGTCCATTAAATTCCATAAAGTTTGATCTTGCAGTCATACAAGTCATACATCTAGACTCATACACAATTACTTTTAAATTCAGAGAAAAGCTCTGTGTGGCTAGGTGAACATAAAGGAAGTTTAGATCATCAGCTTGTGGAAATAGTGCAGATGCTGCCTAGACAGCTAGGTCTGCATTTAGATAAATAAAAGAGCAAATTTTAAATAAATATGAAAACCAAAAAATATTATTTTGACTGCTGTCTGCATATGGATGAGAGGGAAACCAGATGTGTTCAACATCTGCCAAAAAAAAAGAGAATTAGCTGTAGCACCCATGAATTCTGACAGAGACTGAATATGCAAAATATGCAGCATTACCACTGTCATTGAGAGCTCCCTCTCCGGAAGACACCTACCCTTAAGTGAACTTTAGTTTTCCATCAGTCTTTCTTCTTCAGCACAATTACTTTGCTAGGGTATCTGAACTGCATGGTCTTTTTCATACTAAGTAGAAAGGTACCATTTTCTTACTTTTTTATATTGAGAATGTCATCTTATTGAGAGAATGAGGGCTTTGGTACAGTATACTCTGATAGAATATCAATTAAGTCCCATTCAATGGCTACTTTGGAGAAACTTCATTTTCAAAATATCACTGAAGCATAAGTTAATTAAATTACATAAATTTCAGTCAGTGATGGAAGAAGTAATATTTGATATAAATAGCTGTAATTTTTTACTGAAATTCCTATTAGGAAAAAAAATGTACGATGATATATCACCAATGTAATTAACAGTCTTTTTATGAGTCATGGGGGAAGACATATCAAAAGTTAGCTGTTCCTGGGCAGGTAAGCAGGATCATTGTTGTTTCTTCTTTCCATGCCTGTAGGGCAGAATTCAATCGGACAGTAAAATTTAATGATGTACAGTCTGATATTAATTGTGCATATACTCGTGGGTCACAGGCAAGAGTTTGTCAGAGGTGGCAGCTTGCCGCAGGTGTTTAATGTCACATGATTCATGGTAAATGACCTGAAGCTCCCAAGTATCTACAACTAAAAATAATTCTGTTCTCTGCAAGTGCCCTCCAGAGCAGAGTGGCTATCTGTCAGCACAAGATAGTGGGTAGCAATTGACTCCAGTTAGCAACATCTATGAGCAATTTCTCAAGGATAAAAAAGTGATAATGGCCAGCTTTGTCATTAGAAACCATGTTCTTAGCACTGGCTTAATTTTTAATATTTTCCCTTACCAGCAATATAAAAAATTAGCTTCCATCTTTATCATGTGTAACGTAAAATTGCAAAAGCCCCCATATGCCAGACTTTAAACACAGCAGCAACATTTTTAAGCTTCTTTGGAGGCATTTTCAAAGATAGAAGCTCTCTTCTTTTTCCTGTTTATTCCCTTAATTGAAACTGGAAGGTTTTCCTTGGGCTTCCATGCACATCATACCCAAAGAAAATGATGGGGTGGGGGACACTGGACATTTTGCATCACTGACTGTGCTAAGCATATTTGAAAATTCAATCTTTTGAAATTTTACAGTTGACCTAAAACCTTCATGACAACTGTCATGCTTCTAAAATTTCTAGTTCAACTTCTTGCTTCCAGTTCTACTTAGAATTGAGAAAAGCAGTAACATGAAGCTGAAAAAAATGGTAGAAAGAGGTCTAGTACTTTGAAAAATATCAAGTGTTCTTTACTTTATTTTTTTAACAGGAACCATAAAACATATTTTTACTTCACATGATCTATCTTGATCTAGCATGGAACCTGGAATAATTTACTGTGAAAGATTCCAATTTCTAATTTATCATTTTAAATTTAAAAGAAACTTACAGGCATACACTAATTTTGAAATCATAACATTATATTCAGAAACAACACTACTAAGTTTAAAAATGTGTCAAATGCTAGCTGGGTTTTCAGTGTGAAAACTTCTAAAACACATTAATGGCTAACTAGATTTCAGCAATATGTCTCTCCAAGGTGGACAAGGACACCTTGTTATTCAAACCAGCACTTACCTCTGTCATCCCAGCACTGGCAAGGGGAAATACAGTAGATCTGCAGTGTCTTTGGCACTCAGTGTCTGCAAAACCATCACAAGCTGGTCAAGGGATGTGATTGTCCTGCTCTATTCCATGCTGGTGGGCACTCACCTCGCGTCGCGTGTGCAGTTTTGAGCACCACGATATAAGAAAGATATAAAGCTATTAGAGACCATCCAAAGGAGGGCAACAAAGATGGTGAAGGGCCCTGAGGGGAAGCCGTATGAGGAGCAGCTGAAGAGGAGACTGAGGGGACACCTCATTGTAGTCTGCAACTTCCTCATGAGGGGAAGGGGAGGGGCAGACACTGATTTCTTCTCTGTGGTGACCAGTGACAGGACCCGAGGGAATGGCCTGAAGCTGTGTCAGGGAAGGTTTAGGTTGGATATCAGGAAAAGGTTCTTCACCCAGAGGGTGGTTGAACACTGGAACAGGCTCCCTGGGGAAGTGTTCAGAGCACCAACCTGACAGAGTCCAAGAAGCATTTAGATAATGTTTTCAGGCACATGGTGTGACTCTTGGGGCTATCCTGTGCAGGGACAGGAGTTGGACTTTGATGATTCTTACTTTTCCCTTCCAGCTCAAGATATTCTATGATTCTATGACAGTACAATAAACCTCTTTAGCAAAACTGCCTGTCACATTTGCAGTGAGTTAACATGTCAGTGTCTCTGAATAGCATAAAGTTCCTTCTCCAGCTCTGCAACATGTCCTTTCACTAGAGGTTATTTGGAGCCTGCTTGCCTTGCTTCCAGTGGAAACCTAGGCACCAAACATCCTCTGAAATCTAGAAATCTGACAGACCTCTTCCCAAAGATCAATGCATAAAGCTGACACTCTTTTAAGACAGGGAAGGTGTTGAGAGACTAAATTGAGGGTCTCAAATTTACGTGTGAGAGGCTGAATGCCTCTGCAGGTGTTCAGTCACAAGATTTGCAAATGTAGTCTCCAGTCAATGGAAAAGGAAAAAAACACCACCAGAAGATGTTTTGGAAGCCTAGCTTAAATGCTCTGAATTGTTCTGACTCTCCTGAGGAATGTTTTAGCAGTTAGTGTAGTAAGAATAAAGAGAAAGATTATTGAACTGGAAGCTTCCTACCTCTGTCTGAGAAGGAAAAATTTAAGGTGAGTATTGTACTACAAAGCTCTTTCAAGCAGAGCAAACAGGTTCATGTTTTCCTTTTAATGTGAAGGCATGAACTGGTGCTACTCCTTATACAGCACATGTAATTTAGGAAAGTTTCTTCTTTCCACTGCCTCAATAGCTAATTGGAAGTGATAAACCACTCCAGAGATTCTAGGTCTACTAAATTATTCCCTGGAGAGGTGACTGGATGGAGAGGAAAACCTCGGTAATTAAGATTGTGAATTAGACACTTCAGTTAAGAAGATTGAACACAAGCTAAGGAGATTTAAAGAAAAAAAAAGGATAAAACGTTACAGCTAAGAAAAGGTAATAATACTGTATATGAAAATGTACACATCAATTGGATTATCTTTCAACCTAATGGAAAAAAATTCTAATACAAGTATAATGCATATATTTTAGAGATCCTTCAGGCTGCCAAAACTTTTGAAATGATACTGTATGTGTACCTAGTTTTTTGTCTGATTTGTAAAATATCTGTTACTGGATATTCCATTCCTTCTTTACTGTGACTGTGAATAGGGTAACACAGACCATGAAATCAGTTGCAAAAGGGTTATGGTCTGAGAAATAGTGGAAAGGTAAATAAGTACTGCTTGGTCTTTGCTAGTGAAGTTGATGACATAAAACATGTTACTTACAGATTTTGTCAAATTTTATATATGCAAATACACACACACACACAAATTTAAGAAAGGGTCTTTTTCAATTTGAAACCAAATGTGACCTTTAAAAAAAAGAGGGGCGGTGGGAGAAATGATTAATGGTCTTAATGAATATGTAGAACAGGCAAGCTGGAAAGGTTATAAGTTAAATAATTCTTCTGCCTGTAAATGCAATTAGTTCTTCACACAGTTGGTTATGCAACACTGATGCAGGAATCCTTGCAAATATTTTCACAAATCCTATTCAAAAGCCACAAAATGCCAACACATACTGTTGGTCAGTAAACAGGTTGGAAGACACAGAGGGCAGTGTGCAATTATAAGCCAAGGAAAGAGTCAGAAGGCTGCTGTTAGGAGTGAGAGGAGGCAGAATAGAGCCAAGGAACTGCAAAAAAATTATGTACTAACGTATTAGAGATCTGTGGATAAAAATTGTGACAAAGTCTTCTTTCACAGCTTCTGCTTGCTAAATTTCTTCTGCTAGTCTGTTGCTGTTGGAGAACTTGCTCCCTGTAAACTCTCGGAAGTTGTACGAAGGTAAAAGCCTTCTTTATTCAATTAAACACTTTAAGTACTTTTTTGATAAGAACAATTTAGTGAAATGAACAAATATATTTTGACTGGATCTTCTTTTGTTCTAATACTGTTTGTTGTGTTTATAGACAGGTTTTGCAGATGTGCTTGTAATCTAATATCAAAAGAGAAGCAAAATGTTGTATAGACCAGATGTACCACAGAAATGCACAAAAAGGAGTTGCTACATCAGAATCTGGAGAAGTGTATGACAATCTCAGAAGTATTCTGAAGAAAGGAAGCAGAAAATCTTTTAAGGCACATTTTCGACTCTGTGATCTTCTTGTAGTCTTCTTTACACACAAAATATGGCAAAGGTTTAAAGACAAAGCACACACATTTAAATAATACAATTTGGAAGATACTGACTATGCAACTTTCTCCACTCCAAATTTTCTAGATCTTCCATTAATATACTGATTCTCTTAATAATGTGTTCACTCTGTTTGTATATTCTAGCTATAAGTGTAATTCAGTGTACCTGAGTTTAGCAGTTGGGTGAGAAAGAAGATCTTTCCAGAAGATAAAACACAGTCTGAGTGCTGTGTTTAACCTGACCATGAATTTTCTCAGAAGTCTTCCAGGCAGTTTTTCTTTGTAAAATGTGGTTCTACAGTCACATACTCTACTATTTACAAAGAGTTGGAAAAACAAATATAAGACTTCTCTGGGTGCAGCAAAATCAGCTGGCAAAGAGATCTTACCTGGGAACAGGTGCCAACTGGTAGGAAAAGACAGGATGGAAAACACTGTAATCTAAACGTCTAATTGCAGATGTTTTTAACAGATCTATTCATGGCTTTGATCATGTGTGTTACATCCTTACCAAGCACACCTCTTTGAGTGGTCAGACTACTATTTCATCTTTGTAAATTTGCCTAAAACAACCAGGCTACTCTGAGTAATAAACCTAATAAAATTTGAGTAGAAAACTTACATATGCAATTAATTTCCCTGATTTCTTAAAATTTTTGTTCCATTTCCCTAGTGGTGATTTTTTCCACATGACCAAAGTAATGTGAATTCTTCATTGGATCAAGATTTCCCTGCATATAAAAGGGGAAAATAAATATTCACAGGAAATTTATGATGTTACGAAACTCTTTTCTGAGCATCAAAATGAGAGAACCGTAAACTGTAAATCCATTATAATTAATTTAAGCAATTTTCTAATTAGCTAACAGAAGTGGAACAGATTTGAGTTGATGTGAGATATTTATTTAATAGAATCAGTTCTTACTGTTTCAAAAATTCTTTAGCCATTGCATGTGTTATAACTCACTGTAAGATGTTCATCCTGTCCTTAAGCATCCAGAGGTCTGGTTGCAATGCATATGCATCGGCTCCAAGAAGAAAAAAAATCTATGATGATCCTCTATTAGGATGACAAGTAGAAATACTATACTTCTCACTAAAGTGAGCTTATACATGCTTTTACAGTTTGTGAAGGATTTATAATGCTTGACTGAACTTATATGGATAAAGTAGGAATCAGTCTGAATTTTATCTGAAACCTGAACCAAATTTTCTGCTTTTCTTACTTAGATTGACTCAAAGTAGATTTTCTACTCTGTACATACAATTAAAAATCGGTAACTTTATGAGTCTATAAATGTTATGAATCTATCGTATTGTTGTGCTCTATACTCATTTTGGAATCTATGCGTTTGTGCTTCCTATCATTACATGTTTTACCTATCATTACATGTTTTAAATGGCTGTTTAGCAGATTTGCGGGTTGAGATCTGGTGGTTCAAGTTTGCTGATATCACAGTTAAAAGAAATATTGTATAAGCCCTCATAGGTGTATCAGGGTACTAATTGGAAATGCCAGAATATATGTCTTTCAACTCTGGATCTGTATATCAGTCTGTGTCCAGGGGTCCAAGTAACTGAAAGTGTCTTGAATGCCAGCAGATTTCACCTGTGTTTTGCATTTTGCTAATCAGATGGGGAGCAAACTCCCTGTACTTCCTTCCTGAAAGAGGCATAGAGGAAGAATCTAATAATAATCGTATAAATTAATGGCATTTCTGCTTGAAACATTTCCGAGAGAGCACTATACACAAGCAATAAACTGGTATAACCTACTGCAGATGGCAATTTAAAGAAATTAATACATAATTAAGTAGACTTGTCTTCCCTTCTAAAACTGAATAAGGAGGTCACTGAATTAGTTTTCTTTAATGAAGTCTGTGACAGGTATTTCCGACAAAGAGACAGTAATATCATCAAACCCAAATATTAATGTTTAGGGCTTTAGCTTAAATCTTAGTCTTTTTTTTGTCTTTTTTTTTT
>VZRS01000502.1:0-185287 GCA_013398055.1 Ifrita kowaldi | reverse complement strand
TTTTTTTTTTTTTTTTTTTAAAGTAGGGATCTATTTCCTGTATGTTGTTTTTAAGCAGTTGGCAGAAAGATTCGTCTCTGAAGCTATAGGACCCACCACCATTTATACCTTTCTTTTAGCAGGGAAACTTTAGGGTGGGCCTTTCACAATTCAGTGAATCATGTCTGTTTTTCATTTGATTTTTTTCAGCTTCTTACAGAGTTCTTATTTCCTCCACCATTCCTAGAAGTCAAGTCCAGGGGCCTCCAGGAAATACACGTCCACTGCTGCCCTGATTGATTAGGAATTAAACAACATCAACATTGTAAGAAATTATTTACTAGGAAGAAATTCTTTACCGTGAGGGTGAAGAGGTACTGGAACAGATTGCCCAGAGAGGTTGTGGGTGCCCCATACCTTGGAGTGTTCAAGACTGAGTTGAATGGGTCTTTGAAAAACCTGGTCTAGTGGGCAGTGCCCCTGCTCATAGCAGCGGGGGTGGAATGGACTGACCAGAGAGGTGGTGGAATCACCATCCCTGGACATGTTTAAGGAAAGACTGGATATGGCCCTCAGTGCCATGGTCTAGTTGACAATGTGGTGTTCAGTCATGGGTTGGACTCGATGATCTCAAGGGTCTTTTCCAACCTAACTCTGTGATTCTGTGCACTAGATGGTCTTTAAGGTCCTTTCCATCACAAGCCATTCTGTGATTCTGTGATCATTAAGATCTTGGATCAAGATACTGCTGTGCAAGAAAAGAAAAGGACTGTGCCCACCGTGCCCTTCCAGAATCCCTCAGAAATTCTGTGGCCCATGTTACACCTTTCACAGAGTGTTTTTGAACACTCTGCTTGTTCTTTGCATTACTTGTAATGTAAACAGATTATGTTCTGAATTTCTTCTCTGCCAGTTGCAGGCTGCACATTGTGCCAGTTTAGCTGTTCACCTTGTGTCAAGACTTAGCTGATGGATCAGAAACAACAACCAGTTTTACTTTCAGCTGATCATCCAGAGGCTATTTGGGTAGAATTATTTTTAGGCAAATAATATTTTTTAATTAATTTTCAGCTTATTTTCTGTGCCTTAGTGTACTTCATTAGAACATGTGCTTACTTCAGAGATCCTTTTTGTGTCTTTAAATCTCCTATTGAAAATATGCAGCCCCTTTTAGAATCATGAGCAGCATAGGAAAGGGCTTGTTTCAGGACTAAAATCATGGATGAACAGATTAATGCTGAGCAGTTAGGGCTAAGCATTTCAATACTTTTTATCAGTTGGAACCTCATTACCTTTTTTGACGATGCAAGACTTGTTTCAGAGTTCTGATTTAATTGCTATTTTTGTTACTGATAGAATGTACCACTTACATATTTTCAGCTTTTTGTATGTGTTTATTCCTACTGAACTTCGAGAATTCCATATCTGGGACATGTTCTCTCACATTAAAGGCTATATGAAATTGTAATAAAAGAGTAAATGTGCCTCATGCATATATCATACATTACATACTTTTATATAGACTTATCTATTTTCTATCCCGTGACTGGGAGGCATAGAGCTTCATGATGAGTTCTGTAACAAACAGAACTAACTGGATATTTTCTGAGACAGCTTTCAGCAGAAAATCTATTTGCTGAGCCCAAAATGATTTCATTCCTGCATCTTATTACCATATTTACTTCTATGGATTTTATAGTAATCCTCTGAAGTCATTCTTGGTTACATTCTTGCCTAGCTACCCTAGATAAGAGACTCAATATTGGTTTTTTAGTCTCGGGAGATGTCTGGTTACTACAAGTTTCTTGTTTGTGCAATCCCAAAATTTTGGATCTGTAGCCAGATCTAGACAGACCAGCTAGCAAAATAATTTTGGATAAGTATGCCAGATGAACTGCTTATAAGATGCCAGAAGTAAATATGTCTATTACAGCCAGGAATACCTGAGTATCTTTTGTCATGGAGATGGGAACTTAAAGTACTTGACAGGCTTAACCTTGGCTCTGGGTTCTGTCACACAGGACTTGAACATCAAGAAATTTCTCTGGTTTTCATTACATTATGGCAGGTTTTTTGTATTCTCCCTGTAAGAGGAGAATATATTTACACAATAAGGAAAATGGACATGAATTATATGGAAAATGCATTAATTAAGTAAAGTCTAATGCCCTGATCAATCAATGTTCTACTCGAGTACAACCATGTAGGTTTGACTATGACCAGAAATCACTGAAAAGGTAGAAGGAAAGTACTACAATCTTTGTTTTGACCTAAAAGTTCTGTGTATAATGCAATTCTTGCAGTGAAGAAATAGAATGCCTTCACTAAATTGAGAAAGATTAGAGGATGGACTGCTCTTTGTAAAAACAGATTAGCAGGGCAGTAGCAAACATCTTCACATTATCAGGATTGNTTTTTTTTTTTTTTTTTTTAAAGTAGGGATCTATTTCCTGTATGTTGTTTTTAAGCAGTTGGCAGAAAGATTCGTCTCTGAAGCTATAGGACCCACCACCATTTATACCTTTCTTTTAGCAGGGAAACTTTAGGGTGGGCCTTTCACAATTCAGTGAATCATGTCTGTTTTTCATTTGATTTTTTTCAGCTTCTTACAGAGTTCTTATTTCCTCCACCATTCCTAGAAGTCAAGTCCAGGGGCCTCCAGGAAATACACGTCCACTGCTGCCCTGATTGATTAGGAATTAAACAACATCAACATTGTAAGAAATTATTTACTAGGAAGAAATTCTTTACCGTGAGGGTGAAGAGGTACTGGAACAGATTGCCCAGAGAGGTTGTGGGTGCCCCATACCTTGGAGTGTTCAAGACTGAGTTGAATGGGTCTTTGAAAAACCTGGTCTAGTGGGCAGTGCCCCTGCTCATAGCAGCGGGGGTGGAATGGACTGACCAGAGAGGTGGTGGAATCACCATCCCTGGACATGTTTAAGGAAAGACTGGATATGGCCCTCAGTGCCATGGTCTAGTTGACAATGTGGTGTTCAGTCATGGGTTGGACTCGATGATCTCAAGGGTCTTTTCCAACCTAACTCTGTGATTCTGTGCACTAGATGGTCTTTAAGGTCCTTTCCATCACAAGCCATTCTGTGATTCTGTGATCATTAAGATCTTGGATCAAGATACTGCTGTGCAAGAAAAGAAAAGGACTGTGCCCACCGTGCCCTTCCAGAATCCCTCAGAAATTCTGTGGCCCATGTTACACCTTTCACAGAGTGTTTTTGAACACTCTGCTTGTTCTTTGCATTACTTGTAATGTAAACAGATTATGTTCTGAATTTCTTCTCTGCCAGTTGCAGGCTGCACATTGTGCCAGTTTAGCTGTTCACCTTGTGTCAAGACTTAGCTGATGGATCAGAAACAACAACCAGTTTTACTTTCAGCTGATCATCCAGAGGCTATTTGGGTAGAATTATTTTTAGGCAAATAATATTTTTTAATTAATTTTCAGCTTATTTTCTGTGCCTTAGTGTACTTCATTAGAACATGTGCTTACTTCAGAGATCCTTTTTGTGTCTTTAAATCTCCTATTGAAAATATGCAGCCCCTTTTAGAATCATGAGCAGCATAGGAAAGGGCTTGTTTCAGGACTAAAATCATGGATGAACAGATTAATGCTGAGCAGTTAGGGCTAAGCATTTCAATACTTTTTATCAGTTGGAACCTCATTACCTTTTTTGACGATGCAAGACTTGTTTCAGAGTTCTGATTTAATTGCTATTTTTGTTACTGATAGAATGTACCACTTACATATTTTCAGCTTTTTGTATGTGTTTATTCCTACTGAACTTCGAGAATTCCATATCTGGGACATGTTCTCTCACATTAAAGGCTATATGAAATTGTAATAAAAGAGTAAATGTGCCTCATGCATATATCATACATTACATACTTTTATATAGACTTATCTATTTTCTATCCCGTGACTGGGAGGCATAGAGCTTCATGATGAGTTCTGTAACAAACAGAACTAACTGGATATTTTCTGAGACAGCTTTCAGCAGAAAATCTATTTGCTGAGCCCAAAATGATTTCATTCCTGCATCTTATTACCATATTTACTTCTATGGATTTTATAGTAATCCTCTGAAGTCATTCTTGGTTACATTCTTGCCTAGCTACCCTAGATAAGAGACTCAATATTGGTTTTTTAGTCTCGGGAGATGTCTGGTTACTACAAGTTTCTTGTTTGTGCAATCCCAAAATTTTGGATCTGTAGCCAGATCTAGACAGACCAGCTAGCAAAATAATTTTGGATAAGTATGCCAGATGAACTGCTTATAAGATGCCAGAAGTAAATATGTCTATTACAGCCAGGAATACCTGAGTATCTTTTGTCATGGAGATGGGAACTTAAAGTACTTGACAGGCTTAACCTTGGCTCTGGGTTCTGTCACACAGGACTTGAACATCAAGAAATTTCTCTGGTTTTCATTACATTATGGCAGGTTTTTTGTATTCTCCCTGTAAGAGGAGAATATATTTACACAATAAGGAAAATGGACATGAATTATATGGAAAATGCATTAATTAAGTAAAGTCTAATGCCCTGATCAATCAATGTTCTACTCGAGTACAACCATGTAGGTTTGACTATGACCAGAAATCACTGAAAAGGTAGAAGGAAAGTACTACAATCTTTGTTTTGACCTAAAAGTTCTGTGTATAATGCAATTCTTGCAGTGAAGAAATAGAATGCCTTCACTAAATTGAGAAAGATTAGAGGATGGACTGCTCTTTGTAAAAACAGATTAGCAGGGCAGTAGCAAACATCTTCACATTATCAGGATTGCCTTCAAAATGGAGAAGAACAAATTGCAGTCTGTGAATTTGAAATTGCTTTCCTAATGTTACTTTTCAAACATACCTGGACTGTAGGAATTAACATCACACTGCTTAATAGCAAAGGTTGACCTGTTGATTCATTTGAGGGATTAAGGCCAGTGTCACTATGACTTTTACCATAAAAGGAGGAGCTGGAAGAGTAAAAGAAAGACTTGCTACCCATAAAGTCATAAAATAGTAGTCATTTCCATAACAACTTTTGTGGTCCAAGTTTAAAGAAAAAAAAATGCCTTTCCTGGATTGACAGTCCATTAAGAATTCATTACTTGTTCACTTCTCTAAGTTTGACTGCCACATTTTCTAGCTTGTTTTCTCTAGGGTGGTTTATTTAGAAAACCTTTTGATGAATGAAGAAGTGAAAACTTGGTCTTATACATGTGGCCTCAACAAAAATCCCTAATTATATCTGATCAGGAAAAATACTTTTGATGAAATTATAAGAAAATGAAGCCCAGGGATTTATGTATAACAAAATACTGTACCAACATGTAGTATTTAGGAACCTGGAGTGAGATCCATGAAATCAGACACATTTCTCAAAATCCTTGCCCAGGAAGACTCACTGTAACTAGGTAACTCTGGCACCTCATGACATGCTAGCACAAAGAGGCAGAGGCATGACCCATGGTCTCCACTCACACTATGAGGAGACTGGATATAAGATAGATCTGGCCCAAAAATAGGTATATACATTACGTCAAGCCTATGACTACATACAGATCCATCAGACTGGCCTTAATAGGTCACTGTGGTGGCTATCACCTGCAAGAGTGCAGCTACAAGCCATTTTCAGACTGAAAATAGCCTGTCTTCCACCAGCTTGGCCTGCTGTCATGTTAACTCAGCTTGACTCATACTGATGTACTTCAGATAATCCTTTTAGATACTGACAGATGGTTCTCTACATTCACTGTGTGGCCACAGAAGAAGGATCAAAAGGTCGAGTCCCATGACTCCTTTGACCCAACAAATCCTACCTCTCCACCCAGAATACAGGCTGGGATGGATGCACACTTCAGGTTGAAGCTGGGCCGTACTGCACAACCAACAAGGACACAAAAGTCTGGACCAGTGAGGAAAAGAAAAAAGAAAAAAGAAAAAGAAAGCCTAAATATTTCACTGGAGACAGGCCTTGTGGGCATACCAGGAAGAAAAAAAGGTCCAGTGTTGTGACTGTTTCTTTTAATCCATTTATGAATTTTATCTCATGACTTTTTTGTGCAAACAATGTAAGTAATTTGACACAGGAATTGAGGCACCTGCACAAACTCAAAAAAAATGTAGTTGAAGGCACCTGGATCACATTTTTAGTGTTATATTTCACGTAAGTTGCACTTCAAGATCATAACACAATATTGAATATAGCTCTAAAAGTCTTCTGAATAATATTGGGCTCAGAAATTATTTTAAAGTTATTTATGACTTCTGAGTACTATTCCCTTTTGCTTTCCTCCCTAAACCACATATGCTTGTTAATTAGGGCTCTTCTTTCTAGAAATTACAAACTCAATTTAGTTTGGCCTAGGATTTCGATTTTTAAGGGAAAAGGTAATGTCCAAAGTTATTACTCAGTAATATATACAGAAGTGGTAATTTGATGCTAATGACTTTTTTTTGATAAAAATTCTTGTCATTCCTCGAAAGTTACTATACTACTTTTAGTACATATAATTTAAAGGCCTCTAGTCTCCAAAGATTTATTGTCATGATTAAATTTAAACATCTGCTTAGGTCATTGGTTTTTATGAGGTTACTTGCGCTCAAAGTTAAGCATGTGAATATTTTATGTAAGAACAAGGCTGTGACTTGCTACAGCCTAACAGGGTTAAATGAAAAAAAATTTTTTGAGAAGTTTAAAATAGAACAGTTGCAAGAGTTACATTACAAGTGCCCCAGTAAAACACATTACTGCAATATTTGAAATATTTAAAAATAATATTACTTTTTTAGAAGTGCAAAAGCCATATTTTTACTATTTAAAAAATCAAGTAAGAAATTAAAATGTAAGTATAAATATGCTGAGGTAATGGGTACAAAGAAATGGAGTTAGTCTAGGAATTCAAGAATTTTTCCGACATTCTTTTGGTCAAAATAGGGTTTGTTGTTTTATATACATAAATGCACCCATACATATGCCTGTCACAAAAGTGAACTTTTTGTTTACTTTCATTCCTTGTTTTTTATTAGACTTATTGTGGGTTAAGTCCCGTAGTCAGCTAAGCCCTGCGCAGCCACTCACTGCCCTGCAGTGGGATGGAGGAGAGAATCAGAAGGGTAAAAGTAAGGGGGCTCATGGTTTGAGATAAAGACGGTTTAATAGGTAAAGCAAAAGCTGCACACACCAGAAAGATGAAAAGAAGGCAGGTTTAGATATCCGGAAGAAATTCTTTACCATGAGGGTGGTGAAGCCCTGGAACAGTCTGCCAGGAGAGGCTGTGGAGTGTCCCTCACTGGAGATATTCAAAACCCACATGGGTGCAGATCTTTGCTGTGTGCTACAGGATGACCCTGCTTGGGCAGGGAATTTGGGCCAAATTACCCCACTGTGGTCCCTTCCAGCCATACCCATTCTGTGATTCTGTGAAATGAAAAATTTCGTATCTGCCAGACAAGATTCTATGGACTTTTTAGAAATGTCTTAGGCACAAGCAGAAGGACCTCTCTGGGGGAGTTTCTGTAGTTGCCAACAGTGTCCCCAGGATGCTTATCAATACATCTATCCATACAAACAGTGCCTATCAATTGGTCTAGGTCTTGGTCTAGCAAGAGCTTCCTAGACTAAGGACATGATGGCAGGTTTGTCTGAAATTCCCACCTGAAGAAGTTCTGTGATAATTTGTTGAATGCATTCTTGGAAACCAGATGGCAGCTCAGTCAGCCACCTTGTCTCACATCAGTTCCTTGTCTCATCTTTGCATACAATAGATGTGAAGTTCTGGACCACTCCAGGAATAGACAACTGAATGTGCTGGTTGTGTGCACAGGCACAGACCTGACATGCTGGTAGTCATCAAATGTAACCGAATTTTCTTTTTATACAGCAATTATTACTTTCATTCTATAAATTCTGCTAGGGTCAGCCTGCTTACAAATAGCAGTTTCTTTTCAAAGAAGGGGTTTTTTTAATGCAAACAAGGTAAAAAAGTTATCCCCATGTAAATAGATTCATTCTTTTTTTTGTGAAAGCTAAATTAAAGTATTTAAGCATTAATGTCTTTCGAGCCTCTCTTAACACCAATTTTCCCTGTTTCTTAATAGGCATGTGAGATCTACTCCCAGGTAAAATAATGAGCTATAACTGGAGTTACAGCAGTTGGAGGGATATCCTTCCACTTTATTGAGTTAATCTTTATCAACTCTAGGAAGGTCATTCCTGACAGATTTTGTCAGATCTGTTCTTAAGGGCTGCCAATCTTTAGTCTCCACAATTTAGTTCAGTAACTTGTTTAGTTCTTAGAAGTCCTTCTGATAGAAAATCTTTCTCAAAGTCTAGCCTAAAGTTTTCCTGCTTTATTTTAAATCTGATACATTTTGACTTCTCTCCTATGGACATTTAGAACAGAAGATTTTACACACATTAAGGCAGTTATCACGTCTTCAGTTTTGTCTTCAGGCTGTAACAACTCCTCTTATGAAAACTCTCTTACTAAGCCATAGGAGTTAGAACTCTGTCACTCCTATGGGGTTTTTTTTTCTGGATTTTCTCAAAAAGTACCCTATCTTTTGGTTCTGCAAATATCATGAACATGCTGTCTTTACAATAGAGGATATTTATTTTGAGAATAGAAAGCAGATCTCTAAAAGGTTAAATTTCTAAATGAAAATTGATTGAAAAAAATTGTGGATTTTCACATGGGAAATTATCATAAAGCATATGGATAGAAATAGTTTTAATTTTGTGGGTTCTTCCAAATCCAGCTTTGAGTTTTATTTCCTATAGCAGAAATTCAGGGAACATCATCCTGTAGTCACAGATTCAGCGAAATTACATAATCATGAACATGAAAAGTACTGTGGGAGAGTTTATATTTCATTAAGCAAGTGGACCGATGAACTGGTTCATTAAAAAGTTGGCGAAGGGCTCCTGGATTCCATATAGCAGTGGCTGCCATGCCCGTTGGTTTCATATCTTGGCCATCCTTGCCAGCACAAAGCTTGCACATCACCTCTGATCATTCTCCCACAGTCAGTTGCTGGTTGTACTTCATGATTTAGAATTGAAGTATAGAAGAAAGGAAAGCTAGAGGAAAAGATTTGCATTGACCCCTTTCCTGCTCATTTTCTCCCCATTGTTTGGGATCACAAAAGCAGCAGCACCTTGCACAGCAACGATATCGGGCACATAGTTTGTTGCACGAAACTCTTACAGAATACTTATTCTTCAGCTAGGGGAAGTTCAATTTATACTTGCCCTGTGTCATATATTTTTTCTCTACATATCTGCAACTGACCAAAGAATGATTTTTGTTCTGATCCGGTATCATGGTTCTTTACTGTTATGTTATATAAATGTTTTAGTGATGATTAATTTTGTATCATTGATTTTTCCATAGCAAAAATCAGTCTACAGCTGTTGCATTTCTTAATATCTTAATGTTCTTCCTTCTGTCACTAAATGCCTTTCCTCATTCTTTGTTATTTTTTGACTTTTCTCTACCAACCGATCATATTTTGCATTTTCCCTTTTTTCCGTTATCTCTTCTCTGTTTTGTTTCACAAATAAAGGAAAATAAAGACAAAGACACAGAAAATTATTTCCACTTTTTACTTGGGCTGTTGTGTTTATGTAAGTCTCTTGCTGTCCTTATTCTTCATCTGTCTTTCTCATGTGTTTTTAGCACAGTGACTGTGCTTGGTTTGTTGATGCTGCTAACGTTTATAACAACATTCCTGAAGTTTTACCTTCTTAATTGCTGTTCCTGTATTAGAAAAAACACACTAATAAAAATCCCACACTTGTACTACCCCTTCCATCTGCTATGCCACTGAGATTCCACTCAGATGGCACTTTGAAAAGGTATTGTCACAATGCATAAAATTCAGCAGGAACCAGTAATAATTAGGTTCATATTATTTATTCATCTGATTACAGTACTTTTCTTGTCAGGCTGTCAGTGTTGTGATAACTTCTTGTTCATGTTTTCAGACTCTGCTAAGATAACTTTGAGCAACTGAAAGAATATTTTGTGAATGTATAAAATTAGAAGGCGACATGTGATCTTTATGGCTTTTGATAATTAGCCACAGCCACTATAATGTCCTTCATTTTACCTAAAATTTTGTCCTTGAACAAATTCTAGGCCTCTTCTGTTCTCATTGTGCTTTGTGATGATCTTTGCCTTTTCATTGATTCAGCACTTACCTTTGAGCCTCACTTTTCAAATATGTTGAATTTGCCTTTTATCAGCTTAAAAATGTGAATCTCATGCATATTTACATTGCAAGCTGTGACAGCTCTGGAAGAGGTCAGTTGTGTCAACTGCTCTATACATCCACAAGAAACTCTATTATCTCTTGAACAGGCACAGCTTTGCAATGTGTAAAACTAAGCACATTTTTCTGATAATATTACCTTCTTATTTTGAAACTCCTAGTTTGGGCGTTTAGTTTTACAGTTGTAAATAAGAATGGTTTTAAATTAATACTGAAAAAGAAGACAAGTAAAGAAGAAAAGTAAAGTTTGAATGAAAAAGTCTTTCTTCCACTGTGGTTTTGTGGCTGTCACCAAGGAACAGTGTTAGCTTTAAAATTATAATTGTGACTGCCTTTTCATTGTAATATCAATTTTTCTAATTATGGTATGATATGGGCAAAAAATCTTAACCAAAAAAAAGAACCAACAAGAAAGTCTGGTGAATCAGATATTTCATAGGCTAGAACCTGATTCAAAACTCTTCTTTGCAGGACAAGGACACAAAATATTTGCATTTCATTGCTTTTAATTTTATCTTCTCTTTTTTGTAGCAGGACTTGGTCTGTTAATTCATTTTAAAAACATACATCTCTTTATGATGGTCGACACTGGGGTAAAATTGGGTTTTGTCTTGAATTGGATTTAAAGCTCATGGGAAGAGTCACCATAAAGAAAAAATTACACAAGTTCAGTAGGTGAACTCAAGCCTGACCTTCAACATTTCAGGGTAGGAGCTGCGTGAAAGAGGAAAGATGAGGCTAGGACAGCTGTAAGCTAAGAAAAGAAGAAACAAGGCAAGAGTTTACAAACATATATAGTAAAAATAACCTCTAGTGGGAACTGGTTTATTTGTTTTAGAGGAATCCTTACTGACCCATAGATACGTTCTTAAAAGAAATTGCAAAGTGCTGCCAGCACTGTTTCCTTTGCTGCCATTTTGCTGGTTCCTACGATCACTCTGAGTGATATTGGTCACTTACTCTGATATAAATATTCTTATCTGGTGTACAGTTCCAAGATATTCTTCTTACAGTGCCAAGGTATTTATTATATTACAAAAGAAGTTATACAATGATATTTTTGGAGCCTTATGCTGCTCTGATAATGACAGGCTGAATCTATCCAGAAGGAGACTCTAACATCCAATGTAAAAATGCAACCCAGCCCTTCGCAATGCTGAAAAAAATATTTAGAAAGTAGAACAAATGGTAATTTATCATTTATGACAGCATCTGGCAAACATTTTAAGCCTTGTGTAGCTTTAAATTCTATACATAAGTTAGCAATGAGAAACTGAAGTTACTATCTTCAGAAATTATTCAGGGAGATAATGCAAAAATATAGAAAAGGAAAGAAGGCAGCACATGACATTTTTACATTGAGTTAGAGCAGACTTGTGACAACTTCATGAAATATTTTGATAGAAGGAAGAACACTTTCGTCAAAATGTTTAATTTTTTGAGTTCTTATTAATACATGCCTCAGTCTCATTAGACTATGGAATATATTGCTCCATAGTCTAGTACAGCAGAATTCAGACAGGATTTCTGTGAAGTATCACATGTAATGTCATTTATTTTATATAAGATTCATGTTTGGGGAAATTACCTTCATTTAAATACTAGAAAATAGTCTCTACTACAGGAAAGAAATTGTCATTCTTCAAAATGAGGTGTTTGAAAGAACACCATAGGAACATCAGCAGATATTGTTTCTTGTGTCACAGAACCTACATATTCCCAGTGTTATGTCTTCCATTTCTTCATCGAAGAAAAAAAAGAGGGGAAAAAAGGGATTTTACCCAAGTTTTACACTAAAAAGTTACTGTGTTTTGTGCATTTTTTTCTGATTTCCTTTGGAGCCTTTTTCATTGCAGGAGATGCTAGGAAACAAGCTAACTAGAGCTGAATGTAAGGTTCCTACCCAGGACTCTTCACTGCACTGGGCCACCTATTCTGCCTCCATTCATATTCTCAGAATTTTATCAGAGATTCTTACAGTGACAGAGAAAGATTCAAAGTGATAAAAAAAGCCAGCAAGAAATATATCAGCATACTTTTCCTCTTACATATCACCCTGTCACCTTCTGATCTTTTTGGCTTTCTCTAATTAACAAAAGATACCTAGACCTGGTTTTTGTTTCAATGCTATTAAATCATAGGGTGTAGGGTTTAGTATGCATAGGATAAAAAGAGATGTACTTGAAACAAACCAAGAAAAAATGTTGCTCCAAATATCCTTCATAATTGTGTATATTTTAGAAAAAAAGTATTTGCCCACATTTACAGACTAATTTGAGCACCTTTTAACACTTTTTCATACTGAATAGCACTGCCCTTGGTAAACGGTGTAGGAGAAAAGATCACTGAAGTAAGGGTGGCTTTCATTATCAGTAACTATAAAAATCTGGTCCTTATACAGCTGTCATTTGTTCTTAAACTATTTGGTATCCTTAATTAGCACAAGAAAAGACTAAACTTTAACCTTGTTTTGTCGACTTTTCATTTTTAAGGAAGTAATTCTAAATGGTCAGAAAGCAGGCTGTCATTGCCAATCACATGCACACTGTACCATAAAAATAACTGAAACATGGGCCAGCTGCAGATTAAGAAAGGAAGCTACTTGAAAGTCAGTTCTTCACTTCTTTAGCCTTTATACACACTTCCACTGAACTACATGCTTTAAGGGAAAAAAGAAAAAGTAATTTTTTTTTGTTTTGTGTCTGTGTTACAAAGAAAGTGGAAATGGTATTGAAAACCCTGTAGATATCAGGTAAATGTTCCATTTGGTCATTGCATCCTTTCTCTCTGTTTCTTTCTACATTTTTCATTTGTATTTTTTAATTTTCAGGGCATTTTGAAATGCGCAATTCAATGTGAATTATTCCTCTGTTGGAGTTTCTGCAATAAGACTGCAGTGAATCTCGCTCTTTGTAGCCCTGGCTCTATCACAAGGCAGAGGAGTTTTATTTCTTTGTGTGTGTGTGTGTCAATTGAAACAATTTATTTGAAGACTTTGAGAGTGAAAGAAAAGGCTAAAAAGAGGCTAATAAAAGTCAATATCTTCCCTTTGAGCAGTGTCAGTCAATTTGAGTGAAATAGATTCCCTGCTTGTTCAATAAGAAAATTACTTTGTGCCACAAATGACCTGGAGAATTCTTGGGTGTCCTCATTATCAAGAAATACCTGGTGTTTTGGTCTAGCATTACCCATTTAATTGGCAATGGCTTATTTGTATTAAGTTATCTGTTTCAGACAATTTAGGAGAAAGTATCATTTTATTAAATTTTGTCAAACTGAAATATAAGCAGCAGTTCCCATGACAAAAACTGCTATGGTAAATTTGGAATTATTTGGCACTAAAACAGCATGGTAAATTGATAGTGTGTAGTGGATGTTAATCAACTCGGCAAAGACATGGGTTTGAAATTTTTGTAATACTTTTGTAATAATTTTTGTAATACTCCTATTCAAAGGGAGATTCCATTATATGCTTATACTCTCTTATCTGGCTCATATTTTAGTGGTAACTGTAGTATTAAAAAATAAATAGGAAAATGTAAAATTACTTAAAATTACTTTTTCATTTAAGTGGTAAAAACATTCAGCTTGTACACTGAATGCATCTTTTCTGTCAATATTCATCATGTAAGTCACAGTGAGACTTTAAAATAGCAGAAATATTATTATTTAGATAAATGTATTATTTTTATAATAAATTATTCTAATGAATAATTTGTGTTTAGGCACAAATTTTCATCTAGGTACCTAAAAAAATTATATATTTTTAGTGTAACATATGGTTATGATATAGTTAGAACACCTTGCTACAGTGAGCTTCAGTCGGGGAATGCTAAGGACTATTTTGTCCAAACATCCATAACAGGCTTGTTTTATCTGGCTTCTGATTTATTTTTTTTTTCTTTTTTTCTTTTTTGTAGTTCTAATTTTCAGTCTTTAGGCTTGTTTTTTCACTCTTTACTTTACTGATCAATAAAAACATACAATCGCTATGCTAAACAGTGTTAGAAACAGTTCCTCTGAGACATCTAATGAGATTTTTGCTTGGTTTTAAGGCTATTTAGAATGCTTCTTAGCCCTTGTTCCCACCAATCTTCTTAAGGGAGACATGTTAAACACCCACACATTCTTTTCCTATCCCTGCCATAAATGTGGTACAATACACACACTACAATACACAGCTTGACTTTAATTTGGTCCCTAGCTGATGGCAGGCTCCAAAGATCTTGTTTCTGCCTAAAATCTTTTGAAAAATTACCCTCTTCCTACATAGACAACTTCTCTGCTAAATACTGTATTATTAATACTGGTGTGGGGGTAGAGAGGAAATAAAATGTCTGGCAAAATTTCCGTGTAGAAAGTTGATATAGGATAGCATGCCTGCTTTCAGGAATTAATAAATTTTGTATATGGACAATTGCAGGTAAGATTTGAATTGCCAAAAGTACTTGTGCCTGTTGGTGAAGTACTAAAAATATATTCTTAGATGACTTAGCACTTTATCTTCCCTTCTTGTGGTGCTGCATGAAGGATGTTTTATTCCGGACTATGTGATTACTGCTGTCCTTCTGCTGCATTATGCCTACACATTAAAGACAGGGAAAGACAACTGACCTACACAAACTTTTTTCTACAAGCCAAAAGTAGGTTAAATGTCTCCAACTTCAAAGCATAGCTGAAAAGCATGGCATTCTTCACCTACAAGGCTCCAGCTGTTCTTCTTATGGCCACACCTATAACGAGTAGAAGTAGATTAATTAGAAATTCCTATTTTCTCAATCACTCCCCATATAAGGAAAATTCCAAGGTGATGTTTCTAACTCATTTTTCTCTTTACCATTCCCAATGTCTCAGAAAGCACTCTATTCTGCCATTATCTTCCTCACTGAGAAATATGGATGCAGTTTGCCACACAGGTGTTATAAGTTTCAATTTATATGCTTCTTCATAGGTGATAACTGAAGATGGGGGTTGGTCCTCCCATAAGTTAAATGAACATTTCAGAAGCTCCACTTTCTGATTCAGCTGGAATATCCTACAGTGGGTTCAACACCTGTAGAAAATCTGTCCAACCACTCACTAATTAATTTGGTGCATTTTGTGATAACATAACTTGTGATGAGTTCATTTGCAACTGCTGTAATGTTTTAAATGCTTTGGTGAGATTTCCAGAGTAATTCATATTAATTCCAATATTAATTAAGTGGATCCATGTTGCTGAGAATCCCCTGATACACTGAGTTTTTCAGTACATTGGAAAACTTTGACGTCCTCATCAGAGTGAACAAATGCCTTATTGTTCAGAAAAATAACTGTGGAAAAGGAAATAAAGGAGTCAGTGCAGAGCAAGCCTTCCTCTCTTCTATGCTCTGCTTCAGATTCTCAGCTCTTAGGAGTAGGCATCATGTTCCTTACCTGTGGTGACAATAAGGTAGCCTTCGTTGCTGAGTTAGAGAAAGAGAATGTAGTTCAGTGCTGTTGCCACAGGCTGTGCACACATTTACTGACACATAAGGGACCTTTCAATGGAAACAGAATGGCAGGATTGGCTTTTTTATTCAGTAAATTGTACAAGCGATGGGTTTTTGCCATGTTTAGATGCAAAACAGAGGAAATATATTTTTGTTTTCACGTTGTTGAGTGAAATGATAATGCACCCCATGCTCTTCTCAGCTAGGACGGAAGTTTGCTGTCAGTCTAGAAAAAAAAACAAGACAGAATTAAACTTGAAATAATTCAACTGTTGTTTGCAAAATGGTGGCCTGAGACTGAGTAGAGAGCTAAGAAGGGGGAGAAATGGGGAAGGGATACTCTTGCACTGTTACTGTGTGTTTTAAAAGCATTTCAAGGAGCTATTAATATGCAAAACAAAAACTCTGTCTTTATTCTAGCTGTCTTTAGGGACAAGAAACAAAACCAAACCAATCAAACAAAATACTGTCACTTTGTGCAGAGCTGTAAAGAAGAGAGAAAGTGCTTTTCCAATATGCTGCACCTACACTTCCAGAGAACTGAGACGTGCTTGAAAAGAAAAATCACTTTAAGTAAGCTTTTTGTGGCTGTTGTACTAGCATGTCTCAAACATTCTTCCAAAGCAAGCCCCAAAGTATGGCACGCCACTAAACCTAAATTTCTATTTTAGTATTTATTATTGGATTTTTCAACTGTGTGCTTTCCTTCAGTACTTTAAATTATCTTTTGTAACAAGGGAATAATATCATGTTGCTCTGTTACATTGACTCCATCTCACAACATAAAATTATGAGCAATTGAATGTATAAAATTAAGTGACTCAGTTAGTATTAGAAATTGAAGGGTGACTCTGAAACCTGCCATAAAAAATGCGATACCTTTGTTCATTCCTTTTGTTAAGACACTTGATATGCCCTTTAAAAGGAATAACTGCAGGATAATATTTACAATCTCTCTAGCTGAAGCTTGAGAATAAAATAGGAATTATGTTTTCAAAATATCTGAGTATATTATTACTCTCTGCTTAAAGAAAATAAAAGTACTT
The DNA here is from genome assembly GCA_013398055.1 of Ifrita kowaldi. Classification (NCBI taxonomy): domain Eukaryota; kingdom Metazoa; phylum Chordata; class Aves; order Passeriformes; family Cinclosomatidae; genus Ifrita; species Ifrita kowaldi. Next base: position 168,501 of record VZRS01000502.1, on the reverse strand, counting down.
GACAAAGGAGAGATGGCATAATGCAAAATGTTGAGGTCAGAAGACATGGAAATTCTAGGAACTAGAAATTAAGAAATTGATGGGAGATCATGAAAAGGTTCCAAAGGTTCCAAGAGGAAAATCACAGATCTCTGAATGCAGCTGGGATTCATGGGAGTAATGATAAAAATTTGAGAGCGACTGCGGTGAAGACAAATGCAGGTGGATAGCAATATACCTTTATCAAGCCGATAACAGAGATGGAAGCGAAGATATTGGAGGATAGGGGAAAGATTCTAGAACAAATAAATCAGAAAAAAAGAGTGTGATTTCTAAGCTCAAAATGCATTATGTAACACTGATGAGAATAGGGGATGGAAAATGGACTCAGGAGCTGAAAGTTCACATGGTGATATTAAGTAAAAAGAGCAAGAATTTAAAAGTACTTGTAGAGATTGCATGCTAAAGAGCTGTTTGATTTTGGTTTGATTTGGTTGGGTTGTTTGGTTGGTTGGTGGGGTTTTTTTCTTAAAGGGACATTTGTACAATCACAAAATTACAAAATAGTGAAGAATGTTGGCAAGGAGTTGCTTGCTACAACTTACTCTTTATTAAGATGGCTTCTACCCAGGGAGTCTAAAAAAAACATATAGCAAAGCTTCTTCATTTGATTGACTTTAAAGCCTCCCTTTTGCAACTATTATCCTGTATTTCCCTTCTATATATCCTTTAGAAACCATTGCATGACCCTGTGTGGTGTATAAGAGTGCTATGAATCATGGAGGTGAATAAGGACTATAACATACAATATGAGAATTTGGAAGGATCTAAGAAAATTCTCAGGTAACAGGTTTAAAATAAGCAACTGTAATAGTTTTTCCACTCAGCACAAGACTTTCCAAAAAGTCAGAAAAGGTTTCAACAAGTTCATGGAGAAATGGTTTGTTTGTGACCATCAGACATTACATTTCAAATAGATGTTTCTTCTGTAAAAGACACATGCTGTAGTTTCTGGAAGAGGAAGAACAAGGCAAGCCCTGTGCAAATCCTGTCGTATGTTCTTCCCTACATGCAAGTTATGGCCTGCTATTTTTTTTCCTACTATAGCAAGTTTTTATCTTCTTTTTATTAATTTCTAATTTAATTCTGTTCCTTTTTTTTTTTAATTTAAATGACCTCTGTTTTAACAGTGACTGATCACATGTTTAAACAATTTTTATTAACAGGTTTTTTTGTGTGTCTGCAATGTCTCTCAATACATGTGTTTAGGAAGGAAAGGCCTAATGTCTTTCACAGGTAATATCTGAACTCTCTAAAAGAAGAGCTTAATCAGGTCAAGCTATAAAACACAAGCAGAAACATGTTTCATTAGGTAATATTCATAGTTCTAGTACTAGAGGAATTTATGGCATAGAGTTCCTGTCATTCCTAGAAAGATTTAAATGTACATTTGTGAATATTCCAAGGACTGAGAAATACTTAGCTACACAATAGACAATTGACATTATTTCTGTTCTGTGAGTTACCATTTAGTAATATAAATTTATAAAAAAATGTTTCTGGAGGATTAGTGTTAAGACTAATAATGAGTACTTTATCCAGATTGCTTGCATAAATTTAGATGAATGGCTTTCTTAAAATAACAGCAACAACAACAAAAGAAAACCACACCCATATTTTCTGGATTCGGATTGTTTTTACGTAGTTTCCTTCAGTATCAAAGAACAAGTTTATGTATTCTGAAAGTGCCTGGACTCTATAGCCCAAAAAGTAAATGAAAAATTGTATCAGGCTCAGAAAAAAAGTTTCGCACACAGAACTCATGGTCATGCAAAGCTGAAGTGAACAGAATGAAAAAGCAGTCTAACTGAGCATCTCATTTTATAATGAGTGTGTTGTTAAAGTGGTACAGAGAGAGAATTTTTTTTTTAAAAGAATACCTCATTGGTCTAGCTCATCCTTTCATTATCTTGTGGAAAGATCAGTTTCAACATAAATCTTAACGGGTAGGTAAGGAACTTGACTGTACATTTTGAAATTACTATAAAAGAACCAGATGTTCCCAAGAAACATCTATTTCCCTAACTTTTTACATTAAACATTCATCCTTCATTATGCCAAAAAGATGAATGGTTGTCTTAATAATATTTCAAGCACCAAAACAAATATACAATCTCATTCTATGAAAGGTGAAGCAAAACGATAAAGAATATGCTTTGGAATTATATCGTAATGTATGCAGATATAAACTTAGGAATTTTTGTATGATGACTTTTACTTCTTTTCCTACATTGTCCTTGAGACTTAAAAGCCAGCTATTTTTTTTTTTAAGTGATGTTATGTTTATAAATATCTAGGGAGATAACAACATATTTCAAGTTATTTTCTGAATTCAAAAGAGCTTTAGATATCTGAACAGAGAAAAAAGTATTTAGGCAGGGAACAGACATAAAACTTGGATTAACTTTCTTTTCACAATCACATGATGAGGAATATTACAAGCTTCTGGCTGAATTATATTCATCCTGGTGTTCCTTCATAACAATAACCAATAAGATACAAAATTCCTAGTAGCCATATTGGATAGAGAGTCTCTTCAGTGTCTCAGGTTGAGTACTTGAATCATAAAGAGGTCAGGAATGTTTTTAGGTCCTGGTGCATTACACCATTGAGAAATATGGGGTAAAGTTCTATCTGTAGGTGTCCTTCAGTATTCTAGTCTTTCCTTTTCAGGAAAAGGCACATACATGTGCATGTCCAGTATTTGAACAAGTGTGCTGGCAACACCACAAATGTCACTGTTTGCCTTCCTTGCAACTCTGTCTACCAGTACATAAGGCAGGATCAGGAATGTGTATTCTGAGAAACAGAGCTCCGAGAAGTCAATAGACCTTGAAACATTCTGATATCCTTTCAAAACAATGGACTTCACAAGGTGACTTCCTCTGACCTGTAGAGGGTAGTCTTAGAGATAATAAAACTGGTTTAAACAGAGCTGTAAAACAGATGCTTCATCAGAAGTACAGGCTGGTTACCCCTACGTTGTATAGCTTTGTATTGGGTGTGGGTGGCAAGGTTTTAGCAGCAGGTGGGCTACAGAGTGGTCTCTGTGAGGCCCTGTGCCACATGCAGGTTTTTCCATCTGGCTCCACAAAACACCCACTGCAGGACACAGCTGAGCCCATCAGCCAAGTGTGTGGGGCCTCTGAAAACACATTTGAGAAAGGGAAAAAATGCCAGACAAAGAGCAGTGCGATGGGGGTAAAAAAAGGGAGAAACAACAGTGAAAATGTCAAGGTCAGAGAAGGAGCTGAGAAGGGGGTGCTCCAGGCACCAGAGAAGAGATTCCCCCGCAGACAGCGGGAGAGAACACAGTGAAGAAGGTTGTCCTACTTCCACCCATGAAGAACTGTGCTGGAGCAGATATCCATAGTTTGGGTAGTGGACAACTCTATGCCAGAACACAGGGACATTTCCTGAAGCCCCTGGAAATACCCCTTATAAGCAGGGGAAAGGTGTGAGGAAGAAGGATGAATGAAGAGGTGCTGCAATGGACTGATTATGATGTCCCATTCCCCATATCCCTGTGCCACTCAAAGCAGGGGGAGATAGAAGAGTTGGGATGAACAAGAGCAGCTGGATCTGAGCAAAAGATGGGAGGAAAGTGTTTTAAAATTTGCCTTTAGTTCTCACTATCCAAATCTACTTTAATTGCTAATAAATTCCATTAATTTTCAAAAATAAGCTGAGAATTCACCTTTGGTAACATAGCCAGTCGCACTCAACAGGCCTGTTTGAGACTGTAATATGATATCTTAAATTGCCGTGCTCCATCTTTTTCCAGAGATCAGGCCAATTTAGAGAGGAAGTGTGCCTAGATCATAGAATGGTTTGAGTTGGAAAGGACCTTTAAAGGTCATGTAGTCTGACCCATCTGCCATGGGCAGGGACAACTTCCACTAGTTCAGGTTAGTCAAATTCACATCCAACCTGATTGTTAACATGTTCATTGATAGGGCATCCACCTGTTCCAGTGTTCCACCACTCTCATTTTGAAAAATGCCTTCCTTGTGTCCAATCTAAATCTCCTCTCTTTTAATTTAAAATCACTGAGCCTTGTCCCACCACTACAGGCCCTGGTATAAAGTCTCTCTTTGTCTTTCTTATGAGCCACCTTTTAAGTGCTAGAAGGCTTCTATAAGGTTCCCCATGGAGCCTTCTCTTCTCCAGCCTAAACAACCCCAGCACTCAGTCTTTCTTCAAACCACAAGTGTTGCAGCCTTCATGGATAATTTTCATGGACTCTTCCTCAAGTGAAGTCTATTTTGCTCATTGGTAAGTCATACACATTTGTTTATCTCACACACTATTTTCTCCCCCCGTCCCATTGAGGAATGGGAGCGAGAGAGCATCTGGGGTAGTATCTGACATGTTTCTATGTATCAGGATATTAAAGCTAGCAAACTTCCAATGCTTTGTTCTCCCACACATTTCCATTTATTACATTTAGAGAGTATTGTTTAAAAGTACTGATGAATCATTTTGGTAACTTAATTCCCAGTCTCAAATACAAGAGGACATCATAAGGGGAAAAAAAAAAAACCAAAAAAGGAAGATAAAACTGACAACAATGAGAAGGTTAAGGTTCCCTTTGTAAGGTAAATTGTAAACATTGTTCCCTCTGGATGAGATCTATATGTTTTCTGAGAGACATCATTTGAGATCCTTCTACCACGACCCCTGCAGTTAATACAGACTAGCATTATACTTATATGAGTAAAGGATTTTCTTGATATATCAGCATGTTTTATTCAAAAGCATTTTATATCTGTCTTGGTTGTCCATTTCAGCCTATTGAACATCAGTAGGTGCATTCATTGACATGCTATTTGAATTGTTTTTCCTAGGCAGCATTTATGATTATGAAGAAAAGCCAGATCAGGGATGTGATTTTCTACTTGCTGAGTAAAGAGCAGCCACTTAAAATCAGACGGCTATTTTTGGCTACAGCTCAGTCCTTGTTATTGTATGCTTTCTCTTAATTATGATTAAATTACTACCCCTGGAATCTACAGTAATGAGCAAAATGTTGTGAAATGCAGATTTTTTTACATTATTAATCTCATCTAGCAGCTCTGTAACACGTTAATCTCTGAATAACCTTCAATTCGTACTATAACATGGATTTTAATGGTAGAAATTAGAGCTGAAAATAGCTATTTGGTTTTCTATTTCATGTAGTCACTAGATTGTTCCCTAAAGAATATGTTCCAGTGCTTTGTCTCATCTAGACTTAAGTGTACTGAGCAATAAAGCTTCTACTACTTTCCTTTGGAGACTGTGTCACCATGTAATAGATTTCACTATTGGGATTCTTTACCCTATTTAATCACAGTAAAATATTTCACATTCTCTGAAATACGAAAAAGGAAAAAAATAGCAAAAGCAAAAATATTTATTGGCTAGAAGCTAGCAATAGGGCTCTCTATGAACCAGGGATGTTGCATCTCTTAAAATCTCATTCCTTCTGTGGTACTATTTTAATTTCCTGTGATATGAAACCTGCTGTTGCATTTTTAATCACATTTTCCTAAGGTAAAGGCAAATCCTACCTGTTCCCTTTGGCTGTATCAGTTAGCTCTCATTTCACGTTTGTTGTTTGTAGTTGCAATATTGTCTTGCCCTTGCAAATGAAGTTCTGAAATAGCCACATAACCACCAAATTTCTTTAAGTCAGATTTATTAAAAACAGTGAAAATGGATTTAAGACAAATAAGTGTATCAAGATGTCATCACCTTTATGAGGCATTATCTTCTTATTCCCCAAGGAGGGAACAAACTTCCTTAAGCAAGAGAACAAGTCGTTATTTCTCTAGTTAATGGATCAGGGGCAAGGGTGAGGATGGTAGTTACACACATTACTAGGTCACTGGCTAGAAAATACCAAAATGACTGACAGAAATACATACTTCACCCATTCTTAATGTGTTCCTGGCACACAGCATGCAGAATATTTTGATGAGTGCTTGGATTCAAGAAAACATATATTCTGGGTTGTAAAATAGCCTACGCACTGTCAAACAATGTTGTGTGAGGCCACAGGAAGGGAACAGAGTAAGGTAAAGGGCAGCTCAGGAAACAATAGAACTGTTTATGTGTAATAGGGTTTAACTAGCAAGTTAGAGTCTTAATGGGAAAGAATACATAGAAATTGCAAGGAAAGACAGACACACACACATGAATACACATGCATGCCTTCCCTCACACAATCCTGGACAACTGCACGTCGAAAGAATGAAGGGCTTCTGCAACAGGCAGAGAGAGGGTGAGCTGCTTCTCTTGGAGCAGGCAGCAAAAGAATGCAGCTCCCTCACTACTCCAGTGATCTCACCAATTCTGCTGAAACAATTCCTGTCATAAATACTTCTTCCTCCATACCCCCATTCCAAATCCTGTCATTCCACACAATACTTGTGCTTTTGGCAGTTTTAGCCTTTAGCCTCTGCCAACAAGACTGCAATGTGCACTGAGGATGTTACTCTCACAGGCAGGTGCCTTAGCCTGTTGCTCAGCTGTTCTTTTTTTTTTTTGCTTACCTGCTTCTTTTCTTTAGTATGCTGAAAGGAGTCTTTTCTCCATTGTCAGTGTTGTACATCTTCAGTGACCAGTAATTAGTTGACCATCTGGGGATTGTTTGTAGGTCTAGGTCCTCTGTTTTCAAATACATTTTCAAGGCACTTGCTATTATCCTGTGCTTAAACTCGACATCATAACAGGAGACACCTGGTACCAAGCTCAGATTCACACAGCCACTTCTCATAGCAAGTTGGTAACACGTTTCAAAGGTCAGGACACAGTCTTTGCACAGTTGGCATAAGCTTTTCTTTGCATTTTTATTGGGCCATTGTACTTTTATTGGGCCCTGTTCTGTAAACTAGAATTCCTTTTTTTGTTGGATTCGTGGATGGTAAGAAGGGGGAGAGAGATAAAAAAAAAGAAATTAAGTCACCTTCACTGCCAGTGACTGCATCCCTTGCAAATTTAAAAGCATAAATTTAAATGGCTTTTCAACCTGTCTAATCAGGTCAAAATGTTGTGGTTAAAAGATCTTTACCTCTGTTCTTGGAGAAGGCAGTTTCTTCAGGCTGAAGTTTTTTATTCTACGCTAGTTTTGTACCTTGTTTATGAAACTAAGAAAGAGACCCGGGTGTTTCAGAAACATATACAGTTTTCATTTTCAGCTTTCAAAGCATTAAGTCCTAAAATTAAATTTTGTTTTAGGATAATTTTGCAGTTAAATACAGATCAGACTACAGAATAGAAGCCTTCTGTGTCTTATGCATTTTCATAAAGGTAATTTATTTTTTTATCTTGTTTGGTGGTTAAGTAGAAAAACTCACAGCATCCCAAATAATTATGTTCCAGCCTTGATATTTTGTAGCTATCAATCAAAATTCCTTGACGTAACACTGCTTACGTTAGTGAAGTTACAGCCAAGGTAAATGTGCATGTCTTATTGTCTACTTAACAATTATGTGGTCATGAGTAGATGCAAAATATATATCTAAGGAATAGAATTCCAAATGCATCAGTTCCTTTATTTTACAATCTATTTAATAAAAATTTCCCCTAGAAATCTGATTATAGCTAGTTCTAGTAACTTTGGCTCCTTCAGTGTGCTGCTAAATGCAGCAGGGAAAATTCTGGCATATTCAAATTACTTTTCCATGAATATTTATATAATTTAAATAATATTTTTAAATGTCACATCTGTTGGAGAAATTGTTGTTACCTTCAAATTTACATTTCCAATGTACTTGGATGTTTGTGAACCCTTAATTCACTGAATGACATTTCTTTTCAATATAACTAAACTGCTAATATAGAGTATAGGGTGGTTTGGTTTTGTTTTGATGGCTATTTTTTTTTGTATGGATATATTTGCCTCGACTTTCAGGGGACTTCTTTAAAAAAGAATTAGCCTGCTATAAAAGGAAACAAAGATTTGTCAATGAGGTAGGATATGACTTCTCTCTTTTATCTGAAGAAGGGAGTTACAATCTTTACACTGCAAAACAGTGTGGATAGTGACAGTTTAGTTGTGGCCTTGAATGCCTAACACTGCTCTCAAATGGAAAGAGAATTATTTAACATGTTAACCTTGTAGTGGTGCAGGACTGCTGTAAGATATAGTCTAAGCACACCAGGCATACCAGATTTTAATAATATTAAATGTGTTTAGGACATGGTTCTGTGGGAGTGAGACTGGCCATGCTTTTTAGCAGAGTGAAATTATGTGCTATGCCTGCAGAGACACAATCTCTAGGATTTATGATTAGCATAAACTGCCATTATGACTGTTCAATTCTAGACTGATCTGGCAAAACTGGATGTGTTGGATAACTAGGTCCCTAAAAAATCTTTGGAGTAGAACTGCTAATTTTCTCGCTGATTCAAAGCACCAAACCAGTTTGAGGATATTTTGTTCCTGAGAATCTTTTAGCATCTCAGTCAGAAGGATTGCGACAGCACTGTCTGATATCCTCTGGCTTTCAAAAAATACCTCTAGGCCCGCAAAACACGTAGTATGTCCTCATGCCATATCTCCAGTGTTTCCTTCATGTCCTCTGTTTCATGCAGTAAAACCTAGCTTGGCAAGCTTCATCACACAGCTCCCACAGCAACAGAACCCTTGGAGAATAACGCAGAATAACAATTATTATTATTATTATTATTATTATTATTATTATTATTATTGTTGTTGTTGTTGTTGTTGTTGTTGTTATTATATTTGAAGCCTGTAAGAGACCCAGGAGAAGTGCTGGGTGACAGAGAAATACCTAGTCCTGAGCAGGATGCTAAGACGCTTTCTACAAGGTTAAGGTTGTGTACTGGCAACTACTTGTAGCATAGAAGAGATGCAGAAGCTGTAACCATTCAGAGTGCGCTAGTGAGTGGTTCTGCCTACTGTGACCCTATGCACGCTTGCTTCTTCAACCTCTGAAGAAAGTCTTAAGAGCAACAGCTCCCTAGAACTTCAAGTATATGTTTCATAATGTAGCACGAAGGCGGCAAATCTTGAACCATTACTTGTTAAAGCTCCCCTCTGATTTTCTCATTGGTGTGAAAAAAACCCAAAAGCAACAGAAACCTGATTCTTGTGGTTTAAGACCAAATCACAACAAGTATACTAAATGGCTGTGGATACCAAAATAATTTAACCATAGATATATGCAACTTTATGAATTACACAGTGTCCATGTTCCATGGGAGTGGCGATGCAGCTGTGAAGTCATGCAGGTTAGTGCAGCAATCCCAGCCATGTGATGTGCATTTCTGGGTCTGAGGTGTTGTGTTATGGTCCCAAATCCTGCTTCAGAGTCATACATTCCCATCAGAGTTTCACAGGATCTCCTCTTTCTGTGTCCCAGCTGGAATCTCTTCCTCTGGCTTCTCTGAGTATTCTTGAGTGTCCTCAATTGTAGGGCTGGGTAGTAAATGTCTCATTGACGATTACTATGATGAAATTGCACTCTTCCCAGTCTGCTGTCACTGTTGTCTGCTTGTTCTGGACGCTCCAGGGCATGTTTGCATGTGGTGATCAAACAGGCTGCTTTTATAGTTTGGCTATCTATCTGTGACACAAAGCAAATATTCTGTTGTTTGGAACAGATGGATTGTTATATTTTGTTCACTTCTACTACATAAAAGAGTTGGTACACTGTTTTATGCTACCAGTTAGGCTAACTAGACTAAATTTATTAAACATACCTGGGTGGAAGGGGAAAAGAGATTGTTTTTATATGAAAAATTTTGAAGACTTTTTCTGAAGCAAATATATGTCTTTCTGTGAGCTGTGTTCCCACTCTGTCTTCTGTCCGCAACACACAGACAATTCTCTCAATAAATAGAAACATTTGCTGTAAAATGAATCTGTACATTAAAAAGTCACTGAATGTGAAGCTTTCTGACATTCAGAGCGCTTTCTATTGTGGAATGCATTACTGAAGATACTACTGCATATTGCAATGAGACATGTTCCCAGCTTTATAACAGTACATCTGTTAAAGTACTTTATGACCAAACGACAACAAAATTTGAAATTGAACAACTTTTCTTTTAATGTTTAAAAATTAACCTTTATAACGCATGCTTCTTCAGTAGTTATACAGGAAATGTACTTCTTATCAGCAACTTTAATTAGGCAAGACATTGCTTTGGACATTTTTCCATTTACCTGTATAGCACATCTAGCATGGAGGACTCATACCTTAGTGTCAAAAAGTTGGTATGCACTAACATTAAAAAAAGAAAACATTTTATGAAACTGTATAAGAAAGCATACCTTTCTCAGTGATTAAATATTTGTCAAAATTAAGAAGAGTATGCTGATATGAACTCATACATATTAGATTTGAAATATAAAATTGCTCTCAGAGCTAGTGTTCAGCAATTTTAAGAAGGTAATTTGCAAATTTTGAACAACAGTTATCTAAAATGTTTTCTTTTAATCACAAGGAACTGAATTTAATTAGGCAGGGAACCCAAATTTTTTCATATAAATGGCTTTTGCACAACTGCTATAAAAACATATATAACATTAGTAAATTTGATCAGATAAATTTCTCACAATTCTTTTCTCATTTGCACTCCCTGATACCACTTTATGATATAAACTGTGACACTTCAGTGGGAAATGTTCTCATTGTGCCATTATATTAAATCCAATATGATTTTCATCAAACTATGAACAGACCCTTAGATTGTTAGTCCAGAATTTTGCTGGTATCTCTTTTTTTTACTCTCACTTAAACACATGATGCTGATGTCTCCTTTTTAGACTTCAATACATGCAAATTTTATGGAAAAATACTTGAAGCATGGGGAAAAAAAATCAGTATGGTCTGTGTGTGACTTGTGAAAAATGTAGTGCTGACCAATCCCAAGCAGAAAATATTTCTGAAAATAGACTTAATGTTCAATTTCATCACAGTGGTATGAGGTATCCCATCTGGACTACTGGGAGTTCAGAAATCATAGCCATTAGCATGAAATAGGTGGAACTAAAAACCAGTCCAAGCAGAGTTATGATTTATTCTTCCCGAAAGCTAGAAGATTTTTGTTCTTCATTTCTATACTTATATGAAATTTGACAGCTTTTCTTGCTAAATCAATGGGAATTGCAGTACCAGGGCAAATGTGAAATAGCTGGACTGAGCAGTAAATATTTTGTTCCCTCAGTTTTTTTCTAAGTCCAGTTATTGATTCTAAAAACAAAACAACAACAAAGTATTTTTTCTTCCCCGAGCACTAGTTCTAGTACTTTTCCATGTTATTTCTATTTACACACTGATTTTCAGAGACCAGTCACCTAAGTTTTAATATAAATGAATTTTTATTTTCTGAATACATAAACCTAGATTTCTCTCGTTTAGAATAAACTTCAATGTTATTCTTTTTAGAGTGAATCAACCGAACAGGTTTTGAATGCCTGAAGAGAAGCAGAAGGGAAAAGTAAAGAATGTTCTATCTCTCTGAAATAAAAAAAAATATGAATAAAGGTAAAAGTTTTATCAAAATAGTAGACCTCATGCATAATATAAATGCAATCAAGGAGGACCTGGACAGACTTGAGAGATGGGCCTGTGTAAACATCATGGGGTTCAATAAGGCCAAGTGCAAGGCCCAAGGCCCTGCTCCTGACTTAGAGAGTCACAAACATGGATACAGGCAAAATGATGCTGGAATTGACAGCAACCCTGAAGATAAGGACTTGGGGGTATTGATGTATTAAAAACTGAGTATGAGCCAGAATTGTGTGCTCACAGCCCAGAGAGAAAATCATAGCCTGGGCTGCATGAAAAGAAAAGTAGCCATCAGGTGAAGGGAGGGGATTCTCTCCTACTCTGCTCTTGTGAGGATCCACCTGGAGTACTGCGTCCACCTCTAGGGCCCTCAGGGCAAGAAAGACAAGGACCTGCTCGATTGGGTCCAGAGGAGGATGGAAAAGGTGATCAGGGGTTGGAGCATCTGCTCTATGAAGACAGACAGAGGGATTTAGGTTTGTTCAGCCTAGAGAAGGGACGATGCTGAGGAGACCTGGTCGCAGCCTTCTAGTACATTAAGGGGGCCTATGGATAAGAGGGGGACGGACTCTCTGTCATTGAGCATAGTGATAGGAGAAAGGGCAGTGGTTTTAAACTGAATGAGGGCATGTTTAGAATGAGGAAGACATTAGAAAAGGAAGACATTATTTTACGATAAGGATGGTGGGACACTGGAACAGGTGAATGCCCGATCACTGTGTTCGGAAGTGTTCGGGATCAGGTTGCACTTGATTAACCTGAACTAGTGGAAGATTTCCCTGCCTATGACAGGAGGGTTGAAACTAGATGATCTTTAAGGTCCCTTCCAACTCAAATAATTCTAACATTTTTGTGATCTAGATATGCTTCCACTGTAAAATGGCCCACTCCCTGGAACCAGATGGAGCATGGCAGTTTAGAATGTTTCTTCACAGTCTCAAACAGGGATATCAGGCAGCACTGGCTAAGTTACAAGAAGTGAATTCTCAGCTGTCATTTTTCAGAAGCTCTGGGGCTGATGTCTCTAACTGGCCAGGTTTGGAAGCATGTCAGAACTTTAAATGAGTTTGAAACAGTTCTGACATAAATACTACCAAGGATGCCATTACCCACAAATTTTTCAGGTAAAACAGAGGAATAATATTAGATATTGAGCTCTTGGACAACCCAGTGAAATATCTCTATAATTTCAACATTGATCAATACTGATACCATCTGTCCTCGCAAAGGTAGTGCTGCAAGTGGCAATCATGCCTCAAGATAGGATGATCTGTGCTATATTATACCTACCTTACCTTTTTCTCTTCTGTCATCTCTCCATCTATAAAAACAGTAATATGCTTCCAAAATAGAATCAGAAATAGATGAAAATTCATTGCATCTGTACAAATTTACCATCACATCCTTACAATATTTACTGGAAATTTAGAATACTCAGGAAGAATAAAAAATATATCAGAATACAGATGAAGATATATATTCTCTGTATTCATTCAAAGCAGCAACTAACCTTTCAAACGTCTGAGTGTTTTATCATTTAGTTCCTCATAAGGAAAATGGGAGCATGGTTATTTCAGTGCAATCATAAGCAAATAAGTATCTTTTTCTGATGTTTTCATTTTGGCAGTTGGGTTGGGTTTTTTTTCCACAAAATATTCAACATTAAACTCCATAAAGTCGCATTCCATTATGTAATTCAGATGCTCGTCTTTCTTGTTGGTAAATATTTTTTATTTCTTTTTTATGTTTCTAGGGTCTGAACATTTTGAAACTTTCTTCCATGAAAGGTAACACTGTGAAGAGTTCAGTAGCATTCATGTGCAGAACTGAAACTTTACACATATTGGAATAAGTGTTTTCTCAGTATGTAATTTCATAGAATGTATCATTACTGTTGCTATTCCAAAGTCATCATGGCCTGCTCTGTTGGCATCTAAAACTCCCTTTAAACCCAATAGGCAGGAATGTCCTTTGAGCATGTAGTCTCTATCATTTATCTGAGCTAAACATTTCGATAAAGATTTTAAGCAATTACAGTTCACTTCCTTCTGTATTTTAAGACCCCTAGTGATTTCTTGGCGATTTTTGTGTGTGCTCTCTGAAGTTTTTTTCCCAGATCCTTCATTAGCTTCAGAAATCATAATGTGTGCTTTAGTTTAAATTGTATGGCATCTAATTTATTGTAGACACAGTGAATATGGTACATTAATGGGTAGATTTTATAACCTTGAAATAAAAGTACATGTCATGCTGAGGTTTTCACTTGTCTTCTCTAACAGTTTCTATCATTTGCATGCAATTTGGGGATTTCAGTATAAACATTCAAACAACTTCCTGATAAAGTTTGTGTTGATAATGCCTACCTGATAGGGTCTAAATTTTATTAGTGTAATCTTTCCACTGAGTTTAGGATTGACCCTAAATTTCATATTGTATTTATTTTGTATCCCTGTTGATTCTATAAATAGCATTAGAACCCCTGGAGCCACGCAAGATGTGAGTTTTAGTTTTGTTAAAAATATGACAAATTTTACTTCTCTCATAGTGTGGAGAAATAGCATTAAGGACCAAATGCATTTTCATAATAATACTTGTGTATGTTTGTGTACAAAAGTACACAATGAGAAGAAACTCATTACACTTCTAACCTTTGCATAAAGTTAAGACTATAAAGCAATTTAGGACACAAAATCTCTTCAACTTTCATGTTCTGCCCTAGTACCTGTTCAAAAGAAATTCAGTCACATTGTGCTGCTGCTCACACACCATTCAGGAGGCATATATTTTAAAAACACTTCTGTGTCTTCTTGGTGATGAAAATAGTTTTTGTGATTCTTGCAAAAAGGAATTACCTACTGGATTGTATTAATTCATCTGCAGACATGTCAGAAACTGAATATTTATAATGGATTTCAACACAGTTCCCTGAGGAAAAACTGCCTGGCAAAGCATCATGCATCAGACTAAATATGCATGTAAGGTAGATTTTCTATTCCTTAAAAAGTCTACTCTGATACATAAAATTCCCTGGCTGTGGAGAATATGTCATAGGTTTATCAACAAGGGAGCTTCATCCTTCATCTTTAGTCTTAGAATGCTCATTAGGTAATTCTAAGATTTCAGTATTACTTTAATTCACCAGGGAGCTAACTAAGGTCATCAGCAAATTAGTTGAAATACATTGGGTTTAGCCTTGCGCACCTTTTGAGAAAAGGTTTGGCCAAACTCTTTATTTTTCAGTATACTCAGGAACAGTCAGGCTACTACAATGAGTTTTGGGGTTTTTTCCCATTAAGTTCTGAAAGTCTTTGTCCAACTCTTTGAATCACCAAGAGGACAGTGATCAGATATATAATGCTTGTCTGTGTTTAATTTGAGTAGGGAATAAACTGCAACTCAGCTGAGACGTGTTTTGAAATAATTCCCTAAATATAAAACATTTCTGAAAGCAGCCAGCAATTTTCTGTGTGGATTAAGGACAAAGGAAAAAGGCTGGAGGGTCAGCAGGGGGCTCTTGCCGTGGTGGGGTCCCTGACTTAGGAAGACTAAGATGCCCTAGCCACAACAGAAGAAGAGGTATACAATAGGGCAGACCTCACTGAGTCCTGTTAAGACCAATGAGTTTCTTTCCAGACTTCCTCCTTTGTCCTCATCTGTACTTCAAGTTATAACTCTCAGAAAGGGCATTTGCTCCTCTGGGAAAAGACTGTTTGGTCTTTAAGACATCCACATCACTCTCATGTTTTCTGGAGGCTACAGGAATGATGTAATTTACAGGTCAATAGGTTTTAGGCAGACCTTTGGCCTTAAAAACCTTTAATCACAATGCTGCAGTATTTTGTGGCCAGGAAACATTTCCACATTTAGCTCCTGTTTTCCTGGCACTAGAGAAGGAAGGTGCTAGAGGGGGCATTATGTCATCTTGTGTGCCTTGCTCATGAATGGGAATAACCTTCCTAAACCTGACTGTTAACAACTTGATAGCCCCAAAAAGCACTCTGGCCACATGGTTCAAAGTAATCATCCTAAGACTTGGTCCTAGGAGCTTCTGGTAGAACAAATATGCCATTTTGCTAATTAGCAAAATACACAGTGATTAAATTTGTAGGTGTCTTTAACAATGAAAAAGTACAGTTTAGAGACTCATTGCATTCTTGGATGTATTAGGGGTTTTTTTGAGTTTGAAATTATTTTTGCTCAAGTGAATCTCAAGACTACATGCACAGAATGAACTAAATTCACACTAAGAGCAGCGATAGAACTCCCACATGGATATCTAAATTATTGAACACAAAGAAGAATGTTTTGCAACTTTGATTAGGGAATTGTTAATCAGGCCCATAATAGAATGTAGGTCAAAAACCAATTAAAAGAGTCTGACTAGAATTTATGATTAGGCAACCATTAAAAACACTGAGTATTAAAAAAATTAAAAGATGGACTAGACCCATAAATATGAATTCTTTTTTTTTGTGCTCTGGATACAATGTGACAGTTTGAGCATCAATAAAGCAGTTAAGTTAGCGATCAATTACGAACTTCAGGAACAGAGAAATTGTTTGGCTGATAAAAAGCGTATTCAGCCTTTGACAAATACTTGGCTGTCACTATCATTTATTTGAAATACCACTGTAAGAACCCTAGCTCTGGCTTTTATTTTTTGTATCTTCCAAACAAATAAACTGTGTATGGTGTTTTTAGTCAGGCTTTGAAGTTCAATCTGTTCTGGCAAGGAAGTGGTACTTCACAGATAGTAAAAATGCAGTTCCTGCTGTTACTTACCCTGTAGAACCATTCTCTTATTAGAAAGTCTTGCAAAACAAATGAGCAGTTGGATCTCTGGTAAAGTTTTGTAAAACTGCAACAGTGTGACAATAAAAGAACATAGCAACAACTCTGGCACTTCAAAGTGCACAAAAATTCCAAAGAAAAAATACGTATTTATCTGATTTTTTGATCAATAAAAAACCATTATTTGCATACCTCTTCATCCCATCTTCACTTGTATCTCCAATAAATATAATTTCATTTTATTAGGACCTTGTTTCAGATAATTTTTTTTCCCAGTCAAACCTGACTGTTTGTGCATAAAGCACTTAAAACTCTGTCTTTAAAATTTAGCAAATGCTATCCATTTCACTTTAAAAAAAAAAAAGGCCAAACAAACCAAAAACCTTATTTTTTTGTTTAGTCAAATCTTTTTTGGAAAAAAAAGTCAAGGAGAAAAGTAGTGTTTGATATCAGAAGAGTATTAAAGTGGGAACATTCTTTTAAATTACAAACTGAAATTAAATTTCAGATTAATCCAGATTAGGAAATCTCAAATGTAAGTGAGACACTGAAGAGATTGTCATGCATGATCCGTACTCAATTTAACAGGATTACTGATAATGATACGCTCATGTTGTGAAGAGAAGATTTCAGAGGAAACTAAGGCAATAAAGTGGGTGTTGAAAGAATTTCAGGGCACAATGTATGTCTCGTCTCTTTCCGTATAGTATCTTTATTCTTTCATAAAAATCCAATAAGGAAGGGTGACAATGTTGTCCCCTAATAGATATATTGTGGCAGTGAATGTATGAAACTTCAAAAAAGGTTGTGTATTTTAAAGAAATAAATATACTAGTAGGAAAAGAGATATTATGAAGGCAAAAGGGAAAGAAGTGCACATCTGTTTATCTTTTAAAATAGTTTTGATGATAAAATATAGTATTTCTGTTACTAATTTTTAATAGATACCTGTATACTTTTATTCTCAAAATAGAAACCTGAGATATTATGAATATACAGGTTCTTCACTGAAATAGTTTGGGGACCAAATCAAACCTTCTGGAGAAGGTAGCTTCAAATGAACTTTTTAAGAAGAATTCATATTTTTTGTATATTTGGACATGGCCTCACAAACACCTTCACAAAATTTGAAATCAGTGCAGCACAAGTGTTTTAATTTGCATTATAAACAAGGAGACAAAAGCATGATATAAATGGTCTGCTTTATCAAGAATAGAGTAGACTGGAAGCTAAAGGAGGGGGTTAACAGCATGTGAGCATACTGCTGATAGATAAAGCACATGAGTTTTTTTCTGGCCTTGAAGACAGAGGAAGAACATATTTGTTGTGTTCTCCCTCCCTAGTGCCTAGCCCTGGACTGCCCCTGGCTCCAAAAATTACAATTATGTGTGTAGTACTTTTAATAAGGTAATATGAATACTCTCTTGTAGATCACCACAATGAGATTTTTCTCAACAGGAAACTGAGGGCAGAGTAGGCATGTGAAGGAAGTTCTGGATGTCGCACAAGATATTGGAACAGCTGAAGTTGCAAAGACAGCTATAATAGTGTTCAAAGTGTTGCTGTAAAGGTGACAGGTTGCCATTTTTGACCAAAACTCCCATAGATGGTAATTTCCTCCAAATACTTTCCCTTGAACTGTGCCTGAGCATTGCCCAGAAGCATGTTGATCAGAAGGACCAGGACTAAGCCAAAAACTTTGGCAGAGAGTCCCTGCTTGATGTTCCTCCTTCCTCTTTTATGTATGAGCACAGACATGACTAAAGGGGCTAGGGATAACCTCAAGGACCTGATCCTTCAGGCTCCTCTTTTGATTAATGAAGAAAGAGTTTCTATTCTGAGTCTCTAAAATTGTCTGTCTTTCTTCACTGACTGTAAGGAATAGTATTTGCGTATATTTTTCCACCTTTCTGAAGTGGCCTCAAGACATACGTAAATTATAAATGTAAAAAGCATTATGATATTGACAAACTTAATTTAAATTTTTCATAAAAATAAGGTGGGAATAAGTAGATTTTATAATATACCCTATTTTACTTTGAGGGAAGCAGGACCATATTTACATTTTTGGCTAATTCAACTGTTACAACTAGCAGGCTAAATTTCAAGGAAGCTGTTGATTTTTATACCACATTTCAAACACCTTATCTGTTACTGGGTCCCTTCTGGCTCTGTAGGCTCAGATGCATGAATGCACAGGCACAGGGATGACTGCAGTAACATAAATCCGCCAGCAAGAAGCTGAGAAGGGTCCTTACACAGAGTTCCACAAACAGCAGTTTATGGCTACAGCTCGTGAAAGTTTCTAGAGGCAAATGACCCCGAACACGTGATGGGTCGGTCTTAAGTACAGGGGAGTGGCTAACACCAAAGCCAACCAGGGAGTCACAACTGGGGTACGTGACCATAACCAATCAGGCATCCTGGCAGAGGCTTCTTTCTCTCATCATAACCATACATCATGGGCACCAGAGACTGTCTTACCAAGAACACTCTCTGTCTCTTGTACCGTATGTCATCTGATCACCACACTTAACTATATTGTCACTACAGCTATGATGCCTAGGACAATTCTGACTAGGAGATGCCCAAGTTACTAGACATGGTCTTCAGTTTGGGCATGACAATTCCAGTAATTTATGTAAATCAAAGTAAGGCATGTAGAAACAGAATATGCTCCACACAATTTAAAGATGAGAGATGTCTGTGTGTATCTAAGAAGCTTTGGTTTCTTTTTTATAAACATTAAATAATACTAAATAAGCTTGAAAATAGCCAGTTTCCCCTGTGGTGACTATGAACTTGCCTTTTATATCCCTTCAGAGACACAGCTGGAAGCCATGTGGACACTCTAGAATCTCTAAAATAGCACTCAAACCTTATTCTTAAGCCACTGAAATTACTATTGGATTAATTTGATTTACAGTTAGAATTTAATAGGAGATGCCAAACAGACCACAGCAAGCACCAGCTCAGAAAACAAGCTATACATCTATTGATCTTTTTTCACATACATGAGTTATCCAAAGGAAATGTTTTGGTTACAACCTCCTGGTCATATATGCGAATTTCCAAATGAGATTTTGGCTGCCTTTGCCCTTATAATAAAATTAGAGCTGTTGAGTCACACAGAACTCTATTGTTTTTCATTTTAATATATTAAGACAGAATCAAATAATTGCTAGGATTGGAAGGGATCTCTGGAGATCATCCAGTCCAACACCTCTGCCAAAGCAGGGTCACCTAGAGCAGGAGACACAGGCATGCATCCAGGTGGGTTTTGAACATCTCC
Organism: Ifrita kowaldi; assembly: GCA_013398055.1. NCBI lineage: Eukaryota > Metazoa > Chordata > Aves > Passeriformes > Cinclosomatidae > Ifrita > Ifrita kowaldi. The sequence goes on along the minus strand of VZRS01000502.1, from coordinate 148,854 downwards.
AGAGAGGGAGACTCAGTGACCCACAGAGGCTTGGCAGCCTGTTCCAGTGCTCTGCCAACCTCAATGTAAAGAAATTTTTCTTCATTTGAGGTGAAACTTCTTGTGTTTTACTTTGTGGCCATTGCTCCTCGTCCTGTCGCTGGGCACTACTGAAAAGAGTCTGGCACCATCCTCTTGGCACACACCCTTGAGATACTTATGTGCATTGATGAGATCCCCTCTCAGTTTTTTCTTCTCTAGACTAAACAGATCCAGCTCCTGCAGTCTCTCCTAAAAAGACATGCTCCAGACCTTTCATCATCATTGTGGTCTCCAATGGACCCTCTCCACAGCACCTCCTTATCTTTCTTATACTGAGACAGCACTCCAGATGTGGCCTCACTAGGGCTGAGTAGAGGGGGAGGATCATCTCCCTGGATCTGCTGGCCATACTCTTCACCCCAGGATACCACTGGAGTTCCTGGCCACAAGACCACACTGCCAACTAATTGACAACTTGTCATCCACCAAGACTCCCAGGTCCTTCTCTGCAGAGCTGCTCTCTAGGAGGTCAGCCTCCAACCTATACTGACACTTGGGGTTATTCCTCCCCAGGCAGAACCCTACACTTGCCCAGTATTTATCCCTGACTACAAGCCTTCAACCAGATCCTACTCCACTGATCACAACCCTCTGAGCTCTGCCATTCTGCCAGTTCTTGGTCCACCTCACTGTGCATCCATCTAACCCACATTTCCTGAGCTTGCCTGTGAGGATGTTACGGGAGACAGTGTCCAAAGCCTTGCTGAAGTCAAGGCAGACAACATCCACTGCTCTATCCTCATTTACCCATCCTACTATGTCACCATAAAAGGATATCACGATTGGTCAGTGTGATTTGCCCTTGGTGAATCCATGCTGGCTACTCCTGATGACCTTCTTTCCTTCTACATGCTCGGTGATTACCTCCAAAATGATCTGTTCCATCACCTTTTCAGGGATGGAGGTGACACTGACTGGTCAGTAGTTTCCTGTGTCCTCCTTCTTGCCCTTTTTGAAGATGAGAGTAACATTGACCTTCCTCCATTCATCGGGAACTTCTCCCATTCTCCATGATTTTTCAAAGATGATGGAGAGCTGCAGAGAAACATCTGCCAGCTCCTTCAGCACCTGTGGATACACCCCACCAGGGCCCATGGATTTATAGATGTTTAGTCTGCTTATCTGCCCTGTAACCCAATCCCCTATGACCAAGGGGAAATCTTCCTTTCTCCAGCTTTCTACTCTTTCCTCTGAGATCCGGGACTCCTGAGGGCTGAACTCAGCAGTAAAGACTGAAGCAAAGAAGGTACTTAGTAATTTTGCCTTCTTGTGTTCCCCATTACCAGGACACCCACCCTACCGTGATTCAGCAGCAGCCCCACATTTTCCCCAGTCTTCCATTTACTGCTGATGTACTTGTAGAAGCCCTTCTTGTTGTCCTTGATGTCCCTTGCCAGACTTGATTCCAAGTTGGCGTTGGCCTTCTTCATCATTTCCCTGCATACTCTGACAGTGTTCCTATAGTCCTCCCACATGGTCTCTCCCTTTTCCCACATCCATGAATTTCTTTCTTCTGTTTGAGATTTACTAGAAGCACCCTATTTATCCATGCAGGTCTGCTGCCCCCTTTGCTTGATCATTGGTATGCATTGGTCTTGAGTTTGGAGGAAATGGTGCCAAAATAATGACCAGCTCTCTTGGATCCCTTTCTCTTCTAGAACCCTAACACACGGGATTCCTTCAGGTAGGTCTTCAAAGAGGCTAAAGTCAGCTCTCTGTAAATTTAGATTTCTAGTCCTGCTTACTACTTTGCTTCCTCCAAGCAGGATCCTAAGTTCCACCATCTCATGGTCACTACAGCCAAGACTGCTCCAACCTTCACATCTTCATCCAGTCCCTCCTGGCTTGTTAGTATAAGATCCAGCAACACACCTCTCCTCATTGGCTCCTTCACCACTTGCACCAAAAGGTTATCTTCAATGATCTGCAGGAACTTCCTGCATGTCAAGCCTTGTTGTCCCTCCAACAAATATGAGAGTGGTTGAAGTTCCACAGGAGAACCAGGGCCCATGACCACAAAGATATTTCTAGCTGTCCACAGAAAGCCTCATTAACCTCCTCCTCCTTCTCCTCCTGATCCAGTGGACTGTAGTGAACACCCACAGCAGTGTCACCCATATTAGCATGTCCCTTAATTCTTACCCATAAGCCCTTATCTCCTTCGTCTGTGCCTGGGTAGAGCTCGATTCCAGTTGCTCTCTCACATAAAGAGCAACTCCACCACCTTGGCTCTCTGACCTGTCCTTTTTAGAAAGTACACGGCCATCCATGACAGCATTCCAGTCACGTGAGCTATCCCACCATGTCTCCATAATTGCAATGAGATTATGGCCCTGTGACCTCACAGAGATTTCTAGTTCTTCTTGTTTATTCCCTATGCATCATGTGTTTGTGTAAAGGTTTTTCAGAGAGGTAATGAAGCATGAAGGTTCCTGGAAGGGGTGTAAGAGGAATGCCAAGAATGTTTTTGCTCCCTGAATTCTTTACCGTACCATTCTTCTGTGCCTTAATTTGCTTAGTTTGTTCTTATTACTATTACCTCCTTCAGCTTTCTTGACTCCTGCATTTTTGTTGTTCAATAGCTATTTGAGTATGTATCATTACCTGTAAGAATCCACAAACTGCCTTTCTGTTTTTACTAACTATCTTTAAAAGTCGACTTGAAGTTTTGTTACAAAAGTCCTGGAATATATGTGTAGCTCTTTCAGAAATAATTATACTCCCTTTTGTAGGCGTTACTCCCTTTTTAGACAGCACGGTCTGAATAGATAAATTGGTAGTGTGACCTCTAACTGTCACAGTGTGCCTAAGCTAAAGAGAAGGTTGCAGAGTATAGATCACCTGATTCAGTGGGACTGAATTTTTTAATTCTCAGCAAAGATACATGTAGGTCTGTTGATTCACTGAATCATTACTCAGAAAAAGTACAAAGCCAAGGCACAAGCAATTAAACTTCGGGTTTCTTCAGTGAAGAAAGCAATGAGAAAATTTCTGACTCCTTACCACACACTTATTCTGGTGAAAATCCCCTTACAATTAAAAATTAACCTTGACAAATCAATAAGTATAATTTATTTTACATTAAAAATATAGGATATAATACCTACATTTCTGTTGCAATAAACTAAATGTAGAAAACTTTAATTTAATATTTGATTATCAATAGCTATTTATGATTTAATTTTCAGAGATAATGTTGCTATACAGACACAACCACTCTTTTAAAGCAATTTAATTTGCAGATCAGATTCGTATCTCTTCTGAAGTCTGTCTGTATCAAGACTGCATGCTCAGTCAGCTTCATCAGATGGTGCACATAGAACCTGCCTTATCCTGCTTACTTCCTCACCTACACACAGAGGAATGAGAGGGACCCTTTCACTTCTTAGGCCAATTTGCAGAGTGGTGTCTAGATTTGTTAATGTAGAAAGGATGGAACTGAGCCAGAAAGTTTCTCTGGTGCCTATGAGTGAGCCCAGAGAAACATTGCCTATTACTCTTCCCTCATGTGCATGCTTAGAAAAATTAATATTTTTGGATGTAAAATATGCACATGAACAAACACAAAAGGTCAAGTATACATCTGGCAAATGCAAATAATGTAAATTTAGCAGCTTGGATCCATCTAAATAATATGTAACTTGGGGATACTTTGTTAAAAAAATATCCTTTCTCCTCAGTGTTATGGAAACTCCCAAGTCACAGTACGGTACTATTCTACGGACTCTTAAGCTTTGCGTTTTCTGAGTTAGAAAAGCAGATAGACACCTGTAAAGCCTGAAATAATTGCAGAGGTATAAAATCAAAATTTCTTAGCAATGAAGCATGAGTAAAAACAAAGAAGGCTACCTATCTGCTTTAATGCAGTTATTCATACCTATCCTATTTGTCTTACTATAATTAAAAGCAACATGCTGTAAAAATAAAGATTCTGATTCTGGTTGATGTACGGTATGCTCTGTGTGTGTTTTACTAATATACATGCAGTAGTAAGCTATAGTGCTACAAACATGCTATGAACAGTTATGATCCCTGTCCTTGTCTGAAGGTGGTAAAATCAGACACAAATTCCAGCTGTAAGCGGCCCACGAAGAGCCAGGATTTTAACCATTTAAACAGGAGTAAGAATTGCTTCTTATTTGTAGCATTGCAGAGTTAATGCTAATATACAATTGGCTCTTACATGAGTATGCTCCTAACTTCATCAGTATTGAGTCACGCCCCTTCTGTGTTTTCTTGTGGAATTAAAGTGCACATCCTTGCAGCATTGTTATGTTACCCCCACCCATACATACACATATTTATAGTTCTTTCTTTCCCCTGTGCAAATTTAAATAGCTGTACATAACCTCATGCACACCAACATGTGCCTGTGAGCCATGGCACATGCATTTACAAGGCAGAAATGGAAAAGCTATTAAGAATCTGCATAGCCTTAGAAAAATTGTTGTGTAAGACCAGAGATAAAAAAAAAGTGTAAGCTGTTTTGTAGATGTAATTTTTCACATCATCCCACAGATTCCTTAACCAATCATTTTTGCTTTTCAATATATATTAAAAATCTGATAATTATTGTAAAAATGTTATAGTAATGCTTAGGATGAATAGTTTGAAGCTCTCAGGTTTTGAAGTGCTGAAGATGTGACAATGTTATTCTTGTACTCTGATTCTTGTTTTGTTTGGTCTTTTTTTCTCAAGAAGGCTGTCACTATTTGCATATAATAACTATAGAATTTTATTCCGTATCCTGTACATTGTTTAAACTCATTCATTTTTTTAGAGTCTGTGGTCTAGGTCTCTAGCTATAGAGTCAGCAGAGTGTGTCCCTGTCATGAAACCAGCTTTGGGGAGATATTTTGGGTACTGTGGGGTTACCTGCCTATGTTTAGATGCGTGAGTCCCACCTGTGTCATCAAAACTCTTGCCATTCAGCCAGAAACTAAAAAGCCTGTGTCCAAAGAATCTCACAGGAGTCAGCTATAGAGTCTACCAATTTCCTAATTTGAAAAAAAGCACAGTTTTTCTCCAAAAGGAATTGATCTTATGACCCTGAGCTTGTAGGCATATTTTATTTACTTTTAAGTGTTCTTCAATGAAATATCTTATTGACTTGAAAGGTTTTGTCTGGCAAATTAGTCTTTATTTCTAAAAGATTCTCTTAAAAAGTTTTCTGCTTTCATGGAAAACAAAAAGGAAAAATATTTCATCTCAAGTCATTTTTATGCATATTAGACTGACACTAACTCACCTTTGCTTTAAATGCTAGATCAAGGCTGTTCAATGTCCAACCCTCATGTAGCCACATCTCATCTAACTGTGCTTTCAAGGGACCCACTGATAGTAGGATGAGAATCCCACATTGATGTGCTTCAGAAGCTGATGAGAGATAGCATATTGCTGAGAAAAATGAAATACTGTTGAGTGCAGAAGAGTTCACAAAGTCTGCTGATGCCCAGCCCCTGCAGAGGCAGCACTCTGACAGCTAAATGCCTTCCTGAAAGCATTCCTGGACATCCAGCCTTCAGCCATTCCTTCCTTTCACTGCAAATTTAAGTCTGAACAAACATATTTCAAGATATCATGATCATATTTTTTTAAACAAGAAACATATTTGATTTTAAATTGAAGGAAATATTTTGTAATTTTATCTGGTATGACAGAAGACGGGTCCACTTACTTGCTTAAAAATCACAGAAACAGAATCACAAAATGGTTGAGGTTGGAAGGGACCTCTGGAGATCTTCTGGACCAACCCTCCTGCTCAAGCAGGGCCATCTAGAGCGGGCTTGCCCAGGACCCTGTACAGACAGATTTTGAATATTTCCACAACCTCTCTGGGAAGCCTATGCCAGTTCTCAGTCACCCTCACAATCAAAAAGCATTTTCTGATGTTCAGAGGGAACCTCCTGTCTTTCCATTTGGGCCCATTGCCTCTGGTCCTGCCACTGGCACCACTGAAAACATTAGCCAGATCCATCCACAGGCCTTCTATTCTTTAGTCTATACAGTCTCAGCTCTCTTGGCCTTTTTTCATAGAAAAATACTCCAGCATCTTTGTCATCATCTTCATGAGCCTTTGATGGACTGCTTTTGTTTTGTTGATGTCTCTCTTGTACTGGGAACCCCAGAACGGAGCACAGGACTTCAGGTGTGGCTGCACAGTGCTGAGTATAAGGGCAGGACCACCTCCCTTAAACTGCTGACATCACCACTGGCCTTCTTTGTCACAAGGACACATTCCTGGCTCATGTTTAGCCTAATGTGCAGAAGGACACCAAGGTCCTTTTCTGCCAAGCTGCTTTCTGGCTGTTCCAGTGTGTACCAGTGCCTAGAGTTGTTCCTCCCCAGGTGCAGGACTTTGTGTTTCCCCTTGTTGAACTCTGTGAGGCTCCTGTTGGCCCATCCACCACTCTCCCCTCATCTACCAGGCCAATAACTTTGTCATACAAGCTTATTAAGTTGGTCAAGCATGACTTCAACTTGTTTAATCCATGCTGACTGCTCCTGATGATTTTCCTCTTGTTAATGTGCCTGCAAATTGTTTCCAGAATTAGCTACTCCATCATCTTCCCTGGGAACATGGTGAGGCTTATCAGTCTGAGTTCCTTGAGTCCTCCTTCTGCCCTTCTTGAAGACAGGGGGTGAAATTTACTTTCCTGCAATCTTTGGGCAAAATATATTGTTGGATCTGGACCTAAATAAATGTGCTCTGTATGGTCTAAAGAGAATAGAATATAATTCTGAGTGCAGTATGCTCAGACACTAAAATAATACAAAGGTTAATGTTTTGTAGGCATCCCTTTATCATAAGTGAATATTTTGTTTGGTGTGCTAATTTTAATTTCAATACATCTCTTGTTACTATGTTTCCAAATTTTTATCTGCAGGTGGTTCTGTGTGTCATTCAATGCATTATAAGGAATCCTGAAAATAAATACATTTAGAGAGTGCTGTAGTGTCTTCTTACCTCTGAAGACTACACTTTATTTATTTATTTTTGTAAATAAAGCTGTATAAAGAACAAAGCTAATATATAGTCCTTGCACAGTACAAGCCAATACTTATTCTTGCAGATGTCTACATATGTGTTTAGTAATACTGCATGAGAATAAATATTTATTGAGTACTCAGGATTAATTTTAAGGGTAAATTAAAAGTTTTCTTTCTGAACAAGTAGGTTCTGAAACAGCCTTCTCATCGAATCAGCAGAAACAACAAAGGCAGTTGGTTTAAAAGAGTCTAAATGTTTTTCGAATTGACTAATGCAATTGCAGGTGTATAAAGTACAGAACTCAACCACACAGGACATGTCCTTTGCTCTTATTTACTAGACTTGTGCACATATATGGTAAATATATTTATCTTTATTTGTCAGTGTTTGTGGGATCAGAGATTTAATATTTGCTGGATAGCTCATTTTTAGGAAGCCTGATCTCTTAACTTAAAAACTAAGTTTAAAAGTTTGTCCTTCCTTATGTGTGTAGAGATTCTATCTCATTACAACTTGTAAAACACTTTTCAAACTACTTCTAAAACAAAAGTATATAAAAGGTTAACACAATACTTATTTTTAGCTTCACATTCCTATGAAAAAATGGCAATTTGACTGTATTCATTGTGATTTGAAACCAGATAAATAATGAATAGTTCAAGTGATAATTACCTTATTTCAATATTTACAGAAAACTGGCACTTCATCATCATCAAAGCACATTGAGAATTGTCTTATTATCTTCACAAGTGCCTAGTTTCTATAAATATTGAAATTTTGTAATTATCTCTAGCACTATTTCTTCCTTATCTACTTTTCAGAATTGAGCAAATAGAAATATCATTTAGTTATTAACATTTTCCAAATACATATCTGGTTTCTTTTTAATAAGAGTCCATATGTAAAGAAAGTAAATTGCAAAATAAGGTCAATGAAATGGAATGAAATATCTTTGTATCAGAGGCATCCAAAAGAATAAGTTAAGACCTTGGTATTCAAATAGCTAGATTTAGCCTGGGTCCACTTCTAAAAGGCAAGCCCTCTTTACTAAGAGACCTAACTGACAGAAAGGAGCCATTGACATATATGCATCATGAAATTAACCCCTTTTTTTCTCTCTAGCACATATTGAGCCAGGTCGTGCAGAGCCATTCAGTGTGTTTTGCTGAGTCAAGCAAAAACATGACATTTCCCCAGGTTGTTATCCCTTGTAAGTGCCTTTGGGACATGGCAGACAGGACCAGACTGAACCTGTCTGTATGTTGCAATTGTGTTTTTCCCCTGTGTTAGTTTGTGATCACACAGATCTGTACCAGATTATCAGGAAGAATTAATCTGGAACAGTAATGTATAGAAATCTGTTAAACTCTCATGCTTCATAACAAAAACTCAAGTAATGGAATGTTGTGAAAGAATCTTTGTATGGTCTTCAGGGAACCATCCATACCCTGAAAATAGGGCACACGTTACTCCACATCAGTATTAGGTGCAGTTTGTTGCAGATCTTTTCAGTGTTCTAAGTTCAAAAATCTCTTTTTTTTTTTTTTTTTGTCAGTGTATTTGGGCATGCTCTGGAGGCTAGCTCTAGTCTGGAGGTGTCTTTAGACACATCTGTACTGCATATAAATCAGGGCCTATGAACAGGCTGAAACATTGTCCACTGTGGTTGTCCACATAATTTAATTATTTGCCTGCTCCTCATCAGCACCCTCCAACACATGCTGGGGCAAATGTGTAGACAATGGTCCTGAGAGTAATTTAGATTATTTGTTTATTTACTGCTTTATATACTTATTCTCCACCTTCATTTTTGTTCCTCTTAAACTAGATGCACTGACCACTAAAATTTTTAATGAGACTGATTGGATGGGACCCACATTATCTAGCCTGAGATGTCAAGTGACTTTATTATCTTAGCATAACTGAACTGCAACCAGGAGTCCTTTTTTCAAAGAATATATGTGGAATCAAAACAATTAATTCATATGTAGATGTCAGTGACATAAAATATGTATTTTGAGGGTGGATAAGATTAATCCCACCCTTCTCTGTTTTCTTAGCTTCTTCTTTTACACTTTTAGTCTCATTATGATATATACAGTCGTTAGAGATGAACACCCTTCACATCCTTCAAAAAATTCTTGATCATCTGCATTATAGAGGAGTTCAGTTAATCTGTACTTCTCAAATGCTTCCTCCCATAAAAAAGAATCACTTGAAATAAAAGAAGTATCTGATCTTTTTTATCACATTTCACCACACAGATATAAAAGAATTCTGATGTTGTCACAGCAGTGCTGATGTTATGGCAATTCAGCATGAAATTATGCCATGATTAAGACCACACAAAATAACACTAATTCCCCTCCTCCTTTAAGATTCAAGTACCTACAGGCCTAGATAAGACAAATGTGCATTTTTGGCATTTATTGTATCTTTCCATTGGAAAGAGCAATGTGGGTAAAAACCCCATTATTCATAACTTAGCGATATGTAGCCAGTCCAAGCTGTCTAAAGAGATAAAAAATTATGGAATTATTTTCCCAAATTGCTGTCATAGTGAAAATAAATTCTAAGTCCTTATGCAAATATTGTACTGGTGAAACTGGTAACAGAATTATTTGGGTATCTCTTTGCTGTCATTTAATTTTAAGTCTTCTGCTGAGTGAAGGCTGAGAGGAAAGTTACTTCCCTGATTAATCAATATATTACAGAAGATAAATACTAATGTCAGTCCCTGTGCACTTTTCAACAACAGGAAAGCTATGAAATACCTACATTTTCTTCAGTGGCCTTTGAGGAAGGAAGAATGAAATCAGGAAGACATCATTTTGACTTAATGTATGATGAGCAAAATCACAGGTGCAATTTGTAAAAGTAAACTGGAAGTGAAGAACACAGAGTGCTCTTTCTATAAGCAATTCCTGCTATTAAAAATTACTTAAATATATAAAACCAGTAATATGTCCAGTCTAGAATAGTTTAACAAGGAATAGGGCTGAAAATATCAGCACTATGAAAAAGATACATATTACATTTTTGCAATATCCCTTTTTTATAAATAAATCTGTGATTTTTACTCTATAAAACAGCAACACCTTTCTCAAATTGTATGTAAAGTAATGAAGCCTTCCTTTTCTTCTTTGCCTTGTTGCGCCTTTTATCTCACAGTACCAGAGACACGCATAAAACAGGCTCTAGACAGGAAGTAGAAGATGGAAAATAACATGAAAACCCAACTCACTCAGTAATGTTATGCCTTGCATACAACAAACATAGTAGCACACAGTATAGTGTTTGCCTCTCCCTGTACTCCTACAAGTTCCTCGCTCTCAATTCTGACATGCTCTTGTCAACCAGTGGCAAAAGCTGCCCTGTCAGACGAGCATCTCTGCAGAGCCTTGTAACTGGGGCCTCACAAACTGCATTTCAACACTTCAAGGGCTTGGGCAGAGCAAAGATCTATCTGTCTCGCACGGCAGGCAATCCTATCACAGAAATACAGTCCTGAAGCATTTTCACAGCATCCCGTTCCTGAAATTCTGCATCCCCCTTAATCCACAAAAGACTTTTCCAGTCCTACTAATACATAATATCTATAACAAAGTGTAAAAGCCATAAATTATAATGTGCCATAAAAAGAGACAAGAAATTGTGGGTATATTCAGCAAAGTCACCTAATATAAAGTGACATATTCCAGATTCCTATATCATTTTCCAAGGTTCTCAAGGCAGCTTTATAAATGTTGTGGGTTTATTACTTTGGCAAGTGAAGACTGTATGTTCAAATAAAGAACATTGCAAACATATGTTTTTATACGGAATCAGAAGGAAGTATGCCAGAGCATCTTGACATCAGAATCTCAGAATTTAACAACATTATATGTATCCTTCAGAAATGGAAAATTGGAATCATACCATGAAAATTATGATGGAAAAATTATTAGTTTTCAAAGTACAACTGCACTATCTTCCTTGTTACAAATAATTTTGAAATGTGTTCTAAGTTTCATATTTAATATTTCTAAAATAAGGAGTATTAATTTCAAACAATTTGCCATTTTAAAATGTTAATACAAGAAACAGTACTGATTTAACTGCAGAAGATAAAAGGCTTAAATAAGAAATAGATATCTCAAAGTGTATTAAAGGATTGTCTGTCAATGACTTAGGAAAAGTTAATACATTTATAAGCATGCATAATTTACAACAGGTTTAGAGAAAGGAATAATTTTAACATATTAACTACTGCTAATGCATTCTCTTTATTTAAAAGATGCATATTTCATTATAAATGGCTTACTGAATTATAAGATGGCTTTTATATCTCTTTATTTCATTTTGAATATGTTAAGGTTTATTTTAACCTGCCAGTAACTACCACAACTATCCTTACTTCACTTTCAGAAAATGCTATTTTCATTACATATTGCTTCCAAGTATATTTAAAGTATTTACAATGAATTTTGAAATATGAAAATACATTTTGTGTTATCACAGTGTCAACCGTAAGTGCACTGTAGATGTTGAGAATTATAGTTTTTATGGGTTTGTTTATTTTTATATCCTTTTGCAAATTTTTATACGTTACTAATACTGTAACTGATGTGTGAAGGACTGGCTGAAGGGCAGAGTCCAAAGGGTTGTAGTGAATGTGGCTACATCTGGCTGGTGACCAGTCGTCAGTGGCATTCCTCAGAGCTCAGTCCTGGGGCCAGTCATCTTCAATCAACAATCTGGATGCAGGATCTGAACACGTGATTAGCAAATTTGCTGACAACACCAAACAGGAAGATGCTGTTGACACTCTTGAGGGACAAAAGGTCTTGCAGAGTGATCTGGATATATCGGAGCACTGGGCTATGATTAATGGGATGAAATTTAACAAGTCCATGTGCTGGATTCTGTACCTAGGACAGAGTAATGCTGGGAATAAGCATAAATTGGGAGAACAGAGGCTGGACAGCAGCCCTGCAGAAAGAGGTCTGGGGTTGCTGGTTGGCAGCAGGATCAGTGTGAGTCAGATGTGTGTCCTGGCAGCCAGGGAGGCAAATCCCATCCTGGGATGCATCAAAAGCAGCATCACCAGCCTGTTAAAAGAGGGGATTATGCCTCTGTATTCAGCATTGGTGTGGCCTCACCTCAAGTACTCTGTGCTATGCTGGGCCCCACAATGCAAGAAGTATGTTGCGGTCCTTGAAGAGGAGGGCAACAGTTCCGCTGAAAGGACTGGAAGTCATGTCCTGTGAGGAGTGGCTGAGGATCTTCGGATTGTCTAGTTTGGAGAAAAGGAGGCTGAGGGGCCACCTCTTTGCTCTCTACAGCTTCCTGGGGAGGAGCAGTGGAGAGGGAGAAGTTGATCTCTCCTCTCTGGGATGTGTTGACAGGGTGTGTGGGAATGGTCAAACCCTGGAACAGGCATCCTAGAGAGGTGGGCAAATGCCCCAGTGTTTAACGGGCATTTGGCCAATGCCCTTAATAGCATTCTTTAACTTGGTCAGCCCTGAATTGGTCAGGTAGTTGAACTAAGGGGTTTTTGTAGGTCCCTTTCCAATTGGAACTATTCCATTTATTCTATTTTATGATATGCTATGCTAACCTAAATGAATGAAAATATGATTGATACGGCTGATGAAGTGTAGAGACTGACCACATCATCCTCAGGGAAACACACAGGATGTGCTTAAGTTGCTTAAACATTTGAGATGCTTTCACATATGCTGTTAAGCCTCTAGCTATGAGCCCAGAAGAATACAGTTCTGTTGTAGGTCTAGCATAATATCTGTTCATATCTGAGAAAATGCTTCTGGATACTTCAAATGGCATGATATTTTTTGGCTTATGTATCTGAATATCCCACTCATTAAATCATTCCCTTACTCCTCATGGAGGGATTCCTTGAGTCTCTCTTGACTGTTGTGGTAATTTAGACACATATACCTCACATGTAAGCATCTGCTCTCTTAGTAGGGCAGGTTGAACCTCATGCCCACTGCTTACCACTGAGTCATTTTTTTATGATTGTACTCTTTCTTGTCAACTAGAGTTGAAGTCAGAAGATGTTTGATTTCTTTGTCCCCTGAATATGAGGTCATAATTAATTTCTCAAATGCCTACAATACAATGTATTTGACTGAAAATTTGGCTGGATAAGAGTGATTACCTACATTAGACTACAAAATTTTATCCCTAAAGCAATCCTATAGGTATAAAGGGATTTGAAGAACACTCTAGGCGAAACAGTTCGCTCAAGACAGTTCAAAAGGGAGAGAAAAATGAGTTTTATTATTTCGTTACCTCCATTGTCTTCATTCTTTGTTCACAGCTGTCTTGTTAGGTTTTGTAGATTTTAGCACCACAGTGGCAATTGATACTAGGACATCAAAAAATATTAACCAAAGATTAAGTTGGCACAAGAGCTTTTTTCCAACATGTACTAAAAGTAGACGTCCAGAGGAAAAACCCAACAGCATATGGTAGTACTTCTTCAAGCCTACAAGACTTCCTGAGGCAGAAAAGGTTTGTATGGATTTTTCTGACATGAATTTGTCTAGTCTTCCTACAAGCCCATTTACATTTTTATCATCCGCAATACTCTGTGTCAAGGTGATGCACACTCTATCTGTAACCATGTTTTGAACCTGACAGCTGACAGCTTCATTTGATGCCTGCTAGTGCCTTTGCTGTCAAGGGGCAGAGAACAACAGATCAGTTCTCTACATGCTCTATTATTTCCCCCTCAGTCATTTCTTCTTCAAGCAGAAGAGTCCCTGACTACTTATTTATTCCTTGTAAAGACACTGTTTCATACTTCTCATATTCTTTGTTGTCCTTCTCTTAACCTTATCCAATTCCTCTCTATAATTTTGTTTTCTGGGTCCTTCAGTACAGACAGTAAGCAAAATGTTTTATGCAGCTTTATAATAACACTCTCTGTTTTACTCTATGCTTCTTTTCTAAAAACTCACTAATTATTGTTACTGAAATTCACCTAATATCTTAACGATTTTCTCTGGTATAACTTCCAAGATAATTTCTTCGATTGATAGAAATGGACTCAAAATTCAAAAGGAAAAGTGATTCTTTGCCATGAACATAACTTTATATTAACCTACACTGACTGCATTCCGCTGGCTATTTTCTTCCCTAATCCCCTAAGATTCTTTGGTGGATTCTTCATAGTTGACCCCGGTCTTTGCTATTTCGAATGGCTTAGTAACGTCAGAAATATTTTCACTTCACTTTTCACCTATTTTGTAGGTCATTTATGAATATCTTGAATGATATATGGGCCAACACAAAGTCTTATGGAATATCACTGATGTCCTCCACCCGCAATGAAAACTGGCCATTTACTGCCGTTTTCTCATTCTCTTTTAGAACCATCTTCAAATATTTACAAAGACCTGTTACTCTGTAGTTTACCTAATAAATTTTTGTGACATACATAGTGAGCCAGATCTCCTTCAGCGCTTGCTTGTCATAACCCCAGAAAGTCAGTCGTGACAACATAGGGGTAAAATTCTGTGTGTCTCCACCTCTAAGTAGTGAGACTAGGTGATAAATGATCTTGGCCCACAGCTCTGTGAAAGTCTGAAGACAGCTGCCATCTGAGAATGAATAAGAACGTGAAGGGCGTGAACATAGGGGATTCGGTGACTGTGGCTAGATTGTATTTATAAACTAACAAGCTCATAAAAGTATTACAGCTAGTACATTTTAATATTAAAATGCAATAAAACCATACTGAATCCTCACATTTTCCCCACATGTCCCAGAAGGCTTTCTACAGAATGAATACAAGAACAGCTATGAATCAAGTATAATTCTGGCTGCAATAAATAAGATCAACAAGCAGCCCTAAGGGTAGCTCCAGCACAGTAGTTTACCATCTTTTTTATTAGTTATATAAACAGCCTCAAGATATTTTGTCATGTGATATCCCCCTGGAATCTTTAAAAAACCCGAAACCTTTTAATCTGCCTGTAAAAGCTTGTAATGTGTAGCTCAGTCTTGCAGCCCTGTGCCTTATCTCCATGTACAGCAAAGGCTAATTTGTCCCCTTTAAGCCTTTCACTGCAACCTGATGCTCTCTTAATCACCCCATGAAACTCTGCTCTGTTTATCCTCTTCTACAGAGACAGGTGCAAAGGATTTTATTAATGCAATACCTTCTTAAGTGGTTTAGTTTATCCCTCACTATTGATCCAATGGTTTAAATCTATTAAGAGGGTACGAACAGACACTTTATTCTTTGCTTAATAGAATCCACTCTAGAAGAAAATAGGACATAGGTTTCTGTCCTCTTCTACATCTTCTTTTTTTCTGTAAAACTTGAAACCAAAAGCAGATTACAGAACATCTAGTAGCTATGTAATTTTGATTGACACTTGTTTTTCTGTTAATCTCCAAATAATTTATTCATATTTTTAACATTCATATATAACATTTTTGTAACAATTTTAATATTCAAAATATGACTACATACCAAAAATTTGCTGAACTTTTCATACAACCTATATGTTATACGAGACATGGACATACTGGAGAGACTGCAGTGAAGGGCTACAAAGGTGATTAAAGGTCAGGAGCATCTAATTTGTGAGGAAAGTCAGAGATAGCTGGACTGCTCAGCCTGGAGAAGAGAAGGCTTAGGGAAAATGTCATCGATGTATACAAGAACCTGAAGGGAGGGTGTGAAAAGAACTGAGACAGGCTTTCTTCAGTGGTGCCCAGTGACAGGACCAGAGTCAATGGGTAGAAACAGAAACGCAGGAGATTCCCTCTGAACATCAGGAAACAATTTTGACTGTGAGGGTGATTGATGGATCACTTGCACAGCTTGCCCACATAGGTCGTGCATTCTCCATTCTTGGACATCTTCCAAAGCCTCCTGGGCAACCATCTCTTGGTGGCCCAGCTTGAGCGGATGGATTGGTCCAGATGACCTCCAGAGGTCACCTCCAATCTTAACCCTGTTTTTAATTCTGTGAGAGTTAATGAAAATTCAGTCTTTTGTAATCTAAGCATGTAAATTTTTTTTTTGGAGAACACTCAGAGATCCCATTCATTCAAGATAATATTAATTTTTATCAGTCTGGAGAAGCCTTTGTGATTTCCATACGAGTTGTGATACATAGCAGTCAATCCAAACTTTTAGTGTGCTCTGCCTTGGAAAGTAATGCCATGACAGCTTCCTGCCACGAGCATTTTAGCAGCTAAAGTAAACAAGCATAGTAAGAGACAACATTAAACAAGACAGGTGTAATTTTTCTTTGACTTTTTAGTACTAATAAATAAAAGTAATGAGGCTTTGAGTAGTATCTGACCCCTTGCATGCTTAGCCATGGAAAATGCCAAGTCTTTATGACAATGGCAGTAGAACCAGCAAAGCACAGTGTCTCCATTAACAAGACCTCAGGGATGCAGGCTGGTTCACCGCCTTTCTTGATGACTTTTTAAGCAGTTGTTCCAGCATGACTGTCAAAGAGTGATGCATCTATATGTGTAAAGGAAGAGCGTTTAGAACAGTCCAGGATATTCTAATGAAAAGAAATATTCAATTAGCAGCCAAGAAAAATACTAGTGTGCTACTTACACATTCAGTGGAGATGTATGGGGTTATGTGCGTGTTTGCATAACAGAGATACATCTATTAAAGTGAAACAGTCCACATACACAGCAGTAGGGAAATAGTTCTACCATAAAATATCTATGGTTTGAAAGCTATCTTTTTTTTAAGACATAAATTTGCTCTTTAGAGGTGAAAATCTGGTCCTTTACCCAAGTTTCATATTGTCCCAGTTTGAGACAAATTCAGAGGAATGTCCAAAATGAATGTCCTCTGATAGAAGGCAGGTTTCAGCTGCCCCTCCCCCACCAAGTTTGGAAAGAATTTTCCTCAGAGGAAACAGAAAGGAAAAAAACCTATTTATTTAACAGACACAATGCACAATGGGAAAAGAATAGCACTAAATAATAAAACCTCTTGCTGTGGAGAGAACCTGGTAAATTTTCAGAGTCCTTTCTGTGGGTGTGGTCTCTCTCTTCCTCTCTTCAGAGCTGGGTCGGCATGGGCCCCCCTCTGGGCCAACGGGTGTAGGGTCTCCTGGTGTGTTCTGAACACTTTCAGAAGAAAAGAAGAAGAAGAAGAAGAAGCCAAAGTCAGGAAAAAAGAAGCCAAAGACAGGAAAAAAGTTTCACTCTCCACCTCTCTCTGGAGAAACAAGAGCCAAAAGCTGGCTGAAAAGCAGGAAGGGGTGCTTCCTCTGATCTTGCTGCTGCAGAACCATGCAGAGGAGATAGATTTACCTTGGAGCACGAACTGCTTTGAAAAGGTCGTCTGGCTTTTTTTTCTTTCTCTCGCACCCAGTTTTAAAGACACAGAAAGGCACAGGAATCACGTCTGGCACAGAGCGGCGATAGGGGATACACATTATAAAGTCACTCCAAGACACGTATTTATCTAAATTTCCCATGAGTTTTAAAATTTTGCTTGTTCTATAAGGAATTTAACAGCCTCCAGGTTACATTACTCAGGAAAAAAAAAAAAAAGGAGTATTTCTACTGAAAGAGTAGTACTCCCTTCCTGTGAGACAAGAGGAAGTTTGCAGTCTCTTGCACTTTAGTACATGCTCTCAATGAGGTTATTATGCTGCTATTGGCTCTGCAACAGACGGAAACCTGGTTAAGTATTAAATAGTTCTCTTTAGCTTTTGTGGTGGACCTAGATTTCTGAAAGACAATATGGTGGTATTTTACATTCCTGCTGTCTTCGGGAGCTCTGTTATTTAAAATACTCTCAACATCTTGCAGTTTTACAGATGAAATAACCATGTGTTTATACAAGTGTTCTTAATACCAGAGAACAGAATGGCCTTCAAGTACAAACAGAAGAAGCTGAATAAGATGGCAGATGAAGGCCTTATGGATATATTCTTCTTTCCCCTCTCCCCTTGTATCTTCTCAGCTTGCAGTCTGGTTAATGTCAGTGTGAGCTGACAACAAACAAGTGACACATACCTACTGCTACGGAGTCACCATGTGCCAGCTGACTGCAGCTGGTGCCAGCTCTCACGGAAGGCAGTAGAAAGAATCCTTCCAGCTTATTTCTCTTTAACGTATGGGGTTTCTGTCCTGTGAGGATTTACGTACTTTAAGCAAAGTCCAAAAAGTTCCAAAAGACTGTTTTTCACAAAGACACTGCAAATCTGAGTCATTAATACACACAGAATAAAACATGTGAAGGCTTATGCATGGAGCAGCTAGTGAAAACGATTAGGGAGGAAGCACAGGTTGTTTTTCTTTCTCTCTCAATATCCTTCTTCTCAGGTTTCCACTTTTAACTCCTGCAGGATTTTTTTTAGGGTGCTGACAAGGCAGTGCTGGTGCAACTATATGAAATCTTTTTTCACTAATGCAGGAACCAAGCATTATATCCACTCTTTTTTTTTACCAGATGTCAAGGATATTTGGTTATGCTAACAACTATTGGACTTGGAGGGGTTACTGTCTAGTGTAATTGCAGCCTTCCTCCATTCTGTTATTGCTGCCAGTTTCTGCTGAGCCAAATCAATCCTGACAGCTGGCCAGATGCTTCTTGTGCCAGTCAGCAGGACTCTGGTCTCAAAAGAGCATCTGGTTATAAAGAAATTTTGCAGCAAACTATACAGTCAATCTTGTTTTCTAAAAATATCAACATAAACACTGAAGAAAAAGTATTTAGTAGCTTCACTAATACACTGTGTTTTTTAAATGTGGGGGTGAGCACTTGACTTTTTCACTACAAATTCTATTTATATAGCATTAATGGAGACTAGTAAAATGTTTTTTTTTTGTGAATAAGCTATATATGTCATATCTTTATTACAGTCTGTGCAGTCCACAGACTCAAGAGCAGCTGTTTAAAGTGTAAGCCAACAGCGCAGAGCACATTTATCCTAGTATTTGTTTCATGAGGTCACAAGTTATTTTGATTTGGAAGGTCTTTGGGACATTGACTCTTGAGATGCCTTAGACACTTATTTCTACTACCCTATAATTAGCAAATAATAAGAGGGTTTTGGTTTTTTACTGATCAAAGCAGTTTGAAAAGCACAACACTTGCCATAGAAGGCATCAATGTTCTCATGCAGTTTCTTTAGACAAACCTGGACTTGCTTTCTTACAGCTTATTTTCACTTTGCTCACAAAACCTTTTAAAGGAATAATGAAGAATGAGTTATTTCCTTATTACCTTCACTGCTCCTGCTTGACAAAGTGGAGTGTTTCTATATTTCGTAACACGGAAAAAATGCTAAGTATGGAAAGGTTGTCTATTTTTTCACTTAATCATTTTCTTTGCTCAATGGAAGCAGTTGGCATTATGATCTAAAAATACATCTATTCATCCAAGGAGTGAAGAAGAGGGGATAAAAGTTCCATACAGAGCAAAGGCTATTTGCTTTTCCTAATGTGTTGGTCCACGTGTAAGGGAATATGCTTTGCATGCCTCTGCATATGCTGAAACATATTCACATATGGTTCTTGCAAAACTAGAAAGCAGGTACAGCTGGTGAAACCCTACTAAGCCCTCAAAGTGGCCTCCCACTGCCACTTTCATTCAATTGTTCTCACAACACCACATACAATGGCTTGCTCTGCTTTCATTTTCTGTCATGAAAACAAGCTGATATAGTCTATATATAAATTCCAGCATCTGAGGTCCACATGCTGGATGGAGTTGTTCTTTGCTGAGGATATTTCTGTTGGGGAAAAAATGATGCCATAAAGTCAGAGCATTTCTGGTGCAATTTGTTTATTGAATTAACATGATATTTCTTTCAACAAAAATATTTACAAATTGCAGCCTCCTTCCTATGACAACTTCAGGCTTTCAGCTTTTCCCTTTTTTGGACTTACTGATTTTGGCGATATAAAACATCCTTTAGAGTTATTATACTAAATTATCCCTCCACTAAAGAAATTCCCATAGAGTTCACATGTATGGTGCACTTGAGCTAAAAGCAGTGGGAAGAGAAAAGGGGTGAAACAAGGAATTAAAACTCTTGGCTTCTCATGGGACTTTTCACCATCTCAGTCCTGAGTTATTTCAGCTAACTTTTACCATATTCAAAAGGCAGTTGACATATGTCCCCATTTTTTTCCCTTTAGTCACAAGGCTTACACTGAGAACATCAGTTAAGTGAATTTTTTTTTTTTTACTTTCTTTTGTGTTGTAAGTGCTGTCTGGTACTAAATTTTATATCACTACATAATGGATTCCTCACACTCACTGTTTTTTCCAGTTAATGGAATGTCCTGATTTGAAAAGTTTAAATATATCTTGCATTTACATCACTTCAAAAATAAGGGCACAAGAGTTAAATATCCTATTCACTTAACTTCATCTTTATTTCTCCATTTTCCCTTTCCAACTGAAAGCCTGGAGATTTTACATCTGTTTACCAATGACCACACACCATTTAACATGATAATACCAGCCAAATGAATCTCTCTTAAGTGTAATGCTGTTACATATGTCAGAACTGAGCAGCAGTTATTATTACCCTTAGTTTAAAGGTAGTGAAATTAGCTCCTGGGGATAAATTCCTTTTAAGGACCAATTAGTATATATCTCTTTTCTTTGCCATTGCTAGTGCAATCCACCGTGACCAGTGAACAGCAATGCAGAAGACCTAAACATTGGCCCAACCTTTTCTACCTATTGTGCTGGGAAACAGTAATTAAACTCTTTGCATTCCCTCTCCTTTTCGGAAAAATCGTTTGAGCTTTCATCAAAAAAAAAGCTCCATATGAGCTGTGAATCCTCATTCTGAAGTTAGCAGGAGATATTTCCAGTTAAACATTTCGCCCACAACACTTGTTCTTTCTTGTTTCTTCAATGGCCCACCTCTGTGCTACCCTTTCTGTAGGTTTCCTGCCCATCCCATGATTAATCTAATTACATGTTTAGATCAGGGCCAGCAGCATCCAGAGAAGCACCAGCCGATTGAAAAGCCTGGTTTGCTGCTATGGAGACCCGTTTGAGGAAAAAATACTAATTTTTTGATGCCACTCAGAATTGGAGGAAGATCTATGTGAATGGACTACAAGGCAAACCAACCCAGGAAAAAAGAGCACCTGTGACTTGATCCTGCGCTTAAAGAGGTTGGGAAATATGGACACATTGCTAGGAATGCTATGCCAGTTACCTGAGAAAGCAAAGTTTTGGGAAGACAGCTTGTAGTCTTGAAGAAATCCAAGGGATCCTGAGTAAGATGATGAACAGAAAGTTTCAGTACTGCTGTAACCAGTCAAGAAGGACTGACACAGCTTTCACTTTCTTAACCATTTTCCAACCTCTCCTCATGACCTCAACTAATCACAGCCATCTCATACAGTGTGTTCATTGAGGTGACTGGGCTTTCTGCACGTATTTTTGGCTCTCTTTTCCCCAGGACTGTCTGATTCTGGTGGCGCATCATGCTTTCTCCCTCCCTTGTTCAGGCGTCTGGCCTGAGCATGGAGGCAGGTTTCTCTGCTTCTATCACAAATGTTTTGGACAGCAGCAGGCAGACCTGCTAATTTTCTTTCTGCTTGTGCCTTTGCCTGCCTTCTAGAAGTTCAGTAATGATCTCTGCTCCACATATCATTGTCAACATACATGAAAAGAGTGCTGATGAGGATTATACCAGCTGTTACAGCTGTGCCCTTTTAGCATTTGCATACAACTTCCTGCCGATGGATATTTTGCATGAGAAAACAATTGAAGTCACTTACAGAAAGAACTAGAAAAATTATCTGAAAAATCACAAAAAACACCACCAAAACTCCAGGTTTCCCTTTTGCTGGGCAAAGAGCTTTCCTGGATAGCATAAATCAAAGTGCAGTATGTTCTGTCTTGACAGAAGTCACTATGTATGAAGCAAAGCATAACTCTCGCATCCAGGTGCTCATTTCCTTAAAAGTGAGGCTCATGTAGAAAATCAGATCATTTCAACTTGACTACCAGTTGAATGGCAGGTAGAAATACAAAAATGTTGAAACAAGCATGTTTGCAAACAGTAAGTTTTATTTTAGCTTTTTTTCAAAGGCCATTTCAAATTCTACCAAGTGCTCATTATGTTCTTTATTTGTGCACTCTTGTTTTGAGTTACAACTCATAAGAGAATTTAAAATGACAGAACAATAAAGATATTTTTGTTGGTAGATATTTAAAAGCAGCTGTCTGTCCAATTTTCAAGTGAAATATTTCTGAAGTGCTTGATGTAATACAGAAAAAGGGGTTTTATATGTGTTAAATGATTTTTATATTAGCTCCTTATGTTATTTCATGAGCCTGATGCTATATATACAGTTAGTAATTAATGCCTAATATTGATTTTAATTTTGCCTGAAGAGGAAAGAAATCTTGCAGAAAATGTTGAAAATCTAGCTAAAACATAGATGAATAGGCGGAAGCTAAATGAGTGTTAAAAAAATTCTTAAAACAAATTAATTGTTTTCAGTCAGTTTCTGCACTTAATAAACTTATGAAATGTAACCACGTGGTATATAGAACTAATTAATTACAGTCCTACTTAAGTTTGTATGTAACATTTTGTATTAGCATAAAATCTTTGGTTGTTTTAATCTCAAAATAAAATTCCACTTTATAATGAATTACGATTTGGTGGCCAAAGAAAAAGCTATAAGAAAATAGAAGTGCATTACTCATAGTCTCACATCTAATGTACACAAAATATTCCATTGAATTCAATTTTGATTGACTGCCACAGATAAGGAGGTCTGGCTTTTTGTAAGTGAGGGAAAGATAATGCCAGGCAGAGAGAGATTTGCTGAGGAGCATCCAAATTCTTGGTGTTGTGTCTCTCTTCTCTGTGTCTTGCCCGTTTATGTCTGCCTCTCACAATTTTCTTTAATTGAAGACTTTCTTAGGATGTGACTTCTCAGGAAGGTATTCCACTGTAGAACTGAAATAAAAATTCAAAGCTGAAGCTGTCAACACAATCATAATCTTTATGATTATGTAGTCAGATTGCTGGAGTGACTTGTTAAGAACCATAATCCCCATAAATAGCAAGATCTAGCAGAGCACAGTGGTGTAAAGCTGTTCTTGTCAAATAATTAACACAGAGAAACAGGCACCTCCAAAAAGTGATTCACTTGTGTATGGCCACCATGAGTCTACCAACAGCAAAGAGTAAGAACAGGAGCACGTCTGACATGGGGCTGACCCATGCTCTTTACCACACCTGCAGCCACCCATCTGTGGAGTTGGTGACAAGGCTTCAGCTTCTCTGGAGACAGAAGTCAAAAACCTCTTCTAATGCCAAACTGCTGTGGTGGCAGCATTGTTTCGGGAAGAGGAGGCTGGATGCCTGAGTTTCCCAGAGAGGTGCTGCAACCACTGGTCAGCAGCTAGCTGTAGACAGTAAAGAATTCAAAAGGTATGGAGGCAAAAAGGGAAAATAAAAGCAGTGGTCAGACAGTATTTACTCTGCAGCACCTATAGGCCAAGCTGTGTGTCTTCCTATGACACTATATCTATTCTGGACCATAGCTTATTTTTATTTTTGAGGTATGTAAGGAAAAATAGCTTCAGCCCAGCTCATGGAAACAAATTCGAAAGCAGGAGTGCTTTGAATTTTATGTCTATTTTAACAAATGCTTTCAGACATGTTTCTGTCAATTACCTGTTTCATATAAATCAGGCAAAAAGTGCATTTCCAATTCATCTTCAGATATTTTAACACATCAGATCTCATCAGGAATCATCTCATCAAAGAACAGAAATATTCCCTGAGACCTACCTAATCTATACAAAATAACTCAGAAACTTGCTGAAACTCCCACAAATGATAGAAAGAATCATATTTTAATTTTTTTTTGTGTAATGATTTCTGATA
Source organism: Ifrita kowaldi (assembly GCA_013398055.1). Taxonomy (NCBI): domain Eukaryota; kingdom Metazoa; phylum Chordata; class Aves; order Passeriformes; family Cinclosomatidae; genus Ifrita; species Ifrita kowaldi. Next base: position 124,893 of record VZRS01000502.1, on the reverse strand, counting down.
ATTTATATCTTAAAAAGGTTGCAAATGATTCATACAGCAAAATGGTGACACTTGCTGAGTATGTTTTGTGAGTTACTCATCTGTCCTAACTTAATATGCCATTTCATTAAAGTCATATGTTCACAGACTGCTAAAACAAGAATTTAATTGTTAGGAAAAAAAAACTTAGCAAACCATACATTTTTAATACAATGTCTTGCTATTTTTTCTCAGTAAGAACACTTTACTTTCGGAACGAAATTTTACAATTTTCCAGAGTTTGTTGATTTTTGTCATGATTCATTTCACCTAAAGTTAGATGTCTAGACGGCCTAAGCTTTTACAGCTAATGGAAAGAGCAATTCCGAAGCATTCAAGGTATTTAACCTATCTTGTGGTTACTTCTCAAGGTGACCTGAACTGCCTTGTAATTTTCTCTACACCTCAATTAAATTTGATTTTTAGATGCAGTTTAGGTACATTCCTGTGAAATTAATGAAAGATATTTTCCCCCTGTTCTGCAGAAAGGCTTAACATGGTCTCATTTGTTTGAGGCTGCAAGAGTAGGATAAGTAATATCTGTGGTGTGTTTGACTCTTCTTCTCTTTTCCTAAACCCACAACAGATAAGATAAACTTATTTTCCTTGCACACTCTTCCAGGGGTGTTCATCTATATTCAAATGTAAGTTCAATTTTCATACTGCTCCAATAAACACAGCTCCTGCAGAGTGGCTTTCATAAAGCTTATAGAGAAGCTGGGTCATTCAGGAATGCCATGTGGGAGGACAAATGTATATTCCAAAGGCTACATATATATATCCCTAAATCATAGGAGAGAGATAACTCCAGCAAATTATGTGAGAGAAAAAAGCAGTCTTTCACTCCTTAATGTAGGCTTGATCTAAAGCCTTATGATGCTATATTGAATCTTTTAATACGAGTTTAATGACAATCCAGACATAATTGAAGAAAACTCATTGAACTGGAACTCAGCTTCCATTTTTCTGCACAGCAAGAGCTTACAAAGAAGATGAAAGGCCTGAAGCAGAAGTTTATCTTAACTAAAAGCATTGTTTTCCCTTATTAGAGTTTAGTCCTCATTTTATTTGTTATAGCCTTTTCTACTACAATTAAAAAACTAATGAACATTAAGAAATACATTTAAGTGATTGACTCATTTTCTCATGGAAAAGGGATGGAGCTTTCCTTTAAGGATCTCCGGTTGTCTTTGAAAACTGAGTGCTGTAACTACTAAGCTTCTTACAATTTTTGAAATAACCCTGATCTTTGAATTGTTACAAATCAGCTCCAAGCAACTGGAACTCCTTGCTTATGTCAATATTATATCTATTTACTGTGAGTTTAATTAAGAGACAAAATTAGAGAAGACCAGACCCAATTTCCTGTTTTTCAAAAGTTTAATATATTTCAATACCATAAGGGTAACTGGCAATTTTTAATTCCAGAGCATGTTTTCCAATGATTCTGCTGCTGCCCACCAACTGTAGACAGATTTATGTTCCAATTTGATATAGTGACAGAGGTTGATCTTTTCATAGACATAATTAAAGTGTTTACTAAGGTTTGTAAATTCATAGACACTTCACAGTACATAAATTTATTTTTCCAACAGTAGCTAACCCAAATTATCTAACAATATTTCATATAATAGGATCTGTTGACCCACACCGGACTTTGATTTTACGGAAAGTGCAGCAAAGGCTGTCATGAGATTTTACAAGATAGTCATTATGCTTTGTAGCATTAAATCATCTTTCTGGATATGATTTTTGAATTGCTCTGTTTCCTACCAGCAAACCAGTGGCTATATAGGTATCTGCATCTGTTGTTAGTGAAAGGAACAACATAATACTGCATTATTCTAGGTTTATGCAGATGTATCCTTGGTGCTGCAAATGAAGTTATATCAATATAAATCGAGTTTATCACCAGCATTAATTATTTTTGCATTTTTAATTTAGATCTTATGGGATAGGATTCACAGTTGAAAATGCATTATCTCCTATTAATGGTAAGATTCTGTGTATATGTATTGAACTGATCTTAGTTCTATCTATCAATACATAACAGTCTCTGAATACTCTCTAAAATTCTGATTATCCGCTTGTTTTAAATTTTAATATTTAGCATCACTAGACATACTTTTATATACTCATTACATTGGGATAGTAATGGTTCGTGCTGAGAAGTATATGAAAAGATTAATGGGTTGTGACTTAGTACCTGCTGAGGCTTCAAGCAAAATAATTTATGCATTCTTAACACATTTAACTTTGAATTCGCTCCCCAGCAAAAACTATTATCTAAGGTGAAAGCATTCATTGACTTGTAATGGTAATAATGCTATCTGGATGTACAGGTAATAATATGCATATTGTTGATATTGGGGATAAGATAAAGGCAGCAAAAAATCAAAATATGTTGAGGCTAACCATAAAGGTCAATGGGAAAGAGACAGTCTTTTACAAATACATCTGCAGTGAAAGAATTACTGGGGAGACAGTAGATCTATTAAAAGAATAAAGTAGTGCAGGCAATTAAATAAACGGTAAAAATTGCTGCCATGGTATTTTTATTTGAAAATTTTCTTCAGAAAAGAAGTAATATGAGTAATTAGCAAGGAAAAACTGCCTGTAAAGGTAAGGTTGAACATGTGCAAATCAGTCAGCTGAGATGCTGTGCTGCCCAAGATGTTAATATCTCTGTTTAAAAGGTGGAAGAGATTTTCAAAGCTGTGAAGGACAAATGCTGTCCTACTCTGTGCAAGTCAGTGACAGTCAAGAGCCTTGCGACTGCATGTTTTGGTATGGTTACTAAATGCGACAGCAGTAATGTCTTTTCAACCTAGAGAAGAAGAGGTTCAGGAAGGTCTTATCACAGTTTCAAGTACTTAAAGGGCAGCTACAAAGATGACAGGGGTTCTGTCTTCACAAGAAGCCATATGGAGTAGACAAGGAGCATGGGTACAAGTTGCCTTAAGAGAGGTTTCATCTTGATACAATATGGAAATTTTTTACACTGACAATAATTGATCACTGGAACAACTTCCCTAGGGATGTGGTGAAGTCCTCATCACTGGAGATTTTCAAGACATGACTAGAGAGGATGCTAAATAATCCCAAATAAGCCCCCTTTTCCATGGAAGGTTGGACCAGATGGTTTTCCGGGGTCTATTCAGAGAGAGGGCCATTCTGTGGTTTCATGATTTTGTATCTGAGGAATCTTGGACAATGAGGAGCAGTAGCAAAAAACTAACGGCACAGCTAGGTAGTCTCCTTTTTGCTTTTCCTTTTTAAAAATAGAAAGAAGTGAACAGCATGGACACATGAGTCCCACACATGTGACTTCTATCCCAGCAATACTGGAACCAATGTTCTAGGGTGAGAACCCCAAACAGCTTCAAGACAGTAAGGTTCTGGTAAGCAAGTAGCACGGAATTTTAGAGTAATTTTATTTTGCAGACTATATTCATTTCTTATACAGGATTTGTGGGTAAAGCCTTCTTATTTTATAAAATTATGCTGACCAGCAAAGGTCATAGCTGAAAAAAAATATTTCAATCACAGAGGAGGGAAGAGTTTTGACATGAGAAATAAGTCTTTTTTCATGTATTCCATACTATTTTAAAGAGCTTGTTTTCATGTATCTGTCAATAAATTAGCTTTTGTCCTTTGAATATGTGGTCCCAACATCTCACCACTGATCGCAGTGCCTGCAGTGGGTACCCACATCTTGGTCTCAAGAGAATATTTACCTGTTTCTCCTCTACCACATCCAGAGCCTTGTGGTAGCTCTGCATATGCACCACATTTACAGCCCGGCTCTGGATGTGAGTCTAGCAGGGAATCTCTTTGAGGGGAGAAGAAGAATTGTCACACAAATCAAGTCCAATCACACCCAAAGGCTTTGTTCTGAATCGATCCAGAAACTAATGCAACTCTCAAGATACATTAATGATGTATTGTCTTCTTATTCTCAGGCTCTTCACAACCACACCACTGAAAGAGTTGCCCTAGTAGTCAGAGTCTGTGGCCAAATGACACTGCTGAGAACAAAGACAGTAGCCTGTTCTGAAAAGCAAGATCTCATTCCATGACAATTCACCTTACTCCAGCTCTTTGGAGTGTGTGCTTTCAGAAAGAATCTATAAGATATTTAGAAAGATACAAAGGATTCTGAGGGAGAAAATATTTAAGTCAAAAAAACTGGATAGATGTATGTACTACACAGAAGGCACATATAGGGTTATATGGCATTTTTTAGTGTGTGCCCCTTTCTCATGGTGGTAAAATGATAGCTGGTAAGGAGCAACCTAACTGAGGCAAGGGGATTGTGACACCGGCATTCTATGAGATGCATCTCTTCCATTTCTGCTTTTTGACTGTTGCTTTCAGGAAAGCTGGGAGTATCTTATGTACAAGGCACACACAGTTAGCCTGACACATTGGGATTCACTTGAGCAATTGCCTGTGAGCTGCACAGATGGCCAGAACACATACAGTATGCTTTACGTGTTCTGGATGCATTGCACTGATTGCATATGCTCAGCCGTCTGTTATTCAAAACATTTAAATGCTTGGCCACTGATCAAAATTGCAGCTACTGCTCAGGCCAGGTCATTGATGCTCAGTAATCCTGGAGAAGTGTTCTTCTCTAACTGGTCTTAAAGGAAAGGTTAAGACAACTTGCCTGCTTTTCCCTCATAGGTGGCATGATATGGTTGTGAGCAATAAGAACCTGTGGAATCCATGGCTTCAAGTCGTAGGGGACTGGAGGGGAGGCCGAGTACTCCTGAAGAATCAAAACAAATTTGCATGTGAACCATTGTCACATGGACTCACAGAATCACGGAAACACAGAAACACAGAATGAGTCAGGTTGAAAGTGACCACATTGGTTCAAATGGTCCAACCTCCCTGCTGAAGTAGAGTCATCCTAGAACACATTGCACAGGATTGCATCCAAACAATCCAAACAAAGTATTTGAATCTCTCCAGTGAGGGAGACTCCACAGCCTCTCTGGGCAACCTGTTCCAATGCACGGTCACCCACACAGTAAAGAAGTTCTTCCTCATGTTCATGTGGAACTTCCTGTGCATCACTTTCTACCTATTGCCTCTTGTCCTATTGGTGGGCACCACCAAGAAGTGCCTGGCTCCATCCTCTTGTCACCCATTCTTTAGATATTTAGAGAGAGGACCTCTCTGAGTTGCCTCTCCTCAAGGCTGAACAGGCCCAGCATCCTCAGCTTTTCCTTGTAAGATAGATTCTCCAGACACTTGAACAACTTAGTAGCCCTCTGCTGGACCTGCTCCAGGACCTCCATGTCTCCCTTGTGCTGTGGAGCCCAGGACTCATTTAATTTTATTTTAAGTACTAGACACTGACATTACTATATCTATACCCCCACAGGAAAATGCAAGAGGACACTCAAAAGTGGCACTCTAGAAATTGGTACCTCTCTCAGCAACCACAAGAGTACTCTAAGACAACTTTGGACCCCAAACGTCACTACCTTAACTAAGTACTGAAAATAATGGTGGTGAATCTGATAAGATATGAATAATAAAATCCTTTGTAGCTAAAGTAGAAAGATTTAATTTTAAAAAAAGAAATATGGAGCAAAGAAAAGGTTCTTTGTTCTCTGTGTATAGGAATAAACAGAGAATATTCCATGTGCAAGCACATGGATGCCTTTTTATGTTGCTCTGAAGTTCTTACAAAGGGCTTCAGTTGGGATGACTTATTGAGGTGAATCATTGCTACCCTGAAGAACTTTGGGGGTTAATGTAGTGTAAAATAATGAATGCTATTCATCAGTTGACTTGATAAATTTGGTTCTGATTTATTTATAGCAAATAGAGAATGAGGATTAAAGTACCTAACACTGTAATTGAACTCAAGTCCTTTGCAAAATCCCTGTGAGAAAAGCACCACCGTACCTTTTATCTATTGTGATATAGTCTTTTATTATATCTGTGCTCCACTTCACAGTCCTTTATTAGCTTCCTGTGCAACTATTTACTGTTCAGAATTACTTCAGGTGCCTTTCTAAATAAAAGTATCCTGGCTCTAGTGAAAAGAGGGAAAAAAAACCTCATAGAAGGCTGTCATGTGTGTAAGGCACTTTAAAGAAAGATAGTGAGGCAACCAACACATCAAACATATTGTTATGGATATCATTCAGATCAAGTATTTAAATATTCCTAAATTAATAATGACTATAACTCCTAAAACTAGGAAATTAAGGTAAATAATGTTGTGAAATCACTTTTATTACCTGTGATTATCGCCATTTTGAGTTCATTAGCATTTTAATAATAAACCTGTATTTCAATAATTATTTTTTCCCTTCTTAATTCTAAAGACCACTGTTGATTTTGAAGACTGATGATTAAAGGAATAATGACTTTTGTCATAAGGGCTAATTCTTCAGCTGTACCTGTAATTACAAGAGTGAAGTCTTGGCCATGGCAATTTTCATAAAGGTCAGACTAATTCGCAGCCTAAGACCACTGCTTTACTGGATACCTTTATGTTTTTTGAAACAAGCACTGTTCGAAGAGTCACTGCTTGTCTCTGCCTCTCTGACATACAATGCAAAATGCTTGCAAAGGGCAAATTAAAGAACTGCTCCAAAAAACCTAAGGATACAATAAAAGTGGAGTTTTATTCTGCCTTGTTCTGAGGAAGATTTTGCCTCTGCTACCACTAATTTGAAAGGTGGCCAACAGGCCTAAAAAGATATGGGATTCCCATCCTCTATCCTAGACATCTCATTTAATACTTTACAGTTGTACATCTGTATTTTAAGAAACAAAATAATTTGGGCTTTTGAGCACCTTCTTTTGCTGAATCACTTATCCCAGGCTAGCTTGATCAGATACATTTTTTTTTAATCGGTTCTCCTCTTCTAATCAACTCCCTGGCTAGGAATGTTCCAGGGCTAAATTTTCTTGGGGGTACCAGCAGTTATGTCTTTTGCCCACATGTAGAGAATCAACACAATTATCTTCATCTTTGCTTTCTTTGTATGATGCCAATTATAATTTGAAACCTATGATACGATTTGAAATCATATCTGGGATTCAATCCTGCGTGGAGCCATGCATGTCTTAAAAACTGAATTTTCCTTCAGTGCCTATTGGCAGTGGTTCTTAGGGTGTTTGACATCTTGTAGGAAACACTTAGCTTTATACAGATGGGGAAAGAAGGCTGCATATGATAATATCCCATAGGACAGTTCTTAATTGCCATCTATACTTTTATGTCTTTACTGAATATATAAAAATCCCTTTGCATAGGTAAATCTATTAAAAGGTGACCTGCTAAGTTTTTAATTAAAAAAAAAAATTAAGTTCTGCTGTCCCCCACTGTCCCCTTTTTATGATGTTCAGGTAAGAGAAAATAATGCATCAGGGATTCGTAATATCATAATTACCTTTTAAATGCAAAATTAACACCTGAATGGTCTGAAAACCAAAGAGTTCCTATGAAAGATAAGTGAATGACTACATAAACAACTTGGTTTAAGACCAGCACAAGGAGAAAGAACATAAAATCATGTGTTTATATACATGGAACACCAAAACTGTCAATTTACCTAACTATACAGCAATATATTTTGATATGAACACTTAGAACATCTGAGACAAAAGAAATTCACTAAAACTGAATCCTTTTTGTGGGGTCTTGCTCAAAATCTCAGAAAACAAACAGTCGAAAAAGGATTTCTTGACATCATTAAACTTTTGATCTGTCTTTACAATATATTTTTATTCTTTACATGCTATTCTGTGCTGCAAATACTGTTTATGTATTTAGTATTCTTTAACAAATAAAGCAGAGCTGTTGGAACATAGAACAGAAAACAGCGGTTTTTTTCAACTAGGATGTACAAGCAAATCTGCCCTTATTTATTATATCCCTGGATTTGTGCGTATGGTGTTTATTTTTGTGCAGTCTTCCAGCTGAAGTGAAAGGTTTAAAAATAGTTTCATTTGAGTCTTCATCATACCAAAGATAGGATACTGGGACTTGCTTAAGAGAAGAAAGACCTGGAGCACAGGTTTTCCACTTGTAGATCAGCTCTAAACATGGCTGACCTTTGTTTCTTCTCCTCCTGGGACACATTGATTATGCCTATTTAATACCTGATAAAACATGTTAGAGACCTGTCTTTAGTGACCTGAACTAGTCAGGCCAGTTGAATACAGATACTGTGGAGAGCCAATGGCTGCACTGAAGCAGATGCTGAAAACTGGTTTGAAATGCTTTTGCTTACTTGCCATATACGCAAGGAGCATTTCTCATAGGTCAGATAGCTACCAGTAGAAAAGGGAAAACTTTGGTATTTAATCCCCTAGTCTTTATTTTCCTTATGGCTCCCTGTATTTTGGCTCTTTGCCAGTGAAACATTAAAATCTCTTTTTCTAACTATTTTTTTACCCCCCATACATACTGCATGAAACCAAGCTTATCTGCAGCCAAATAACATAAGACAGAGTTTCAGGATACCAGAATTTCGGTGGAATCTTCCATTTTATTTGGCAAATAAATTATGTTGGTGGAAGTTGGGGTGACAGAGAGCTGCTGGCTCTGTGTATGCATATGTTTTACGAGAGAGGAAAGGGAAGTGGCTAAGTAGCAGGACCCTGGCTTGCTTCCATGGTAAAGCAGGAGGTAAATCTGGTACTGTCCAATTGATTTGCTCAAGGTGTTTGCTGGAAATGGCTGCTGTCCTACCTACATATTGCATAGCGTGAACCTTGTGTATTTGTCAGAATGATTATTCTGGGTTTTCACAGTGCAGCGTGAGTTCTTTCCAAAAACAACTGTCCTAGGTCTCCAAAGCAGATGGTGTCACCAAAGTTTTTGTTGTGGGCTCTCACTAATTTTGTTTTACATTAAGTAATAAATATTATTTCAAAACAGATGTTTGAAAAGGAGTGGTAAAAAAAATCCACTTCAAAATGTTATAAGTGTGTAACTAAAATCCTTTGTGTCAGGAAAGTGAACAGATAAAAAAATCAGCAGTAATATAGGGATAATATGACTCTCTTTTTTGGATCCAAAGTAGTGGAGACCAAACTCAATTAATTTTCTCATTCTCTCTTTTGCTTTCCTAATGTTTTTCAAAGAATTCACCGTAAACCCACAAGAGATGAGGAGACCTGTTTTGAATGTTGTGCAAATTAACCAGGGGTTGGATAAGTATAGTTAGTTTCTGTGCAGGAAATTCCCTAGTTGTGAATATTTCCAATGGAAGCAGTGATTGCTGAAAAGAAGCAAAATGGTATTTCAAAAAGAATCATGATTTGGTTAAGAGTTTGAAAGAAATGAACGTAGAACAAAGAAATAAAATGGCTTTATGTGTCTAGTTTCTCCAGGTGCCAATTAAAAATGCATATAAAATACATATAATACAGTTATTTGTAACAACTGAAAGTTCAGTTCTACAAAAGTTTAAGATGATTTAAAGTGGTGCTGCTGAATTTCTTCTTCCCTCCTGTACTTGTTCTTGCGTTTCTGACCCTGCTTTGCAGTTGCTGACATTCTTTTGTCCTTATTTGTGGTTATTTCAGAGAACTAAAGGAGAAGAAAGCCAGTCTCTGGGTGGCAAAAGAACGCACTCTGAAAGGCCAGAATTATAAACAAAGTGTTGGGAAGGAGGAAGATCATCTTGGAATAATCTAATGAATTAAATTATGGTTTAGTTTTACTAAAACACCTAGGATTAATTACTGACACGTTATCTTTAGGAGGTCTCATCATCCAGGACATAGTAAACTTTAAAAAGTGAATGTAAACATGATATGAAGAAAAATCCCACATGGTTGTGAAAAAATAACCATGCTTTTTCACCATATTTATTAACTTTTATTAATAGAAACGACGAAAAATAGTAAGCAAGATTTAGATATTTCCCACCACTTGAAAATTGGTGGAGGAATTGAAATTAGGAAGAATCATTCAGTTCTAAAATTGCCATTAACTACAGATTTTATATTATTATAAAGACATTTTGTAAAATAAAACACCGTGGGAAAAAAAAACTTTAAAAACATCATACACTACACAGACCATTGCATTGATTATTAATTATTATAACTTATTATTTGCTTCCATTTAGCGATTTGTTTAATTAAAATAGATCTTCCCAGTTCTATGCATTAATATATTATGTGAACAGCTTACACCCATTTCTTATTAGTAGAAATGTAATACAGCATTGAGTATTTAAAGCACTCGGTGAAAACTAGTCATGGAGTTGAATGAAGTTGTTCTGGACATATACTGATATGATGGATTGCCAACGAACACAAAGAACTTGGAATTCAGCCACTAAAATCCATCTGCAGAGCATTAATTCAGTTCCTAAAGGGGAAACCTGGGAACTCCTACCGAAAGGGAGTCAGATGATTCTATGTGAATGAGGACAACTGAGAAACTATTGATTTTGCTGTCCTTGAAAGGAAGGACTTATAGCTTTATTATACATCTTCAAGGTGGCAAGAATTAAGAGTTTTTCTTGTGAATAAAATTTGAATATTTCTTTAGCTGCAGCTGCACACAGGGAACCACTGGCAAACTCAGATAATTTAGATGTTTGTAAGCAAAAGACTTGCCATTTCTGTCTGTTCTTTTCCTGTCCATGTTCCTTTGGTTATCTGAGTACCTTCAGGGCTGCTCCACTTCTGACTTTTCCCTGCTGCTGTGCTCAAGGCACCTTGAAGGGTACCTCAGGCAGGGGTTCAATGCCAGCCGCCTGGTAGATTCCCAGCAGGAGTTATTCGGGATGGTGACATCCATATTATAAAGTAAAGCTTGTGCAGAACCCTAATTTCTCTTAAGACTACAGAAACTGAAGCATATTAAGCCATTAATTTAGGAGAAGTCAATAATTTCACTTTCCTGGAATCTCCAGGCACCATTTTTGTTTTATTCCAGATACCTTTGCTTATTGTTTGCATGGCAATGGAAAGTGTCTTATTTTTTTAGTTTTAGCTCTTTCCTTTTGTCTCTAAGATTTAGTATTTCATCTAGGCTACATCGACAGCCTCAGAAAATGATCCAGTAAAAAACAAAGTAAATCATATGCCGAGTAAGTATTTTGTTCAGTAGATTTCAGGCAAGTCTGTCAAGAAAACATGCTATACTCCTCTTACACAGAGTTTTAGCTACCCAAAACTCATCAGCAGAAGAGCAGCTACGACTTCTCACAAATACGGTCTGATACAATCAAATTCAGATTTGCAGTTGTATCTTTTGAATATTCCACCTTACTGCTACTGGAAGTATGAAGCATTAGTCATCAAGACTGATGCAGAGAAAAGTGAATAGATTCTATAAGTCAGAATAATCACAGAGTTTCCACATTATCATATGCATTTTGAGAGACTGACTAGATTTTATTAACAATAAATTATCTTGAGCTGTTATTAAATAGTTCCCTTGGGCACAACACTGATAATATCATATGTTATTTTTTTGTGCTCCTCATTCTCAGGTTTTTTAATTAAGGGTGCATGGGTGAAATCAGTGAAGTCTCATTAATTTAATTAATGGATTGAAAGGCCACATGACCATGAATTAACATGAATTACTCCATGGAGACAACATTTTGTTTTTGAGGAAAGAAACATTTCACTGACCTCTACTCACCTAAGTAATATGAGCAGAGATAATCAACAACCAGGACTCACTCATTAAGAGAGAAGAAAATTTCAAAAACTTTAAAGCTATTCTTACATGTGAATTTCTTTTAAAGCTGCTACTTCAGTACTAAAGCAGTACTGAAGTTTGAAAATATCTGTTATCTCATTTTGGTTTCTATTTATTACTCACAAAGGTACTTGCAAAGGAGAAAAAAAAATGTTTTTTATTAGGACTAAGAGAACAGAATTCAAGATATTTGTGGGATATTTTTTTTTACTTTTCTGCCAATAAGATGGGACACTTGATGAGAGATTTTTCTGTGCTTTAAGTTTCTCATCTGAAAAATTAGGATGTTCATTCATAAGAAGGTTTGTTAAGCACATAGTAATGAAGAACGAGATACATGGAAAAATGAGAGCTATTTACCATGTTAAGGAATTCTAGAGGAAATAGTTGAATTTTTGAGGAATGTACTTGAAGGATATTCAGAAACTCTAAGCCTCTTCTTTCTGGTGCACTAGTTGATACCAGCATTTGACCATCAAAAAAAGATCTAGTTTTATTTAGGATTCTTTTTCTAAGATTTAAACATTTTGTCAAAATGTGTCTGCAGAAAAAAATAATTGTAACAGAAGAATATACACTAAGCAATAAAGTGGATATTTAAAATATTCAATTACAAAGAAGATATTTCTACAGCTAATCAGCAGTAAATTATAATAATATTTAGGATGTAATGGGTCCTGAAAGACAAGTTACAATTTTTTCTTCTCTTTGTTTGATTTTTTAAAGTAAATAGTTCTATGGGATTTAAAATGTTTCAGTTTTTTATGTGTGACATTTGTCATGGATTTTTAGAGGGGTGAATGAATACACTGTTATCTAAATATTTGGACATCAGAGTTTTTTATGTATCCGGTTCCTTATTACAACATGAGAACATGTCTGCAGTAATACAAATGAAAGACATGAGATTTATTTGGATGTAATAAAAATACCTTGGTCTTGTCCCAGAAACAAAGAGAAGTCATATATCGAATTACAAAAGAATGCAAAAGAATAATTCTTCTCAATTTGCCCTATTACTTGAAGTACCTCCAATCTTTGAATCAGCTTCTATCAGAAAACATACGGTCTTGATGAAAGTGTTGGAGTTTTTTTTGTTTACAAAATGCTGCCAGAGTCACCAGTGGACCACTTACAGATGTGTACAACTGAGGTGAAATCTGCATCTGAAAACCACTCAGAAAGTGTATTTATCAAAGAATACACTTGCTCTGCTACTGGGAGTGTTTTATGTGCAAAGAACTATTTCACCAGTCCTGTAACATTTTCTGTGTCTTCCAGTTTTTTTCTAAGTACAATTCAAGGTATGGTATTCTGCCCATAAAACCTTTTACCTTTTGACTCCTAAGTATCTCAAAGACCTGCTCTGTCTCTTTGCTTTATGTCAGTAGTTGAGATCAACTGAGACATTTAAAGTGACAGCCTCTATATTTAGTTTAAATGTCATGGGGCTGGTGACACTTTGTCCTTAGAGCAAAGCCATAGATTTCTACGATTCACTTCTCCTGTTGTTACATCAGAATTATTTTAGGCAGACTTCATTCACTAGCTGTATTCAGATAGAGCAGGATGCTTAGGAAGATTTCTAATCAACTGGGGAATTCTTTTCTGTCATTTGCCATTCTCGCTATCAATCTATATTGTTATGAGACATGCCTTCAAGAAGTCTTGCTGTATTTGTGCGTACATTTTTTTTCCCCTCCATTGGGAAAAAGAGCAGCTATACTGGGAAGTTGCCAGGACAGCAAGAATAGCCTCCTGAGTGGGTAAACAGAGCATATTTTGAGACCTCTGCTGAATGGAAAAAAAAAGCAGTAAAAAGCATTTTGTAATTTTAAATGTATAGAATAACTCAAAATATTCTCCGCAGTAGGCACAGAGAATGCCTCACAAAAATGAACTCATAGCTTCTATTTTGATCAGACTTCCTTATCTATAATACATTTTAGCCTCTTTTACACCTTCCATTAGACTCTGGAATATACGAAGCTCACCAGGATGTGAAATATTCTTCATGATACCCACTGAGCTATTTTAGTTATACTGTTTAACTTTCAGCTGAAATACAGGAAGCAGGCAGGTTACAAAGGAGAAATTCTCTATGCGGCCCATCTCTTACCACTGTCTGCAGTGTCTATTGGGTTGACAGTCCAAATCCCATTAAAGTAAATGAGGATGATGTGATCAAAACCTCACAGGTTTAAAAGTTTATCTCTGACTGAATTTCTGACCTGCAGTTTAGGAGAGGCATGACTATATGCTTTGGGAGTAAGTCATTTAAACAAGGAGAAACTATCTTCTCTGTCCATTTGTGTAAGTCAACATAGTTTCACTTGATGTGGTTTAACATAATGAATCCCAACACAAACTCCCATCAAATTTATTAATATTAATCCACCCCAAGCAATTTCTACCCTGCACTTAGAAGAGTTTGACACTGTAACTCCTCAACAGTTAAATGGGAATGAAGTTGAGCTGGGCCAAAACTGAAGTTAAGAAATCTGTCTGAAGATCTAGCAAGTCACTGGAAATACATAATATAAGAGAATGCTCAAAAACTGCAACAACTATTTTGGCTGGTTAATGTTTTAGCTCTTTTTTTCTTGCTTTTGACATAATTTATTTTATCCTTTCCTTTCAACTGGTTATGTATATTTTAAACAAATTTGCATGGATTCAAAAAAGAAAAAAGAAAATTTCTTCCAAATTCCTTTCAAGTTAACCTGGGTCTTCCCTTTTAAGTATCTTCTGTGTGCCGACAATCAGTTTTCTCTTCTGTTTTTCCAGTGGTTCTGGTATAGCTTGTTAGGCAGCAGAAGAGGGGGAACAGCAGAGAAAGAAACTGTGATAATTTTTCTTGTGCTGGTGATCTAAAACTACGGAAACTAAAATCAGAAAGGTTGAAGGGTTGCGTAAAAATAAGTTTATATGTATGTGTGTATACAAACATATTTGTATACTCTCTCAAAAGAATCCAGAAAACATGTTTATTAATATTTCAGAAAAAAATGTACAAATATACTATATTAAAAGTACACTTTAATATTATAATTTTATAATTAATTATGTATCATACACATAGTATAAACTGCAGCTGATAAATATACACTTATACTGCCTAATGACTACATTTTGAATCACAAATCAATTTGCCAGTGAAAAAAAAATTGATTACTTTTTTAAAATACCCAGCATAACACAAAATTATAGATTTTTGGATTATAGGGCAGATAGTACTGAAATTGTGCCACAATAATGCATACGGACTTCAAACACAGTTACAGGAATATCTGCATGTATTTCTCATCTGAAAGACAATAGAAGGTTTACTGGAAAGTTGTAACATAATCACCGTACTCTAGTGGTTAAAAAGCTTTTTCTGATTTCCTCTTTGAATGTATCTTATGCATAGTCCAGTTTTTGAGTTTTTTTGTTCTTCAACTAAAGTAAGTCTTACCTTCTTTTGAATTCCAAGACATCTATAGACAGCAAATATACCTCATGGGGTTTTTTTGTTAGTCTAGATAAACTAAATTATTTTACTCCTCATCCAGACATCCAGTCTTCTGGATCATCCAAATTTTTGTTCTTTGTAGCTATACTAATCTAAAGGTGTATTTGTTTACAGCACAAGTAGTTCTCTATGGATTAGTGTAGCTGCAAAGTGCATATAGGCACTACCTACAGCACTATGCTTTTCACTTGAAGTAATAACATTTCAATTTGCAGCCAACAGAGAGAAATAATACAAATAAGTTGTAAATCACTCAAAATACCTGTGTCCCTACTGTGACAATAGAGAGATGCTAAAGCAAATAAAGTAATAAATTAGGCATGTCACGATATTTACAAATGTAGAAAATTTAGGAGGTGAGTACTTTGGGTACTGAAAAGTGACTTTCTCAGGCCTAACCAGACAAGGTTTCTCAAAACAGAGGTTTTAGCACAAAAAGCATCTTGCTCCTATGTTAGGATACGAATTGCATCTTATCTGCAAAAAAAGTCAAAAAATGCACTATGCATCTTTCAATGTTAATTTTGTTGTTTCCCACCCAACCTTATGTTGGTTTGATTTAAAAAAAAAAACTAAAAAATTATTCACGCAACATTTTAAATATATCCTTACTCGAAACAGTAAGGTAGGATAAGAAGTTTCTCAAAATGAAGGAAAAGGAATCATTAATGAATAGTGTAAAATCTAACCAAACCTATTCCTATGTTGGAATTTATGTTTATTTTTTGTTCAGACAACAAAGTGTTGAAAGAAAGTGCTTCTATATCAAGCTTAGTGCTAGAAGTTATGATTCCCAAGATAACATAATTTCTTTTCATTATCTAAACTGCAACAATATTTTTAAGCTGTTTTCTTCTTAGAATCCATTCTAATGTAAATTATTTTATTCTAATTAGCCCTATTTTCCATGCCATGTGAGAAGTAAGAAATGTGATAATTCACTATTTTACTTTAGAGTAGAATAAAGACAGCAGGATTTGTCACAAAATAAATTCTGAAATTCCATAGTTTATAATCATGTAAGTCAACTTACACAGAAATTATTTTGGAAAACTCCAAAGCAGTTCCAGCTCTAAATCATTAGACTTACTGTCATGAAGTACATTTCATTCATCATATTTTGTAAAACAAGATATCAGACCTGTACTAGCTCAGCAGCATTCTGATGACAATCACTAATGGGTTGATTCTAGCTCAGAAAGTTGTTGACTCCTAGAAGATAAATGAGTCTTCAGAAAGAAAGAAATGAGCATCAGTGACACTCCCTAAACCAATATGGTTGTCTGACCTATGCAACACAAAAGGAATTGTTCTTCAAATTTGCTGTACACTGCCACCTCCCACAGTAGAAAGCTTCAGGGAATGATAATCAAGTGTATTTTAGGGCAAAATTCTTAACTCTGCCGGTGGGATTCATTAGCAGCAACACGAAAATCAGATAACTGAAATGGGTTTAAAACTGTGGGAGTAAAGCTGTCGTTGAATCTCAAGGTTGTCAGAAAGTGCTGGGGATAAGCATTCCGCAAGAACTTTAATCTGATATTTCCAAGTATCTACTGTAAAGCCTGTTCTAAGTATTCAGGAAAAAAAACCTAAAGCAAAACCAAAAAAACCCACAACAACAACAACAACAACAAAACAAAAACACCAAAACAAACAACAACAACAAAAAGAACCAGAGTACAATTTCATATTTGATAAAAGTAACAACATAGCCTTGCTGACACACATTTAGTATCATAAAAACACTGGGCCATCTGAAGCAGTTACCACCCAAGCTGCTCATAGACATGCACTTAGTGTTCCCCTGTGGCAAGGACAACCAACCTGCAGATGAAAATGCAATCTCACAGCAGCCTACGCAAACTTGCATCACGTTTTGTCCTTGCTACAGGTTTTTCTGCTTCCCAGAAAGAAGAGGTGCCATCATATGCCATCATACTTTCTGATTCCCCAGTTATGTCTGATGTCAACACATGTTAAACATCCAAGGTCTCACACCTTCTAGGGTACAAGGAATTATAAACATTTCACTCAAGAGAAATAGGCACAACAGGCACATACGTACATATTCAAAATGGAAAGATTGACCTCAAGCTGCTTTCCCAAGGTTATGTATAAAATCTATGGCAGAATCTAGAAGAGAGGATTGAAATCTTGACACATTTTTAAACAGTGGCAAAGATCAATCATCTTTAATAACGTTACTATTAGTATTTCATAATAGCTCTCCTCAGTTCAGTCTGGGGTCTTGGTTTTAGATTGTGTATGACATAGTATCTAAAATCATTATGCAAAAAGGAAAAGGCAGTGTACACAGACATAAAGTGAATTACAAGTCTGGAAATCTTCCCAAAGCCAATGTGGAAATGCCAAGGTTGTCAAAACCTGATGATTGGATATTAAGAAATCTTTCATCTTATATTTCCATGCTAGCATTACTGAGTGCGTTCTAAACATCTAGGGAAACCATAAACACATGCAGTACAATTTTGTATACCATAAGAGTGACAAAGAGTAGCTACTGCATTAAATTAATTGTGAAAGCATGTTTTTCTTAAATTTTCTAGGTGATACCAAGCACAACCTTGAATGTCAGTATCTTAGAAATCATTAATTGCACCGTATGCTAAATTATCATCTAGTGTCAAGGAAAAAAAGTTGAATCAGATTGTATGAATTATTCATCACCTCCAATTCAATATGAATGCTGTTCTAGCTGAGTGTTAAGCACTTTTGAATAGTATCACAGAAGGTGAACACTTTTCTGATAACAGAATACCAGAAACTGACCTGACCTTTATAAAATACAGGTCCCAAAAAATCAAGAAGATATACTTCAGGAGAAAAAATGAACTTAGGACTAAAGATATTAACTTTGTTAATAGGGTCATATAAGTATTTGCATAACATGTTTCAGATCGAATCCACTCACATAGACTTAAGACTCTCAAAAATTACGTTAGAAATCTCTTAATATATGTCTTTCCACTCTCTCAACAATTTCTTCAATTGCATTTTCAGTTAAGGTACAGAGCCTGTTTGCCATATGCCCATCAGGACACTAACCTCTTGTTGCTGGGGATATTCCTACAGCAATTGTTGCTACTGCCCTAGTTTGGTAGGAGATTTTGCCTGTAGTTTGCTGAGGATGCATATGCTGGAAGAGAATGGTGAATTGGCCTGCTGATTTTTACATCTGTGCATTCTTACAGTAGCTATATTTCCCAGAGTTAAATGTTTGGTGTCAATTAATGAAGGTGTTATTCGGACGAAACATTATTGTCATGTGACTACTCTATAAGCTTCCACGTTTCATACTGCACACTTCAGAAGCTCCTTTGCCTACTCAAATAAACTCGGGTTCACAGATCTTACTTTCTGGACTGATCATTTAGGTGTGCGTGTGGAAGGAAAAGTTAAAAAAACAACCACAGCACAAAAAAAGAAAAAAAAAAAAAAAGGCAGACACAGCAAGAGACTGTTGTCAAAATCCAATTACTGAGTGAAAAGGGGAATTTAAAAATCCCATGACTTGATGACCTGAAAAGCCTATGGTGACCTGATGACCTGAAAAGCCTATGGTGACCTGATGACCTGAAGATTTGAAATTTCCTATCCAAAGTAAGATTATGCAACTTGCTTTCTCAAACATACTTTAATATTTTTATCTTTTTTTTAAATTTATGTCAGTTGGTGTATACTATTATTGCATAGGAAAAGCATCAGATGTCTTTAATTCACCATAATAAACACTGTTCCAGAGAAGCTGCCTTACGTACTGTGTAGAAAATGACTAACCTCCAGCTGGCCTATGAGTCTGCCAGCTAGGAGGAAAAACTGCAGAGAAATAGAAGTGTAGAGCAACTACTTTATGAAGTACGGCAAGAATCTTTAGTCCAGGAGAAAGTAGCACTGTCTCTTTCTGTATCACTCTACACATTACTCATGCTCTGAAGCTTTTTTCCTACTAGTTACTAGCTAGCTATCTTTTGATTCTAAATTAGTTTATTAAAAAGCTGATTGTAAATATTAGTGTGATAGAGTTATTCCTTTGCATTTCTAGATACCATGTCCAGCACATGATATTTGCTTAATACAAAATAGTGAAACACTGTTGTGAACCTGAAATTTTAAACAATATTTTCACACGTTTGGACTAGGAAAGAAACCAAGAGGTTCCCTAAGTAATCACTTCCACAAAAAACTCAAAAATCATGTATTCCTGAATAAGGGAAATATATATAAAGAAATAATTTTTTTCTCGGGTTATTTTTTTCTTCACTTAAAGCATTGACACAAATCTATGGTACCATCAGTTTCCTCATGGATGCACTCACTTATGCTGGTAGGTAAAAGGGACCCAGGGAGTGAAATTGAGCATTGGATGCTTGATTGAACTGCTGCTTAACTGGTAGCTTCCTCTATATTTAGTTTGGACAACTCTGACCTTTTTTCTTGGGAAAAAAATTGGTTTAGAAGAGAATAGGTCTAAGCAGTTTAGGTAGAAGATAGTAGTATAGATGTGTCAAGCATGTTGCACTCGACTCCAAGCTTCAGGACTCATATCTGCCCCCTTTCCTATATAGTGGAACAGACAGAATCTATCCACGTTCCTGAGCACAGCTGCATCTTGACAACAGCAGTCTGAAGGCTAGGTGACCTCAGTCACCTATTCATCCAACATACAGAACTGAGAGAGGAATCTTGCCTGGAGATAGATCTATGGTCAAAAGATGTCTATCTCTAATTTAGTGTGTAAAACGATGGAAAAAATTTAATTCCTAAAATTATATGCTACAGCCATACAATGCATGTATTTGTACTGAAAATTTAGAAGTAATGCTAGAGCTTCAATGAAGCTCAGTTTGCAAAGGAGAGAAGAAAGGAGTCAAATTGGATAGTTCTCTAAAATTAAAAAAAAAAAAAAATAAATATAAAATTAGGATAATGAAATTTCACTTGCTGCTATTTTAAGGTAAATTTTTCATTATCTGCTTAATGGAATTCTAGTTTGTGAAATCCTTCCTTAAAAACTTTTAATGAATCAAACAGACACATAAAATGAAGGAATGTCATTCAGACGATAACCAGGCACCACACGATGTATTCTGGCAAGTTACTGAATCTGTTTTAGGCAACTGTCCAAGACCTGGGTTATGCAGCATAAGCTGATAGCACATCTGCTATGGTTTATAGCTACACAGATAAATATTTATCTATAGTAAATTCTGGTACACTCTGAAACTTGAACAGTGTGGAAGTAAGAGTTCTATGTTAAGAGTAAAGTGCCAGAAAATACATTAATAGGTGAATTTATAGCTATTTTTTACTTTAAAAGGTCAAGGGTTTAAAACAGCAGGCATATATGAAACAAAAACATTATGATGTTTCAAGTATACCCTGAAAATAGAAATATCATGTACGCTGGTCTTTACATGAGAATACAGCAGTTCCGGCTGTCCTGGTAGATTTTCTGTACAAAAGAGTAATAAAGGCATTCAGTTAAAAAGGAATCTGGAAGCTCCAGAATCACAGGAATTGAGTGCAATACCTGGCACCTACTATTATGCAAGAATGGTTCAGAATGGTACAGAGTATCTTCTTATGCAATATTGAAAAAAATTGCCAGTATCTTTACAATGTGTTTTTTCTCTGTGTTTTTTCTCTGACTTACAGATAGGAGTACACAGAGATTTGAAGCAGGTGTCCATAAATAAGTATCTGGTAAAATCTGAGATGCTCCAGGGAAGGCGAGACAGCTGCATAGGTTTATCAGCTGTGACACAGGAGCTGTATGAGAAGCTACCACCACCAGAGAACATATAAGGCTGGGCAAGCTATCGCTGGGAATCTCACCTTTAACCATCACCTCTACATGGGCACCTGAATTGAGCCCAGGGTTAAGACATTAAATAGCAATACAATAGGAAAAAGCAAAACTTAATGGAGTGCAAGTTATTTTCTTGAATATAAGTGTCATGTGCATTTTTACATGTTGAGAGTTGTCCCACCTAGTTTCCATCTCTAGAAAATTGTAGGTCTCCTACGGCTCCCAGCTCAGGATTTCGTAGATATATGAACAGCTTCCTCAGATGTCCCAAGCTGGTGGACACCTATGCCTGCACAATGGAACACAGTCCCTAAAATCATAGTCATGGTATAATTTTTTTATGCCAAACCATCTCTGATGGGTCTTATTTCCAATCCTTCTGTATTTTCAGGTGGTCAACTACTTATCTCTGTTTGTGAGCTCTTTTCTGAACTGAGACATCTCTCCAAGAACTGGAAGTGATGCATAAGTATCCCAACCACTACAAAAGGTTTTAAATCTTTCTGTGATTCAAGAATAAAAATAGTTGCCTCAGAGACAACAAGTGTTAGAAAAGTGGAAAAAAAAAAAGCACCAAAATTACCTAGAGAGCTTTTCTATTTCATTATCCAAAGGATTTCTCATCAGTATGCTGATAAGAAAAAGACACAGATGTGTGTTTCCCATATCAAATAGTGCTTGTTATTCTGTTCTTGTGGCTGCCCCAGCAACCAGTGACCTGTGTGAGAACCTGTGCTGACAAGCTCCACAGGTATCCAAGCTTAATGTAGCTCCGGAGTGCTTTTAATAGATAAGCATAGTCTATCTGTTCTGGCAAAGAAAAATAGGGCAAGCAATCAGACAACCATCTTCCATAACCTGAGTGGAATATTTAACACAAGTCAAGGGTAAAGAAAACAATCTTCCCAGAACAATGCCTTGAAATTCCATTGAAAAAATAGCATCTGTGTTTATACACATTTGTGTGTATATATATATATATATATATGCATACGTATATATATATATGCATACGTATATATATAAATATATACGTATGTAGTATGTAATGTATGTACTTATAATAGGAACAAGAGATTTCTCCTTTGTTTGCTGAAGTATACTTGACAAAACAGAAGCCCTTGCCACATAATAGTCTAGATATTCCAACTTGTAAAATTGCTAGGAGATATCATGTAAAACCAGAAAAACATAATGACAAAAAAGTGTTGACCCACAAGAAAATGAAGTTCTCTTTACTCATTCCAGTTGTCTTGAAATGAAAATTCTAATGCTATTGCATAAGATAGCACACAGAAAAAAACTCATAAGGTTTTATTTTTTTAACACATTTTCCTTTTTATTGAGTTTTATTCCCTTTTTATTGCCAATAAAATCTACAGTACAATGATTCTGGTGTAATACTGTGTATTGCAAATTCACTCCTACTGAGTTGCTTTTTTCTTTCTGTTGATTTATACACACAGACAACTGAGAACAGCGTACAACAGATTTTTAAAATTTTTTTGATTAATTTATTATTATTATTATTACTTATTTTAACCCTAAGTTTTAAAGCTTTACCTTTTAATCTTAATTTGCTATGTACATTTTAAGCATGTTTCTACAGGGAATAAAGTCTGTGATCATTAATTTAAAAGAACAGAAAACAGCTTTTTAGCTTATTAGTTAGAGAAACTCTAATCACTTTTGAAGTACAAGACATCCTGAAAATTAGGAAAAAGTATCTCCTTTGAGCAATGGAGCTGGAGTACCAATAAGCTGATAGGACAGAAAGAAACAAGGATGTTCCCATTCTCTCTGAACGGTCATCTCACGTGACATGATCCATATCTTACTAACATCAGTATGAATGTAAGATGAATAATTCTGTGGAAGTAGATACTGGCACCTCGTCAAGTTTTCGAAGTGTTACCAAACGAAAATGGTGTCGAGAGAAAAAAAAAAGAATTAACAAGCAGAGAAAAAAAGGCATATAGGAATGAAGAATTAAGTCAGAGTCCAACTGAAATAAATCTTATGATATAGGAGAAGACTGCCCAAAGGTTCATAATTCCTGATCCCAAATGTCTAAAAATCATATTTGAAAGGTATCAAAAGGCTCTAATGCTTCCTTGTAAAGTGGGGGCTACTTAGGTCTTCAGAGCTGTAAAAACTAGACACTAGATATGCTTTATAATGAAATCTTAAATTATTTACATAATCATCACTTTCAAGAGCTAGATACTTTTGTAAAACACTAACTATTAAAAAAATTATAACAATAACATGAAGGATGACAACTCTGTGGAAGTTTGTTTAAAAAAATGGGTATAGAAAAAATAGATTGTGTGAGTTGGTAGCATCCCTTTGCTGCTGTAATATGAAAATCAAGTGGCATAGAAGAGTGTTCCTTAAATTCACTGTCACTCATGCTTATTTACTGCCCCTTTGGAAGCTATCACAAAATAAATACCGTTTACTATCAAGATCAGAGATATAAGAAAAAGAGATGGGAATAGAAATTTGCTAAAAAATTAGAGGTTTTTTTAAAATTCAAATGTTAGTTTTCTCACACATTTTATGATCAACACAATATTTTAGGCTCCTTTTCAGAACTGCCATCAGTGAAACATATTCTAAGACGATAAAACACGGATAGGTTAAGCATTGATATGTAAAATTGAGTCTGAAGCCTGCACTGGTTAAAAAAAAAAAGATGTGCTTCATATAATTCTCTTTACTTGTCTCACTAAAGTAATGATAAAATTCCACTCTGCTGAAATCAGACAGTTTTGCCATTCTTTTCCATGTTGCCAGCATTTCATTTACAGGTTCAACATCCACTGTATTTCAGACAGAGAGTGTTGGCTCAACTTTTCCCTTTACTCTCTGTCCCATCTCCTAGAGATTGCTGTTCTCTAAAAAGAAGGGGAAGATGATCCTGAACTACTATAGTCTACAGGATAATGTGTCACATACAGTGGTCATAAATTCAGATTATCCTTGTATACTTTCAGGTTTTTGAAAGATAGAGGCTTAAGAACTTTATCTATTTCCGAAGACATTGTAGCACAACAAAAATTCCACACCGTAAGAGACAGAAAAATGGAACAGTGACTACTATAGCTTGCTACAAAAATTAGGTACATTGTAATCCAGGAATAAAAATAACCAAAAATAAAACATTAAAATAGTTATTTTTTTAAAACAGAGAATATTTTTTCTGTTTTTCTTTACCAGCTTCACTTCCATGTTCTTCTTGAACATCAAAAAGAAAAGAAAAAGAAGACATAGAGAAGTAAAAGGAGAGTAGGAATCTAGGAGAAAAATAAAATTAAAAAAAAGGTGAAACTATTCAAAATAAAGAGATAAGCAAAGAAATAATTCACACTTTGAAGCAATCAAATTTGTAAAAGGAAAAATCAAAACCCAGACCACAAACAAAGTCACTTTCTTGTCTTAAGCTATAACTCTGAGGGGCATCTAGACACATTCTATGTGCCCCAAAACATGCTGGTACATGATTTGTTATACACTAAAATCCAACAGTAAAAATATTCTCATTTTCTTTCCATGACATAGATTTTAAGCATAGAGGTCTTGAAATGTAATCATTGTTCTCTGGTGACACTTTCAAGGACTTGTCCTGTCTTCTTAGTCATTTGTCACTGAAAGCAAGGTAGCAAGGTCTGGAGCAAAACTCATGATGGTTTTGTGCTGTTTTCCAGGAGAGCATTTAAAACAGAGTGCATATTCTCTGGATAAATATTCTAAGAAATTTCTATCAGTAAAAGCCCCGAAACATTTCAAGAGCTCATTTGCTTACGAGCGCAGCGTCCACAGGAATGATGGAAGTTTATGCGGTTGGCTGCAAGGGGAGGGAAAGGTGCGGTCAGTTTGCTCCGCGGAAGGTTTATTCAGCCAGCTTATTTCCACTGCATGTGCAACCAGGCTCTCTATGTCCCTGCTTGGAGCACACTTAGCTTTAAGCTGCCCCTTGTTACTTATTTTTTACTCCGTAACAGTTTAATCTTAGGTCATCCAGAGATCAATCCAGTGTATACGTTCCTGAGATAGGGCTGTAAGCCATATGGAAGAAACAATACACCAGTTCACGATTATGGAAAAGCACGGTGTACTTTCTTCCTCTTATTCTTCCTTTCTGCTTTAATGACAGTGAGGAAGCTAGATTGGTAAAAGCTACACATTAGGTTTCTCCTTGGGGAAAGAAGTGGAAAAGTGAGATTTTATGCATGAACAAAGGGATTCAACAAAAACGAACTAACAATTTCTTTCCCAGACTCACATGGAAGTCATAAACTTTTTATAACATGTGTTTTTAAGGATTTAAGATTCTCAATGTAAAAAATGTGTGCAATTAGTAAACCCCATAATAAATGAAAACAAAAGGCTGTGATTTTGTTAGATGATTATATAGATTATGCAGAAAACAGTTTATCACATAATTTCACTTAATATGAGTTCCAAGATATGGATGCATTCTGTGGGGCAGATCTGAACCTGGATTTAGATCCTCTTTTGACATATTTTTTCTTAATAAACAGGCAACTTTGTTCTGACATAATGAAAAAAAGAAGCTGCGTCTCACTACAAATTTTTCTTTCAACTACATTGTATAACACCTTCAAATTAATTTCGAAGTTTTTTCTCTTCTGGGCAAATATTCTGAACAAATATTGTCATTCTCATTGTTGACATTAGAGTTCCTTTTGATAAAATGCAACTCATCCTACTTTTCATTGTGAAACCAATACAAAGAATATTTTGCTACCATTGCATCTTGATATTTGAAATTACACATTCCAAGTCACATTGTGTGTGAGCTCATTATGTTCAGAAACAGGAAAATATATTTACTTCTTTTTTCTCTAAAGGAACTATCCAGAAACTGGTTAAATCACATGCACTACCCAATTATTTCATTCTCAACCATAACAGCAACTTTTACTTTCTTGTCAATAAACTCCTTGCAAGCAATCAAGCCACTCACTTGGAATAAATGATTGGTTGACCTCTGATAGCTGTGGACAAAAAATGTATCAACACAAAGATATCACTTATGCTTCAAGAAGTCCCTGTAGTGTAGATTGTTTAAAGGTGGGAAAATAGCCTGAAAAAAAAGTATCACACTTACAATTTTTTTCCTAAACATCATCTATAAACCATTATCAGAGGAATGATAATGAATATAAAACACTATGTGAACTTCGGTCTGACCTATTTAATTAATATTTTTTGTTGAGTGATTTGTTCTGTTTTCAAGCTTCTGTTCCTTTATTATTTAATTCTTAATGTAGTACCAGCCAGCAGGAAGAGGGGGGTGGGGTAAAGAATTTAGAACCAGTCAAGAAGAAGCAATAAATTCAAGTTTTCTATAGTATCATATAAAGACTAAGCAATACAAACTGACACTGCACGTATTAAAATGTACTCTGAACAATGAAAGTGTCAATCGACCACACAGAGGAATCTGATGCTATTTGGCATAGCTGAAGGCATCCTGGACACCACACAGGGGTGGCAGATATGATACAGGGGTGGCCTTTGTCCTCCTGGAGTTGCATCTGAGGGTCTAGGAGGATAGCCCAGGGTAGCCCAAACAGCTCTAGGCATTTTTGGTTAGGCAAAGCAATCGAATCTGTTGGTCCAGCACCACCTTTTGCTCATTTATCTGAATGAACTTGGAGCTTTGCTCTCCAATCTGCCATCAAATAGTGTCTACCACAGCCACATCTTTCAAGTTTAAATGGGGTTTTTTGGGTTTTTAAAGCTTCATTGATTTACTGTAGCTCTTATCTGCAACTTCACCTCACTTGTATATTTCTATTATCACATCCACAGGTTATTTCAACAAGAACACTGTATGTTGCTATTTAATTCTTCATGACAAGTGCAATACCTGGCAGTCCTGAGAAGAGATTCATGTAGGCATTTCAAACAAGAACCCTCTTTGCTGAAGTTGTGGTTTTTTGTTAGAGGAGGCTGGACTGATCATGGAATCAATAATAAATTTTCATTTACTATTTTTGTTTCCGTTAATAGATGATAACTCTGAAATTATGCTGCCAAAGCTAAGCACAGTTTTAGACACTTCTGATAGTCTCAGATATTTCTTTACTGAGTCAGGCCCTTGCAATTCATGTACCTTTACAGAGAAGAACTTCAGAATATTGTGTAATTGTTTTATATAACTAACTTTATTCCCCTGAAGAGGGAGAGAACTACATTACAAATCTGATATTCAGGATTCTGAATCGCTTTTTACTTTCGTGTTAAATTTCCCCATGGTTTCCTTTTTAACTTTATTGGCTTTAATTGTCTTTTTGCTCAGCTCAAAACACCATGAGCTTTACGACAGACAGCATCTTTTAGTGACAGTGTTGTTTTGTTTTCTTTAATAAAAGGTGGCATTTATGTTC
This sequence comes from Ifrita kowaldi, assembly GCA_013398055.1. NCBI lineage: Eukaryota > Metazoa > Chordata > Aves > Passeriformes > Cinclosomatidae > Ifrita > Ifrita kowaldi. Next base: position 97,399 of record VZRS01000502.1, on the reverse strand, counting down.
TATTAAAGGAAGAAGACCAGAGGATAAAAAGAGGTTTTGTTTCCTTGTTTGCTTTGCTTCCATTTGCCAGAGTGCTTTTCAGGATGCAAAATACAGAACACAGTGGTAGAGACTGCACTAACACTATGTGGTGCATTATGAAAAACCTTTTATCACATTGGGAAATAAAGGCAGGAAATTGTGTCACACTTTATTGGACATAAAACAGTCAGCCATCTCACTGTGATTGAAGGAATTCGGTTTATAAGCTCAGGTTCTTCCAGGTCTGTGTGCCATGATCTCTGCTGGAATGCCTTGAGCACCAGGAAGGCTGACACCCTTTCGTGTCTCTCCTGTGGACTAAGGGAAAATATAGCATCATGAGCCAATTCCCTTTTCCTGTTACCTCCTTTCATAGAATCTTCTTTTCTTTCAGCAAACAAGCAATAATACCTTGCACTAAGACACTGGACACTGCCATTTGAAATGTCTGCTGCACAAGCAAACAGAGTGGAGTATATACTGTTTACTCACCCTCTGCTGTGCATTTATATGTGAGGTCAATGATGAATCAGACTTGGGCATAGAGCTGTTTAAATCCTGTTTTTTAATGCCAGCTTACTTAATACATGGTTGAAAGACAAGCCAAAATTCTACTATTTCAGGACTTATCAGAGCATTACATGAAGTTAACCTCCAGCACTATTCCCCATAAAACTCTGATAAGCACGTTTTAATAGTTCACAGTCAGCTAGAGTAAGATAGTCACAGAGAGTTTTTCTCAAGAAATTAATGTTTCCTGTAAATCAATAGCACTGAAAACACCAAGGAAGACGAGTATATGGAATTCACTAGTTCTGCTTTAAAAGGAGGTACAGTCTACTTTGAGAAAAGGTTAGCCACAAAGTTTATCGGTATTTTTACTCACACTCCACTGCTTTTGTTGGTCAAGTATAGTGCACTACTGCATGCTGCCAAATGTTTAAAGAGGGAACAGCTGTATAGATTTACACCTTCCTTGAGAAATTGGATGCACTTCTGAGGCATTATCTTCTAAAAATTCTACTTTCCAACTATCATTATTTTGAGAAAAAGAGATGGCTCTGTTTTCTCAAAACTTTTGAAATGCTTTGCTAGAGAGTTTGGCAAGTCATAGATGTAACCGTCTACTCCACATTTGATTCAAAATAATGTTAAAAAACAGCATCAAGTTCATTGTCTGAGCTTTAGTGCCCTTTTGATGGAGAATGTATATGAAGGTGTGCTACACTTTTTCATTTTGCTTCCAAATAACAGGAATATCTTGCCCTTTTGGGGCAATGGTAGTTCATGGACTAGGAGTTTTCCATTTTATTAATTTAAATTATCAGTGTAATGAGATTATCCTTTTTTTTCAGTCATTCCAAGTTTTGTTATGCATGTACCATGCTACTTCATCAGAAATAAATGAGAGCTTTGCAAGCAACTCAACTGTAAAATTTCTCTCGAGACACAGTTTGGCTTCCAAAGACTGTATCAGCACAGGGGTTTGTATTCAAATTAAAATACAGGAGTAGCTTTAGCTTCTAATGACTAATGACAAACCAAAAAGCTAAACAGACAACAGAGGGAACATAAAGGAACTGTTAACCTGACAATATAGTATACTATAACCATGGATTAGGTTCTCACAAACTTTAGCATGAAAACAATTCTCGTTAAAGCATCCTTCTGATGTAAGTGATTTTGTGTCACATGAAAGTTAGGTATTTATTTTAATGAAAAGTGAGATGGTCATGATTATAGAACCCAGAGAACTAAGGAGATAGCAAATATCAGGCTCTTTATATTTGGACACAGAGCTGCTATCCCTAGAAGAGGGTTTATATATGATCATGTTCTGAGTGACAGTACTTGTGATATATAAGGCAAAAAGAATAAGAATTTATGCACCTCCCTGGGCTTAGCTGTTTTTTGTCATGAATGTGTAAAATTGCCCATAAGCTGTTGTAACATTATAGAAGAGTAGAGATAAAGGATTAATTACATAAAGTATCACCTTCCTCAAATAACTGGCTTTTGGTGTTGAAGATATATTGATTTTCTTCTTAATATTTCCCTCCTCTTTTTTTTTATATGATATGATAAGAACACTTCTCCACATAATTTGTTTAACATATTATTCTTGTGTTATATGCTGCATAGTGTTTGTGGTTTGCTACTGCCCTACCAGTACAGGAGATTCAATTACAGAAATATTGCACGCATAGCTGAACTAAGAGTATATTAAGTATAGAAAAACTGAACCAGTTTCATATGGTAACATTTAGAAAAGCTAAAAAAATAAAACTTTTCCTATTAGAGGAGCATCATCAATGATGTATAAAAAAGAAACTTGGTGTGTAAAAAAGGTTCATAACACAAGCAGGTTTTATGGTAGTACATAAAGTTGGAACATAAATACATAAATACAAGATGGTGCAAAACCCCAAGAATGTGAAAGTACCTTACCTTTTATTTTAAAAACAAGTAATTCTAGTTTGTTGGGAAGAAACATCATCCATGCTTACACTACATAACAGAGTGCAATGCAAGAGCAGCTGAGCTAACACAGATCTTATTGAATTTGTTAGGCTCAGTGTTACAAGGTAGACTTAGCAGCAAGCACCTTAAATGTGTGCCGACTGTACCAGCCTGTTGCTGCACCCTGGTAAACACACTGAATCCAACATTACCTGGGCACTACACCAGCCTACTAACATGTCAATGAGTATGTTGCATGTACAGCTTATATTTTAATGAAAACTGGCTTACAGAGCAACAGTTTTTTATATTTCCACTCTGGGGTGTCTTTCTCTACTTTTTTTGCCAGTAAGACTATAAACAGATTGGTCCAAATTGAAATGTGACACGAAACTCTTGCACCAAGCCTCAGTGCAAAATTACTGTAAGTTTAGATGATATTGTCCTTAAGAAACTGTTTGTCCCAAAGGGACATATTTCCTAAGTCCTGATGTCTACCAAAGTAGATGTAGCCCAAAAAAAAGGGATTATTTTAGATACTTTCCTAGGAATTTTCATCTGTGAAATAGACAAGTAATAGAATTTAGTCTCTAAATTCAGTTCGTCCAATACAAGGCCGGCTCTCTAGAGCAGCTCTGTTGAAGAAGTATTCCAAAGTAGAATGTTTATAAAATAAAAACATGGATTCACTATCTTGAGTTTCATTTGCGTATGTTTAATTTTATATATCCATGTATTTATTTTTATAGTCAAACATATATAGAAAAAAATCCTAAAATGGAAAAGTGGGAAAATGGAACATCATTAATATTGAAGTAAAACAGTGTTTGTATAATAAACTTAACAAAATTGAGTCAGTGAAATAGAGGAATTAATTTGTAGATTTAAAACAGAAGGAAAAGTAAAGCTTCCTGTTCTGGTTTCTGCCTGTAATAAGTACCATGCAAGCAATTTTGAATTAAGATATTTTTCCAGTTTAAATTCAGGCATTAAGAAAGATCCATCAGTTGTTCTTACAGAGCAAGAAAGATGACATTTGTCTCCCCATTCCTGGACTGCAGTGCTCCTGTATATACCACCTGCTGGTTAATAATGTGAGCGGACTTGTTCATTCTGAAAAAAACCCAGCTTTTTGTTAAAATAACCAGCACTGAAAATACAAGAAGCTTCTTTCTATGTTTGCAGTCAGCTTTCTGTTGTGTTTGCTACAAAATCATTGCTGCTATAATTTGGGAGGCTTCCAGTGGGCAGGCTGTAATTGTCTGCTTTCTGCAAACCCTGTCATCCTCCAAAGAAATAGAGGTCATTACATCCAATCTCTAACATGCATTCTGGTATCTTTCCTAAAAGGAGAACCTTTTTCAGCCAAAGCTCTTCGGTATTTTCCCTTGTGTTCATAAAGAGGGCTAGTAAAGCCTTTTATTGAGGGCTCTGCTCCCGTTACATGTGGCCAGCAGTGTGAGGCTGTGCAGCACTCCGAGTCTAAGCACTGGCATGGATGTTGGAGGATGTCCTAATGCTCTATGGCTGGCCTTAGTTGTGCTAGATGTGCTTTCAGACCACGGTACTGGGATGTGAAGGCAGCTTAAAATCAATTGTGCCCTAAAATGGAAAAGGGATGACAATCAAGCAAGGAAAAGCATAAAACAGGGAGGCAGAGATTGACCCTGAACAGAGCTGCCTTTCACTCCTCTGAGGCCTTCTAGGGAGTTGGATCTGCCCAGAATTGTGACAAAACAGATGAATGAAAAGTGGTCTCTTTATCATCAGCATCATTTCCCTCCCCTGAAACTTCTTCCTCAAAGAAAGAAAGTTCTGGTGGATGGAGCTTTGGTCCAATCCTACCACAGCCATCATTTAATCATTTTTGGATGCAGGTATGAGAATATAAGAGTTTCAACAGGAGTTACACAGCCTTGCCCATCTACTCCAGTAACTATCTTTTGAAAGGGCCCCCCCTATGCAAAGTTTAGACAACTGTGAAGGACCAGAATGTACAGTGATGCTTGCCTGCATGCAACTATCTGCATCTCTGATGATCTGAAGCAGTCCAATTTTGTCTCTTAATACTTTAGAGTTGATAATGTGCTTTCCTTTCATGGGTTTAAGAATTACTTAACATCTTGATGGGTGCAATAGTTTATGTATATATACATTTTTTTTAAGTACACTATCACGTCAAAAATCATGTTGATCCCATTTCATCCGCTGAATAAGGACTTCCAATTTAATTTCTCACGTGAGTGATTTTATTTCACATTATTCTCCAGCTCCATCTTTCAATGAGATCTAGTATATTTAATTTCTCTTTGCACAGAAATCACTATGTAGAAATCTTAAAAAAAACTGGTTTATTTTCTCTACCTCTGCAAGTTCTACTGTACTCTTTGCACAAGGAGGAATCAGAAGTCCATATATTCAAGATTCAGCAAATTATTATATAAGGGTTATTTCAGTTGTTTTTATGTTTATTATCCAATAGTTCTTAAAATTTCCTTTTTTTAAACAATGAACATGAAATCAAAATATTCATATAACCATTTTTAGTAAATCATAGCTCCCAGCCCTCTCTGGCAGTAGCTGGTTAGAATCAGTCATTGTATATAGTTTGGCTTGTTTTCCTATGTGTGCTAATTTGCACTAATCAACACTGAATTTCATTTGCCACTTTATTACATAGTCAGTCAATATTTTGACATCCTTCTGCATGTCTTTACAATATTTTTTTATGTTTATAATCCTGAATAATTTAAAGTTGTCAGCAAATTTTGTTCTCACTACTTACCCTCTCTTTTGGATAATTAATGAGTACACTGAACAACACATACTAGGAGAAAGAGGGACCTAATTTGAGTGCCTATTATTGGGAAAATGACTGCTTATTTTATGGTTTGTTTCCAAATTTTTTATCTGCTGTGACTGATATAATTAGAGGTTTTTCTGTTTGCTTTGGGTTTGTGTTTTGTTTGGGTTTTTATTATCCTTTCTAGGATACCCTGAAGTTTAAAATGTATGAGGCTAATATTTGTTTAGATGATTTTTTAGGCAAGATCTCCTTCTGGAAAAACTTTGTTGACTTACCCCTTTTCAAACATAGTTTTCATTGTGATTTTTACAATACCTTATATCCTGGGAAAATGCTGTCTTTTCTATGCAGTGTCCTGCTGTTACAGCAACATTTCAATAGATCTGAACCTTCAGCTCTCAAGACAAAATGCTGGACAACAATAGTTGATAATTACATGGCATTCAAGGCTTCAATCCAATGTGTCTAAGTCGGTCTAAAATACATGTATTGAATCATCCAGTTTCAAGACTAATGTTTTCTAAAATAATACAGCTTTCCTCTAAGTATAGGTATTTCTTACAAAATTTTCTCATCAAATATGAAGGATGGTAAAGGTCATTCACCACTATGGATATCCACTGGTACAACTACTGAATACAAGATTGTTTAAAGCTATGATTTTCTTACTGACAAAATAATTCCTGAACACCATTAATAGATGTTGTTAGTCATTCATCTAGGAGAATATTGTTACTAATTTCTCTGTACTTGTACTAGTTGTCTCATAACCTGAAGTGGTGGAATGGGTTCAATGTTTGCAATGAAGACTGCATGTGAGTAGATAGAGTCAGTGTACTTCTCTTCAAAGTGAACGGTAATGTGTGCTTGATAAAGTCATGTTTGCTTTGTAAGCACCACAGTATTGGGAAAAATTAATTATCTCGTCGAGGAGGGAACAAGCTAAGAGGGAGGGAATATTCTGCTCCCATATAAATAGCAAATAAAATGGAAAAGAAGAAAGATATTTTAGGAAAAACAATTAAACACATCTTTTAATTGTAAGAACCCTGGAATAGGTGGCTGGGGAGGTTGTACAGCCTCCATCTATAGGCAAGTCTCCCAGGAAAATGATTTAAGGATATCTGACTGTAGCATGTGGAGTGAAGTTTGGCTATATGATTACTTGCATTTCCTACTAACTAATTTTTTCTGATTCTAATATAACTTTTAGTCACCCCCCAGTAAGCTCTACTTTTTGTATTAAAAGCAGAATTATCACCTTAGGATAAACAATTTAGTAGCCTATTAAGAGGGGACCATGTGCATGTCACTGCTTCTTTTATCTGTAAGACAGCTGTAATCATGTCATATCTTCTATTTGTTTTGAAGTTTAATTTTTTAGCATTTGTTTAAAACTGCATACACTAAGCTTTTAGAAAGTCTTGTTCTGTGCATTTATTAAGCAAAAACCAGTGTTTTGTCACACAGCTGGAAATTCATAGACTCATTTTAGTTTTGCATGTTTTGCAGTATTTTCTCACAGTAATAGACTGTAGATTCCTGAACTGTTTCCCCAGAAAAGGCAATACAAAATCTGTTTCAAGTAATTTTGGTGAGGGCTGAGTTGTCACTCAATAAAACATTTAGCAAAGTGAAATCCTTACTTGAATGAGAAGTCCGGAAGTCTTTATTTTGCATTTCTCCCTACTAGTTTCATTCTAGTATTCCCTTGGAGGGAGTGGAATTCTGCTCAGATACCTAAATTCGTTTACCTAAATTGATATGTCACCTACCACTTGAGATGTCACAGCACTTCTAAGATATCTACACAAGCCTGGCGAAAATTACAGGAGTCATGGGAATTCTGCACCCTTTGAAATGAGCAGTTGAAAAGCCAGTCAGGATATCTTAAGGCATCTCAAAGCATTAGACATCTGTGGTTAGACATCAATTATCCCACGATAACTGAGACATGCCTTTTCAGGTCTTCATTTTACCACAAGGTTGGCAAACAACAGTCAGATGGAGATTTCAACAGCTGATAGGAAATCACTCACTGAGTTTTGCTTTTGTTGCTTCTCACTATCACTCTACTTATGCTAACAGTTTTTGTTTTGTTGGTAGTGCTTTTGCATTTCTCTAAAAAAAAAAAAAACCTTATTTTCTGCCACTTACACTCTTCTTTCTTGACTCGTTCTTTTTTTGAGTCCAGGTGCAGTTTAGCACAGAAGCTCTTAAGTATCCAAATATCCACAGTCATTTGCAAGGTGCAACCCACTTTCACAACACGCCCGTGGTGATTTGCTTGTTAATTATAAACAGACATAAGCAAACTCATATTCCCTGTAACTAGCCCATGCAGTAAGAGTTTATAGGACTTCTTAATTTGTCAGGGCACAAATAGAAATGCTCTTAGGCTTCTGGATGAAATAGTTTATGAAATTATCCTTCACAGCTGCTTGTTACCAGCCTTGCAGCTGAGACGCCATAACTGATCATGTTAATTTTGAGTCCATTTTTGTGCAGAGTGAAATAGATTAGTTTAATCTAACACTGGAGCTTTTTAAAACAGATTTACTCCTTTGCATTGAAATGGAGGATGTTTTTCTAGTGAAGCAGCTGTGACTCAAATCGTTATTGTTACATGGTAAGGAGTAAAACTAAGAAAAGAGGAGACATTTGGGTAAACAGTACACTTCAAACTGAGATTTAGTCAAAAATTAATGAAAGCTTTGCTTTAGGAAAAAAAACACCTCTGATTTCTTATATGGTTTGCCACACACTCTGCATTGTGTAAAATACATTTTCTGTTTGATCAAGCAAATTATTCATTTTATTTAGCCAAAATTAACTATGATTTTCTTCTCTGACGCTCTCCTAGTCCCAGAATTTCCTTCACAACACAGACATTTGGAAAGTCACAGAATAATTACATCAGAATGTTTTTTCACAGCTGTAAAAAACGGACAGTAGGTGGCCTGAACAACTAGCCATGAATTGCCTTGAAAACATGTAGCAGAGCAAATAAATCCTCTGGGAAGAAGCCTATCACTATGGTTCCACATTTCTCATGTTTTTCCTTTCCCTCTGGCTGGCTTGAATCATGTTTCCTATGCTGGGGCTATATATTCTATTGCTAAACTTCCCCATCTATGATCAAGGAGGTACAGGAAACTGATTTCCCTGCTTGCTATCTTTCTGTTCTAATACACAGGCTCAGTGACTTCCCCTTGGAAACTGAAATTCAAATATTTTCTGTTCAGAAGGCATTAAGGGCTGTATATATTCTTCATCTCCTTACAGGCCCTCTGTACCTGCATACGTTTATATTCAGAAACACGAACACACACACCTTGGCAGCAGAGGCAGCACCATTGGACACTGTGTCTGGATCCATGTAACAATTAACGTAATTTGTATTGTGAAGCACTGTGGACTCCAGTGAGAGTATCCCTCATGCACCACAGATACTCCTCTGTCTTTCTCAAAAAAAACCCCCAACACCATTAAAATAATCCAGTCCTTACCAGTTACCAGCTCCCAGATGAAAAAGTCAAGCAGCTGATCCTGAAGGTAAAAAGGGCAGAAGGTGTGACAAGTGCAGAAAATACTTGGATGTGCTTGCTGCTACAGCCAGGTGCTTCATGGCCACAATTTATTTGGTTGGGAGGGCTGCTGGATTGCTCTCTGAGGGACATCAGCAGTTATAAGAATGCATTATATCCAGTTGCTCGAAGCCTAGCAGGCTATGTCCTGCTCTCGGATGTATGTGTTTTGCCATCTGGACTAAGACAATGCAGCATACCTGGGCAGCAAACCATCAGCCTGTAGGAAACACCACCTGCTTCACAATTTATGGCACATCCTGTTGCCAAATGAATCAGCAACTGCAAACACCCCCAATTCTCTCACACATCTTTGCTTTCTCAGAATACTGAAATATGATGGAGGTGAGTTATGTAATCAGGAGCTCCCAGAGCTCTGGGAAAGACGCTATACCTGCTGAGCTGGTTTTTTGAGACCCCACTGTGACTGACTGTGGATAAAGCTAAAGTGACAACATCATCTTTGCAGATACAAAGTTATGGGTTTTAGTCTATATATTAGTGGTCTGAAAGTATTTATGAGAAGATGGGAATTTTACAAGAGTACTGGGTCCGGAAGGCTGTGATCTACATAATTATATGGTGTGTATATGCTGAGGATCTTGACCATTTCTTTCTCTGAAATTTTATTTCTCAATTTCATTTTTATACGACCAAAAGAAATTATCTTATGTTCACTATAAGTACCTAACAAGGAAGTAATATCAGGAAAAGTGAGTGGTTAAGGTGATCTAAACACTGATTTAATCATGATATGGATCAGCTAAGTGAAAAGGGGTTATTGGAGATCCCTTACCTTTCCCCTTCACTTTTTTTTCACTTTTCTAAAGCCTTGGAATAGAAAATAAAGATGTTAGACTGAGACCAAGCCTAATACAAGGGTTTGGGGGAGGGGGGTTCTTTTTTAATGAAACTACGTTGAGCACTGCTGGGGTTTGCCTCTTCATAACCCTTGGCAGATAAATTACAAAGGCAACACTAATATATTAAAGCATAAGGGATATGAATACCTTCCTTTGAAGCTTACTTCAGTGACCTCAGGAATGGGCAAGCAAAAGGTTTTCCCAAACACAGCTATTTTTCTCCTCTAATCTAGTTTTTTTGACTTCTAGGTTGCATCCACTCTGTGCTAGTCCAAGAATAAAGAAAAACTGTCTCTAAAATCAAGCATCTAATTTTGATACACCTTTGAATAAAAGCACCCTAACCATTGTATTCTGTTTCTCAGGCTTGTAAAAGATTCTGTGATGGAGCTTTGATCTTGAAATTTTACTTTTCCAATTTGTCTGTCTTCTTTTATTCTAAAATCAAATGCAGTTATCAGAGAAGTCCAAGGTTTCTTTTCATCTTGGAGATAGAAAAGAGCTCAATCTGCATCTAAAAGCATGCTCAAGCCATACAGTTTGTTCCCATTATAGAGACAGATACTGAATTATGCAACAAGTTCCCAGTGAGCAATTACATTTTAATCACAGTAAAGATTTTTTCTGCAAAGACACTTCTATAGACGATTTATTTCAAAAGATAGGAATTGTGCCCATATAGCTTAACTGGGAAAGTGTTCAACTTCCCCAGACAAATTTCCTGGCAGGAAGATTGTTTGAGGAGACCAGTAACTAATATTTAAACCACTTTTCTTCTTTTTTTATTTCCTGCCCCCCCCCTTTTTTTTTTTTCATGTAAATCTTTGACNCACTGCTGGGGTTTGCCTCTTCATAACCCTTGGCAGATAAATTACAAAGGCAACACTAATATATTAAAGCATAAGGGATATGAATACCTTCCTTTGAAGCTTACTTCAGTGACCTCAGGAATGGGCAAGCAAAAGGTTTTCCCAAACACAGCTATTTTTCTCCTCTAATCTAGTTTTTTTGACTTCTAGGTTGCATCCACTCTGTGCTAGTCCAAGAATAAAGAAAAACTGTCTCTAAAATCAAGCATCTAATTTTGATACACCTTTGAATAAAAGCACCCTAACCATTGTATTCTGTTTCTCAGGCTTGTAAAAGATTCTGTGATGGAGCTTTGATCTTGAAATTTTACTTTTCCAATTTGTCTGTCTTCTTTTATTCTAAAATCAAATGCAGTTATCAGAGAAGTCCAAGGTTTCTTTTCATCTTGGAGATAGAAAAGAGCTCAATCTGCATCTAAAAGCATGCTCAAGCCATACAGTTTGTTCCCATTATAGAGACAGATACTGAATTATGCAACAAGTTCCCAGTGAGCAATTACATTTTAATCACAGTAAAGATTTTTTCTGCAAAGACACTTCTATAGACGATTTATTTCAAAAGATAGGAATTGTGCCCATATAGCTTAACTGGGAAAGTGTTCAACTTCCCCAGACAAATTTCCTGGCAGGAAGATTGTTTGAGGAGACCAGTAACTAATATTTAAACCACTTTTCTTCTTTTTTTATTTCCTGCCCCCCCCCTTTTTTTTTTTTACAGTAAATCTTTGACACAGCATGACCTATGGTAGATAAGTCTTAGTCTGCAGTTCCATTTGGTCACTCATAGCTTGCTTTCTTGGATTAGAAGCTCCATGAATTATTTTTACTTTTCATAAATGGATTGCGGTGTTTACAGTATTTGCCTTCTGTGCTGCTAAATTGAATGACCATATAGTACTTCAAAGAATGGCTGAAAATAGAAGTAAATTATAGAGGAATGCTCCAGTGCATTTCTATCAAAATGAAAGTGTTACTGTGGGTAAATAAATGTGGTATTGCTGAGAATTAGTGATTTGCTGATCATCATACATTATATATAAATAATATAAATTTATATAAATTACATAAATTTATATAAATATAAATAAATAATATAAATTTAAATACATAAAAAGTTATATAAAAATTATAAAAGTAAATATTTAAATTCAAAAGGAGTAAATATGTTTATAAACTACATCCACCTATTTAGGATCTGACTTGAGATAAGGCCCAAGCTCTGCTGTCACAGTACTACCAGAAACATTTGGTAGGTTCAGCCAAAGGAAGAAAAACATAAAAGAGATGAGTGCATCAAAAAAGAGATGAGAACCCTTCTTTCATTGTTCTTTCTACCAAGAATTTGAGCACAGTTTATAACGGGGATTTGTGTTTTGCTCGTAAACAGAAAGCCTCACATTCAGTTGCTTGCACAGTTACCGAAATTCAAAAGATATTTTTGGTTTTGATTGGAAAAAAAATGTCAGACTATGGTAAGAAACATGCCAAATGAACCAGTCCTTTGCACAGAACATGCTTTTCTAGCAAGTACAAGCAAGCTTGCCTGTGATTGTTTAATCTGTCTCTGGCATTTTCGCCAGCAGAAAGGAGCAAGTTGTGAAATGGTAAGTGCCAGCCCCTTATGGATTTACAGAACACACACCAAAATTTCAGCCACACTCAGGAAACCACTGTCTGGTGAATGTTGCTCACGGACTTCAGAATTCTGCCAGGTTGCTGCAGCATGCACCGCCCTGAGACTCCAGAGAGATTTCCACGAAGTATTGTTTAACTAGCATAGGCTGCATAACTAGTTACCTGAATCCTATTTAAACAAACAAATAAGTAAATAGACAGACAGATGCTTAACATGGATCGATGCTATGCATTGCATAACTATGCAGTCTCCATCACAAGAGGAGGATTCAGGACTTACATTTTATGACCGGTAACCAATTTTATTGAACTCCATAAAACCTAAATGGATGAAGAAATTTTACAGCCTGGTCGGCAGGATGCCTTCTGATCTTCTCTTAATGCTGAATATTTGTAGTGGCTTTGTACAAGGAAAAAAAAGCAAAATAAAAGCTTTGATTGTTGCAATGCCTAGCTGCAAACAAAACGCACGCTAGGACATTGGGGAAATCACTAAATCACTTAGCACAGCTTGTTCCAACTCTTGTATCCTGGAGGAGGTAGTTTGAAAGTGCAACATAATAGATATTATTGTAGCATTTCTATCTAGAATAATTAATCTCAGTATATAATGTTCAGTAACANCAAAAGAAATTATCTTATGTTCACTATAAGTACCTAACAAGGAAGTAATATCAGGAAAAGTGAGTGGTTAAGGTGATCTAAACACTGATTTAATCATGATATGGATCAGCTAAGTGAAAAGGGGTTATTGGAGATCCCTTACCTTTCCCCTTCACTTTTTTTTCACTTTTCTAAAGCCTTGGAATAGAAAATAAAGATGTTAGACTGAGACCAAGCCTAATACAAGGGTTTGGGGGAGGGGGGTTCTTTTTTAATGAAACTACGTTGAGCACTGCTGGGGTTTGCCTCTTCATAACCCTTGGCAGATAAATTACAAAGGCAACACTAATATATTAAAGCATAAGGGATATGAATACCTTCCTTTGAAGCTTACTTCAGTGACCTCAGGAATGGGCAAGCAAAAGGTTTTCCCAAACACAGCTATTTTTCTCCTCTAATCTAGTTTTTTTGACTTCTAGGTTGCATCCACTCTGTGCTAGTCCAAGAATAAAGAAAAACTGTCTCTAAAATCAAGCATCTAATTTTGATACACCTTTGAATAAAAGCACCCTAACCATTGTATTCTGTTTCTCAGGCTTGTAAAAGATTCTGTGATGGAGCTTTGATCTTGAAATTTTACTTTTCCAATTTGTCTGTCTTCTTTTATTCTAAAATCAAATGCAGTTATCAGAGAAGTCCAAGGTTTCTTTTCATCTTGGAGATAGAAAAGAGCTCAATCTGCATCTAAAAGCATGCTCAAGCCATACAGTTTGTTCCCATTATAGAGACAGATACTGAATTATGCAACAAGTTCCCAGTGAGCAATTACATTTTAATCACAGTAAAGATTTTTTCTGCAAAGACACTTCTATAGACGATTTATTTCAAAAGATAGGAATTGTGCCCATATAGCTTAACTGGGAAAGTGTTCAACTTCCCCAGACAAATTTCCTGGCAGGAAGATTGTTTGAGGAGACCAGTAACTAATATTTAAACCACTTTTCTTCTTTTTTTATTTCCTGCCCCCCCCCTTTTTTTTTTTTACAGTAAATCTTTGACACAGCATGACCTATGGTAGATAAGTCTTAGTCTGCAGTTCCATTTGGTCACTCATAGCTTGCTTTCTTGGATTAGAAGCTCCATGAATTATTTTTACTTTTCATAAATGGATTGCGGTGTTTACAGTATTTGCCTTCTGTGCTGCTAAATTGAATGACCATATAGTACTTCAAAGAATGGCTGAAAATAGAAGTAAATTATAGAGGAATGCTCCAGTGCATTTCTATCAAAATGAAAGTGTTACTGTGGGTAAATAAATGTGGTATTGCTGAGAATTAGTGATTTGCTGATCATCATACATTATATATAAATAATATANTTTGTATCCTGGAGGAGGTAGTTTGAAAGTGCAACATAATAGATATTATTGTAGCATTTCTATCTAGAATAATTAATCTCAGTATATAATGTTCAGTAACAACCTGAATGTAATTATTTATAGGTGTACAGTAACTTCAAGCCAAGATACTTATAGCAGTACATGTTGACTTTGGTCCTTTCAAATATGGTTGTCCAGCTGTTAGCTGAAATTTTTACATTTTCTTGATCTTTAAAAACCTTCAATATCTCAAAGAAATACCCAGGAGTAAAGATAATTCTTTCAGTAATCTATATTACTCACACTCACAATTTTATTGGGTGAATAAAATGAAATAATTTTCATCAAACCCCAGCTGCTGACTAAGCAGTTTTCTTTTTTTTTTATTTTTCAAATATACAGCCTAATGTATAAAGCAAGCGTAATGTAACAACTCAGAAATGAGATGGCAACCTATACAGAGATCTCACATCTATTTATGTCACTTCTTGACTATTTAAAGACAATGTTATGATTTTTGTGCCACATTCTCTATTTTTGAATGCTTGAGGTTGCCAATATGAAGCTGCAATAAAGCTGTGATGAATGATTTTCCTGATGAGACCCACAACATTTGGTGCACCAAATAAAAATAAGCTAAGTAAACAAACAAACATTATTAGCTCTAAGTGTAAACAAAGTGAGGGAATTGAAGCTAAGGCACTCAGATGTGTTAGCAGGGTTTGTTATGAACAGGAATGTTGAAATTCTAAACAGTACTTTTTCTCCTGTTTGCTGAAAGTACTCTCACACTTATTTTGCCACTCATTTTTTTAGTCTATCTAAAAATCGGTCTTGTCCGGATTTTTTTCTTTCCTCTTCTACAGTCAACTTCTCCATCTTCTTTTTTAGAGCCTCCATTTTTGACCCTTAAGCTCACACTACTGTGACAATTTTCCTTCCTAGTCCTTGACAGAAAAGCTATTCCTTCACTTAATACAAATGTATGAGCATAGCTACTGTACTCAGTCAGTGTTAGCTCAAAACTTTGAAGACAGAAAGTGGTATGTAAAGGCTTAGTGCGCCGTTCAATACAGTCAGACTCCATTTAAATAATGCACCCACTGCATCTACAGAATAATTCAAAGGTGCTTGGATCCCTGAAATAACAGAAGCACGTTTCATTTTCCACCACCCCAATTAGGACATGTTATACTATTATAGGTAGACCATTTTATTTCACTGAAATGGGAGGAGACCTCAAGAGTGAAGCCAACACAAAGCTTGGTATTAGCACGAACCTCTATCAGAGCTTTGTGCTGCTAATGGCACAAGTAAACCAGCTTCTCATTATGTTTTCATAATATGAGACTTCTAAAAGGTAAAGGGTAAAATACTACCTGCTTTATGATTAATGGAGATTTTCGTGTTGAATATATAGGGGTAGGATTTCACCCCAAAGGTTTTGTTGTGGGAAATTACCTGATTTATTTATGAAATACATTTTCATTACAAGTGTGCTTCAGGTTAGTAAATATGAGGGCTACAATCAGAAGGAAAACCCAGAAGGATGACCCTACCATGTACAACAATGCTGTTACTTTATTATATGATGAGTATGAGCATGCTACCTCAGAAGCTACAAATTTTAAACAGCCTCCTTAGTTTTGCATTGTTTTTCCATAGTTGCTGTCCTGTAGCGTAAGGAAAGGGATATTTAAATAGGTTTTCTCCTAAAATTAAAAGGCAAATAGTTACTATTTTCACTTTAGGTTATTCACTCTTTTTGTCCTGTCAGCTTGCAAAGCCACAGTCACGTACCAGAAAACTTGCCCTTGCCATGGATTGTCTTTTGGCCCAACTCCTGCTTAATTTATGACACTCCTGGCTAGTAAGGCCTTTAAAATTTTATCCACAGCCACACAACAAAAGCAACTAGGAAATCACTTTGTCCCTTCCCCTAGTTTCATTGTGATCTCATAAATAGATCTTAGACATATTTGTATAGCATCTGTACTTTGATAGGAACTTTTCTGAATGTGTACTTTTACTGAGCATTTTACCATTTCAACAGATAGCATCCCTTCACTTGCAAAGATTAGTTAGAATGAAGTTATTATGTCATTAGAAACAGCAGCTTTGATTAACACTTTACACTCATGAGAATAACTGCATGAATTTCATTTAAGGCACAACCCCTCCCCCCAAAGAGTCAAAACTCCAAGGCACATGATATATGGAGATGTAAAACTGCTGTGGGAATAACTTGTAATAAGAGATAGAGTAGCCATTAAAATTAATTTACTTACAAAATTCCATTGTGAATTTCCCTTTTTATGTAAAAATTAAATGCCTTTACTCTTTGGTCACTACCTTAGAATGGAACAGACCATAGCATAAATTACTCAACCACTGTCAAGAACTTGCATTAAGCTCTTTACTCAAGAAAAAAAAATGTAAGAACAAACTAAAAACTGTATACAGAAAGATCATGAAAATAAACAAAGTCATGAAATGATGGTTTTGTTGTTTTTTGGGTTTTTTTAAATTGAAACCTATTTTTCCAGTTAATTTTCCAACTATTCCATGCCCTGAAAATAATAGAAAGAAACTTGACAATTAATGGATTTACTTCCCTTAGAATTCTAAAGCATCAATTTCTCATTACTATAAAGGTTAAAAATAACATGGGCTTTTAAAAATCTTTGTCAGAGGACTTTTTGCTGGACCAGCATTTTGGCACTCTGATGACACAGAATTATTTTCCAACACTGTGGACACTGCTTGAAGGATTTTGAGATCGCTTATTTCTTGTACATTTTCCCTTTTAATAGTGCTGAGTTTGTGAGCAATTTGGATTTCAGAGCCACTGTAACTTCCAAAATCTGTTCCTGGTCTTTCATTACGAGATTAGCAAGACTTTTACAGATTGCTAATAATGCAACTATTGTATCGTAAATAATACTGAGGTATTGAATCGTTGACTTTACAGTAACATGCTTTCTGATACTCTTGTGATTTTTCTCTCACTTAAAAAAAAAATCATCTGCTCAGATATCCCAGAAATGGTTGTATTATCTAGAAGAATACGGAGGAGGAATGTCATGTTTCCCATTCCTGTTCAAAATCTCTTTTACCTACTAATAGCGAAGGAAAATGCACAAAAGTACCTGGCTCAAGGGCCAGGACCTGGTGCTGTCCTTCTGTAAGTAATGTACCTCAATCACCAGGTGACAGAATCAGGCTCCTTATTTATGGTTGCCCAGCCCTCCCAAACTGAAATGATGCCTGTCTGGAATAAGAAAAGGCAAGCATTTGGGCTCTGCACATGCAGTTTAACACGCTCTCAGTGACTATGAATACAAGTTCTCCCAAGCTAAGAGAAGGTGTGGCAGAACACAATTTTCTGCTTCTAGAGTGCTCACGTTAAGCAATTGGCCTAGGGATGTTGGAGTCACTGGGCCAGCTGGTGAGCCAGGGAGCTCTAAAGTGGCTGAGGCCGGCTGGTGGAAAAACTCAGGCATTTGAAAAATACCTTCCCACCTCCATAAAGGAAAAGCCTCTCCCCCAACTCCTTGCAGATGAAATGTAACCTTACCCCCGCAGACTCTGTTTAAGGGAAACTCCCTCTCCCAGCAGCCTGTGTGGCTGCTTCCTTCACCTGGTCCCTACTCCGCCCCTTCCCTGCCCATTGGCTCCCTGCCCTGGGCCCGCCCTGTACCGCCCCTGTGCCCTCAGGGTACTGGCCATGGAACACTATGGAAAGGGAGTCCGGAGCGCATTGCCCTCTCTTTGCCTGGCCATCTTAGTGGATGAATTAAGCCTTGTCTGTGGAACATCGGCAAGCGGAGTGCCTTCTTTGACTCTTTGTGTCTGGTAAATACTGAGCTATCCAACGTGGGTGTGGGGATGTCTTTCATCGGCGCCAACAGCAGCACAGGGCAGAAAGAGGAGCTTGCTCGCAGCCTGACTGCACCTGAATTGTCCCTCTCAAGAGACAATTTGGGGTACACAGCAGCTACTTCCAACCACCCTTACCCCCACAACCCATATATTTTTTTTATATAGGGATACTTCTAACAACTGATTTTTAATGGTGATGTTTGAAAAATAAGTAGTCTGAATTGCCTTCTGCAGCTCTGAATTTACTTAGAAAAAGTAAATTTTTCCAAGCTGGTTGAACTTCAGCTGGGTGTGGTTCATGTTCCACACATACTGACAGCAACAGAGTGTATATTCTTTACTGAGAGGCAAGAAGCACTATCTCAGGGGCAGGATAAATGCAACTATGACTTCTGAGCTGGGCTGTGGTTCTTCAGCTCAAATTGCATAGAGAGAGGCTCGTGTCCATCCTAACAGAGACAAATGTGTCTGAAGTCCGCCTGCACTACACTTGGGCAGAATATGATACTCTTAATGTCACCTTTAGAGATTTGGGATTGGATTCTTCCCTTTGTGGGAGTTAGTATATGACATCTATGGCTTCACTTAAACTTTTAAAAATATGGGATTTGGGAAAGGATTAATGGGATTCATGTCAAATAGTGTGAATAATTTCACTCAGAAATCACAAGCGTTGAACTTTAAAATGGGAAAAAAGGTATTGAAAGAGTTCAAATTTATCTACAATGTGAAAAACCAGGTATGTGCAACTGACATTAGGTAGAATCACGTGGAGAATTATTGTTACATTAAAATTGTCAAGATAGAATGTGATGTGCTATAACCTCACAGAATAGTCTGCTTTTGGTCCAGGACCATTTTAATTAGCTTTTTTGGGGGGGCGAAACACAGATGAGAGTAATCTAATTCAAAGAGGAAAAAATTGGAGAGGAAATTTCAAATACTTTTGAGGTAAATGCTTTTAATAAAAGAACTCTAGAAAATTATTGTCTTGGTGAGCTGGAGGAGTTGCTAATGTGGTTGAACATAGATTCAATTACAAATTTATACCATTCGCTCTTCTCTTAAAGGAAAATCAAAACCAGGAAAACTTCTTTGCCGAGGAAGTCAGAAAGGAAGGAATGTTTATACATAATTTGAATTTTTTTCCTTCCTTCACTCATGTTTTATAAACACTTGTTGCTGTTGTGATCAAGGTTTCATTTTTTGAATAACACCTTACAATGAAGTATTATGTAGACAACTGATACTGCAAGAACAAAATCAGGCTCAGAGAAAATAAATGTAACACCCACCTTTTCTAAAGAAAGCATTTCTCTTACACGGTTGCTGCATTTAAAATAAAACATGCATAAAACATAAACATATGTAGCAATATGGTAGATATTGAATAAAAGACAGATCATCATTTGTTTTCACCTTTCTAACACTAAAAAGCTCCTGCAAATTTTGAGGTACTACAAATATACTGGCACCTGTAAAACTAATCTCACTGAGTTGTGTCATAAGTAGCAAATACTCATTATATTTTAGTAGAACAGCCTGCTTAGAGAAATTTCACATAACCTTTTTCAAAGCAGAAATAAGAGTCAAGACTGAACACTTAGTATTTCTACTAGAGAATATATTTAAAAGCTAAAACCAATTTTTTTTATAAAGCTGCAGCAAAACCTTTGTATTATAAAGTTGGTGAATACAAATTCTTAACCATGGTATTGCACACAGTCTTTTAATGTACTGTAACTCTAAACACCTAATCAATAAAAGCTCATTAAATACTCCCAAGCAACAGCAATGACAACAAAAACCCAACAAAAAAGGCCAGTCTAATCGGGGAAATCCGCGTGTTTTAAACAGCCAGTTGAAGGTCTTGTCCATCAATGTCTATTTCAATTCCGAGGGCACCATTGACAAGCAGCTCTGTGCTTCACTAAGAGACACTGGTCTGTGAACTGATTTGGAGGTCACCTGTCATTTTAAAAATGCGATCAATACAATCCTGAAATGGTCCTCAGATTCATTTAATAAGTGAGAAAGGAATAGGTCACTGATGCCCCAGTGAGTTGCCTGTTATTTTCTGAAAGGCTTTATTTTTTTATCAGCGTACATCAGGTTCCCTTTGTGCTTTTATAAGTAATGGAATTTGCATATTTTCACACTGAGAAAATCCCTGAAGAAGACATATTAACACGTTCTTTAATAAAATATGGGTGAGATTTCCCATATTTTCACATCCATGAACTTGTTTTTAGTTCTAAAGGGAAAACAAGCCCTTTCACTGATTGCTTAATGGTTTGTCAGTCTTACACCAGAGAAAATAACATGAATAGCAGGAAGCAAGGAGAACTTAAATGGTATTTCTGATATTATTTTTGAAACCACTAAATTCTACAGGTAATAAATGGTGTTTAAAATAAAAAAGACAATGTCTTGCTTGACCAATTGTCAAAACCATTATTTTCTGGATAAAAGCAATACTTTCTTTTCAGCTGAAAAAGTTAATTTAATTTAAGCCCTTTGTATGAAAACATTGTTATTTCTGCTTTGTGACAGGAGGAAATAGAAGTTGCCACAACAGCAATGAAAAGTGGTTTTCCACCCATGATGTCTGACCATTCAATTGATTGCTCCACCTATTTCTGTCTACAGGTGGAGATTTAAAAGTTGCACATATTTTCTTGAAAACACAGCAACTATTTTGCAGAGTACTGTTAGAAAATAGCAGCAGAAGTTCACCAGGCCTAACTGGGGGGCCATATCTCAGCAGGGACAGCAGCCTTGAGCTGCACGTGTGGTCCCAGGTGAGCGCAACTGAGAGCCCTTGCTTGCCGCTGGCTCTGGGTGGCTCAGCAGCATCCAGACATAAGGGAGTAAAGAATGAGGGGAGAAACCAAAAGAAGGTGGAGCTCAGACGGTGGAGATCCAAAATGCAGTGTGCTCTGGACCACTGGAAGATGCTCAAAGTAGATACAATGTGGTCTCCCTTCTTCCTAACCTTATGGCTTTCAAAGAGAAATGAAACAAACACATGTGCATGTCATCTTGGCAGATGCCAAAACACCTCACTCACAGCTACCTATTAGCAGCAGCCTGTCTTCCACCTGGAATGCAGCTGTCTCCTCTTAAATCCAACGAGATTCCTCCTCAGCAACTTTTTAGCAAAGTCCAATCCTATACACATCCATCATCCCTCATCTCTTGTGGCATTTGGTCTCAAGCATTTGACCAGCCTTGAACTCTTGCTTTTTAGGTGCTTTGCTGGATTGCCTGCCATGTATCAAAGGTGGGAATTCACTGTAACATGTTGTCAAGAGTTCTGCTGGTTCTGCAGAGTTAGCAGTTTAATGCCGTGGAAGAAAAATGGCACGCACAGTGTGTTTGTCACCACTGCTGACTTCCCTGGCCTCTGTCCCTCAGACCGTAGGTCTTCAGTCCCAGAGCTGGATACACTCACATGACCTCAGCAGTGGCTTCATCCTGGGGTTTTCCAAGGGCTTTTGCTCAGTCTGCCTTGTGATGCAGTGCCTACCAAGAGGTGAGCCCAGGGCATGATCACCTCAGTTGGTAAAAATGTCCCCTGCTTGTGCAGGAGACTACTGAAACAATTGCTAAGGGCTGCAGGCTTTTTGATTCAGGACTACTTGTACGCTGCTTTCTAAGCCACTTCAAGTTGTCTGGCACTGTATTGAAGGGATGTAGGATTTCAGGACTGGTACTTTTGTTCTGACTTCCTTAGCTTTTTGTTCATCTTTTCTGGATTGTAGCAATATGCTCTAGCTGCCTCAGGGTTTGCTTCAGATGTGTGTGTCCTGTGAAGGATAGCTTGGCATCCTTGCTACTCACTGGATTCTCTTCATATCCTGTAGATGTTACTTTTCTTTTGATGTTTGTGTAAGCCAGAACTTCTCTGCTCTGTAATATTACTGAGCATTTCTCCAAAATATGATCAGAGACCAAGTCTGGGAATGAAACAGCACCTCTTCTTCATTTTTCTATGGAGTGATCTTGAATCTGTGCACATCTTTTGATCACCTGTGGAGTTTCATACCCTTTCAAGGCTTCCAGGTACACTTTGATAATTTTTAATAGCTGAAGTAATTGTTCTTCTTACATTTCCCAGATAATCATCTACAAAGACAGCAGTAGGAGCCAAGGGGTATTTCTCCTGTTCTATGTCTAACTCTTCTCACTTGCAGCATGCTCGTCTTTTAACGATCTCCATTTAAGTTGCAATTCAAATAAAAGGAAAAGAAATGAAAAAAACCCCATAAAAATTCACATTTACTGAAAATTATTTTCTTTTGAAAACTTTACTGAGTCACCTAGACGTTCTTGCAAGGAATTCTGTTAGGAAAGCAGAATGTGGTTGCCTTGTAAGAAGACAGTCATGCTCCGATCCCAAACCCCAGGCTTCTGTACTTGGGATAGGACATAAACAGTTACCCCATGGGGTAGTTTTGCCTGGCTACACCAATTAGGTCAGAACCACAGACCAAGAAAGATGAGTCAGGCTTTGGATGGTGGATACAGTATATCCGTATCAGTGAACACGAGACTCCGTCTGGCAACCCACACAGCTGGCTAACTGGTTTCATTTAATCCTGAGCCATATATTGGAAGCAGGGGCTTGTTTTGAAAACTCTTGTTCACACGCAGCAACTCAGTGGGTAAGTTTTGTTCCCTTCTTCAAGTTGTTTGTGTGTGTAAGTAAAATTTCACATAAATTAACCTACTATTCTAGTAAGAAAAAATTAAAATCATGCTAGTGGGGGTTTTTAGAGTTTCTTCTGAATCTGTTGACACCAGTAGTAATTTGGCCTCCACAAGGAGAAAAAAGAATAGAATATATAGAGTGACAGTTCAAGTGAGATTTTTTTTCATTCTCATAACTTTGGCAAGCATATATTGCCTCATGCTTGTAGATCCTCAGAAGTTGGGTAGTGCTTTTTTTCTTTTTCTTCTTTATTTACTAGATAGGCAAAGCTGAAAGCCATATTATTTTTCTGAATAGATGGATTTCTTTCAGTTTCAGCTGGTAACTTTCTTATCTTGAAAAGCCTTTATCACTTTCAAGAGCTGTTCATGTTACTAAAGAAGGAACCTTTCTTCAGGTGACGAAAACAGACATATTCTGTTTGTTATAAGGAAAGGAATGTGATTTATATTCTCACCCTTTTGTACTTGCTACATTCTCTGCTGTTAAAGTACAAGTACTTTAACAGTAGACATTTGCTCTTTTTGTATAAAATAAAAGCCTACAGACACACTTGCACCACAGAATTCTTCTGGTGTCAGTTAGTGGTTTCTCCAGATAAAAAGTCAGGACAAAAGGAAGTGTTCCCTAAAGAGAGGCAATTGCACCAGGAGCAACATAGCAATATCTCAGCCTCGGACATATCTATTTGAATGTACTTGAGCCAGACTGAATTCTAAAGATGCAATAAAGCTGTGCAACAGCCAAAATAGCTGCTAAGGCAGGCACAAGTGAGAGGGAGGAAAAGGAGTGAAAAAGCCCCAAATGACAATTGTTGTGGATTTCTCTGCAGCGGTAGTTCTCGTGACTCTTACCCACAATATTGACATTTGAGAATATTCTGAAAGACCCACTTGTGTAGTGTACTTGCGCCCATCTCTACCTCTTTTTTCCCTCCTTGTTCCAGTATCCAAAATATACTGACAAATTACAGAGTTAATAGTGATTTGTGATGAGCCAAAGAGCCTTTCTCAGAGCAGTTGCAAATCTGTTCATGAATTCCTGGTTCATGGATGTAAACTCTTGCTCAAAATCTGAATACTTTATTCATAAATAAAATTATATGAGATGGAGAGAAAATAATTTGTTTTGGTTTATTAAAACTCCAGGTGGCACAGTGTATTCGTCTACAAATACATTCCAGAAGTTTGTCTCACAGGGCACTTGTATGCATGAGAGAGATTATTATTCTAAAAACAGCATGTGTCAATTCAGCGTGGATTTCCTGGTGTTAAGCATGGGGATTCTGATTATTGTTATGGAAACTTTGAGGCTCTTCATCCAGCCTTAGTCCTAGTTAGACTCATCCTTGCTTTGTGTCTGGATGACACCTAGATCATATCCAAGTGCAATGGTGCCTCCCATCCCATACAGCGTTTTGTCAGGCAGCTGCCCCCATGCTACTGTGAGGAGCAGGCAACTGGAGCTTTCCCTCCTCTTAGTCATTCCTGAGGGATATCCACTCTCATGGGCCAAAACTCCACCACACAGCTGATGCAGCCAGCTAGGGGCTTGTAGGGCAGGTGTTGCCTGGGGGAGCCTAAGACACCCTTTGGCCTCAAGAGCTAAAAGCAATGCTCAGTTGGAGAAATTATACCGGTGTTGTTGCTTTCTGCTGGCTAAATAGCACGTAACATGGAGGATCTGAATAACTTCCTTGGCACAATAGTATTTCCTAATAGTAGTGTTTTAGTTGGTGTGATATAAACACAAAGGCAAGAAAGGCTGTAGGGGGAATGTCTACTATTAGCCAGATGCTACCCTTGAGGAGAAGTTTCCAGAAGACAGAAGCTATCCTCAATCAGTAGAGTTTGGTTATTTCACTGAATCCTAGTGAATCTGTCATCAATCCTAGTGATGTTGCAAACAACATCATCTGTCCATTATATAACTTAAATATGAGTAATATGAGATTTAAATTCTTCTTTTGCTTTTTTGTTTAGAGAAAGGTCAAAGGGTCTGGCAACTAAAAAAATTACTGAAAGTGGAAAAATATTTGTAGTTATTAAGTAAATATCTTTTTCAGGACCTTTTACAGGTTTTTTTCCACACTTTTCATACTGTGCTCACTTTAATTCTGCATTTGACCCATTTAGTCTTTTTTAACCGTGTTGTGCTTTGCATCTTCTGTGTCACATCCAGCCCTACATGAACATTTCCCAACTTCCCAAAGCAATTTCCACTTTAAGCATATTTCATGAACATTAATGTTATTTTACAAAAGTACTTTAATGTTTTGTCTTTGATTTTCAAGACAAGGTGCTTTTTGTTTATTTGTTTGTTTTGCAGGTTTTTTTCTTCACTTCTTTGAAGCTTTAATGAAGCATCACCCTTCCTTTTTTATCTTTTTTTTTTTTTTAATTGGAGAGTTAATAGATTGGCAAAAGGATCGCAAGTACTCATTTTATACATTTTCTGAAAAGCTTTGTGGTGCTGGTTTAATAATTATCCTGGGATTGTTGTTTGCTTTTTTGGAACCTCATTTGTGGGATACCAAGAAACAAGCAATCTCAGCACAAGTAAAATGACTTACCAGACCATGCAAAATTCTTTCATTTGGGCTTCATCTGTTATGTGTTGAATATTTCTCGTGATCTGCTGAGTAACTTGCACCTCATTCAAAAGGAACTGAAGATGCTGCACATTTTGCTGGACTGATCATTTCTTTGTGAGCCTTTGCCACTCTCACTGAACAGCATTAATGACATTCTGGCTGGGGATTTGAACTTACCTTTGATAAATATTTTTGGCTAACAAGGTATTTCTAGCTACTTGTAACTTGCCAAACAAATCCGTTTAGAAAAGAAGAGCTACGTTCCTTAGTCTAGCAGCCTAAGATGACTCATAGACTTCCTGAATACAAATCAATGCTTTGGATAGGAGAGGATGGGCTTCAGCATTCACTGTCAGTCAGACAATTAAACAAAGGAGATGTCGGATGACACTTTGCATTTAGCCTGGCAGTTTGGGGTAGCTGTCTTGCTTCTAGCAAAATAAAATATACATTCATAAATTGAATTGAAAAAAGGAAATGAACCAAGGAGTATCCCTGTGTGCACACATATGCATTTACTCCTAGGTTTCTGTAGATTATATAAAATAAGTCTTGGTGTGCGTATGAACCAGGGAGCTCATTTTCCTTTTCCATTTGTCCAGCCTTGTTATTTTGAAAAACAATGGCATAATACATTATTAAATATATTTCAGACACAAGTGTCTGAGTGTATGGTCAAAATACTGCAAAATTGAGAGATTGCTTCAGGAAATATATATTCAGGTAAATTCTCCCAGATAATAGTGTATAAACTATTGTGACTTTAATATCTGGCATTAATATACCTGAAAATGTTATACTTTAAGTTGAGTCAGCTTCTGTTAAAAGATGTTTGTGGTACAAAAATAAAACATAAATCCATGATAAACGTTTTTGCATTTTTTTACCCATTTTGTAGCAATATAAAAATCCCATGATTTTATTTGCAGTTTTTTAATTTTTAATGATAAGACAAATAGGGATACAAGTTCTAACACTAATGCAAATAAAGTGATGACATGTGGAAAGTAAACTCCTAACAACCAAACAGTCGTGGTCATCCCTCATGAATATATACCTTAGGGCTGGGAACATAAAGGTCTGTCCTCATCATGTGAAGATAAATCGGAAGAAAATCCAAATCAACCTGTAACTAGTGCATTCATACCGCTGTGCTACAGGGATTTCACTTAGGATTGCAGTCACATTAGGTTCTTAGATAGGCAGTGAAGAAAGAAAAGGCACTGTTGCCTGAAAGCCTCTTTTATGACATCCTAATTTGCACTGTCGAGGTCTTTGCTACTTCCCATTAACTATAAGTGTAGCCATGGGTGACTGCATTGAGGCCTTAGGGTTTTATGTTATGTGCCACAAATAGGTGAAATGAATCAGATCAAAACAGTGAAGTACATGGAACTGGTAGTGTGTTTTGAGGTATCTGAGAATATGACTTATATAGAGCACTTACACATTACTTTTGGGAATCTCAAAAGCCAACAGGGAAGCAGTTCAGTCCATGCAGTCATACAAGGTTGTGGCACGTGCTGGAGAATACGGCAGAGGCCAGGGGAGTAAGATGAAAGCATCACAAGAGTGATTTTATCCAGTGAGCACTGCAGTGCCAGAGCAAGCATTAAAATGGTGGAACTGATGTTAAAAAGTGAGGAAGAAAAGCAAATATCAGAATGCTGCGGAATGTGGCTGAGCATCCAAGGAAATCTTTAGTATATTTACTTCACTTAATTTTGAAGTGAGCAGAAGTTACAAATTTGGAGAGGACACGCAGTCCACATTGAGAGAAGACCAGAAGCAATACAGGAAAGATCTCCTTCCTAACTTCAGTCAGGAAGAAGATGAAGGGAACCTTCAGAGGAGATGCCAGAAGTGGCTGGGAAGGGGTTGCCTGCTCTAACCTTTTAGCCTTGTCCTCAGTGGTCAGGAAACCTAAATAGCAAAGACAGCTCTTCAAGCCCCACACTAAGGAAATTAGACCTAGGATTCAGCTTCCTACACAAGTGGTATATTTATAGAAATCTTGGTTTTATCAGTACAATTTTAATACTACATTGTGTAAATCAATTAGTCAAAAAGCCTTACTTGCAATATAACATACCTGCTTCAGCATCATAGATTTGTTTTGAATTAACAGCTCCAGGATACAATGTGTAATTAAGAATACTCTGAGTGGATTCTCCTTGAGACTGTGAAGAGTTAACTCCCTCTGTTGACTTTGGGCATGATTTCTTGGTTCATTTTCCTAGTATTGATTGGATTGGTATTTGGTTTTTGTGCTTTCAGAAATTTTGCTGTTTGCATTAAAGTAGGCAGTATTTTCCCCCTCCCTGCATTGCCCACACTCCCCCACCTTTACTCTCAGCCAAAGACTGATTAAGAAAACACTCTTCATACGGAACATTGGTCTAAATCTTCTGCCTTAAGAGAATTATCCTCAGGAAAATAGGTAGAATACAGAAAATTTTTCTACTGCCAAATACATGAATTACCACTAAACGTCTTAATTTTTTTTTTTAAATTTCTGAGTCCACTCTTTCCCTCTGCCAACCTCTATTTCAAATATGAACATAGGAAACAATAACCTTTTGGAAGTGTTGACTTTCCACTAGTTATATTTATTTAGCTGAATCCAAGACATATGCACTGTCAATAGCAGGAATCTTGCACCCAAGCAATATTCTTTTCACCTTTTCTGGAAGCTTCAGACCTCAGATGTTTTAGCACTGTGCCCAAAAAGCTGGTCTCCATTTCCCATTGGCATGGTCTTACTTTTGCTGCTGCTGCCAAGGGCAGTGCATAAGGGTCTTGATGGGTGTCTTGTTGGGCTCTCAAGAATCAGGGATCAAGGCTGGGCCCCTGGGAGCCCCTGGGCTATGGACAGAGATCCCAGGAGAGGCTTGGTGCCCACAGAGACTCAGTGCCTACTTTCACTGCCATGAACATCCTCATTCTTCACAGAAGCTTATCAGCCTGGCCAAACACTTCTCAAAATCTGTGTGATTCCTTTCAGCCCCACCTCACCACTGGCCACTCACTCGAGCTCTACGCCTTGTCTGCTGGCACAGATTTGTACTTCATTCCCAAGAAGGCAAAAAAACTCTTGTTTGGCCGTCATGCTGGGGAAAGCAAAACTGAATTGTTTCTTGTGGTGCTGAAAAAAAGCTTTTTACTGACTTTAAAAGTAATTGATCTGAATCTTGAGTGATCACTTCAAGGTTTAGTTTAAAATAAACAGTTTTCAGCAGACTAGACAGGAGTAAAGGATGAAAGGTTTTAAAAAAAAGTTCATCTTGATTGAACAAAACATCTATAATTTATAAAACACTTTGCTAGACAGGTTAGAGCCCTTTCTTGGGTGTTTCAGATGCCATTTCACTATTAAATGATAAATACAAATGTCAAATTTTCCAGAAGTTCATTTGTTATTTAAAAATATGTAAGCAGTCTTCCCTGAAAGCTTGGGAAAAAGCTCTTCACACTGTGAACAATTTCCTGGAGCAAAAATACTATGTCTCAGAAGAAAATTCTCAGCTTCCAAAATTTATCTATGCTCTCACTTTTACAGTATCCTACATTAATGATCTAGATCAAATTAATAATTTTGTACAATCTGACCAAACAGTTCTTTCAAAGGTTCTGCTAGTGAGGAAGGGATATACTGGGACATAAATCCAAAGAAATCAATAGGTAAATGACAAATCATTTCAAAGGGGCAAGCACTTCCTCTGAGAAGTCAGTCTAAAATCTATCTTTGGAAGGTTTTATTCCTTATTTTATGGGAGGAAGTATCGATTCTTTAGACAGTGCTAACCCACAGAATTCTGTGTTACCTTAAAATTGTTCTGTGATTTTGAGAGACATGTAAAAAAACCCAGAAAATTCTAGTAGAGTAGGAGAACTAGCAATAAAGTAATGATGGATCAAGTCTCAGAAAATAAAGCCTGATTCAGCTAAACTGAGTTAACAGCAGCTGTGAACTTTTCTGGAGAAGCTTTTCTGTGGAATTGGGAGCAGGAGTCAAACCTTAATTGTACAGTATCCTCAGTGTTGGCAATACTTGAGACAATCCACCTGGCATCTTTCTGCCACATTTGCCTAAAAGGAGATTAATCTGCTTTTCCAGACATCTCATTGCCAATTAACCAGTGTTTCTGCACTTTAAGGGTTTACTTTGATATAAGTGGCGTTCTTTAGTATTGAGGTATATAGCAAAAGCTATCAAATTCAGTTATAACATCTCTTTTTCAGTCTTTCCCCATTGACCATCATCTGCAAACACTTCACTTTATTCTTCTTTCTTTGCAGATGTTGTTTCAAAACAGTTTATTTCCTGCAAACTTAAAATTATATGGGTGAATATAGTACAACTCCAGAGACTGGGAGCTTCTGGAGGTATAATGCTTATTTTATGCTGCATTCTTGGAGCATGTCTGTAACATCATGTTTATAGAATCATAGAATCAAGTAGTTTGACGTGAAAGAAATGTTTAAAGATCATCTATTCCAACCATTCCCTGCCATGGAGAGGGGCATCTTTCAGTAAATAAGGTTGCTCAAAACCTCACCCACCATGGCCTTGAATGCTTCCAGAGATGGAGGACCCACAGCTTCTATGGCCAACCTGTTGCAGCCTTTTACCATCCTCATCCTAAAAAATGTCATCCTTATATGCAATTTAAATTCACCCTCTTTCAGCTTAAAACCATATCCTCTTGTCCTATCACTACACACCCTTACAAAAAGTCCCTTTCCAGCTTTCTTGTTAGCCCCTTTTAGGTATTGGAAGGCTGCTCTAAGGTATCCATGGAGGCTTCTCTACCCGAGGCTGAACAATCCCAGCTCTCTCAGCCTGTCTGCATAGAAGATGTATTCCAGCCCTCTGACTCCTTTGTGTGGCCCTCCTCTGAAACCATTCAAATGGCTCCATATCTTCTTGTAGTGGAGAGCCCGGGACTGGATGCAGTAAGTATTTAAGTTCAAAGCAAACATTACTTTTTGTCAGTTGCACTGCCTGTATCTTGTGTGCCTCAATTAGCTATTTTTAGGTATGGATATTGAAGTATGGGGTGGACTGTTTAATGCTCTGTCGTGAAATATGATCAGGACACAAATGTACTACACCATCTGGCTTTGAAAATTCAAGCCTGGTTTTAAACACCATTGCCAAAACCACTGTGTGGTGCTATATATTGCCACTGCCTCGTTGTTTTTCTGCTATGGGACTTGCTTTCCCTGACCTATAGAGCAGGAAGGCAGCAGACAGCTCACAGAGCTGCATCTTGCCTTTGATACTTAGAGGTGAATGAGGCTTCTGTGGAAGGAATGCACAGAAGTATCTGACCACTGGGTGGATGGATCTAGTTCCAGATCTTTACACAGGTTTCAGAGATTTTCCAGTTTCTGAAGTGTCAGAAATAGCGCAAGGATTTGGATGGGAGAAGAAACCACTAGGGAAAACTCCTCACCTTCTCAAAAAGGTTTTCAGAGAAAATAAAAGTGGTTCTGAAGGATTATTTCCAAGTTATACTATCAAATGCTTACAGGTGTTGCAGCAGATCAGTGAAGTCCTAACAGAGATGAAATGAGAGCATTCTCCATTTTCTTGTTAACAGGAAAACTGAGCAGTACAAAGTAGATCTCTAGCTGATTTTTCTTTTCTTTTTTTTTTTTTATTTTGAATGAAGAACAGGTTTTTCATAGCACTTCTCCATTTTTTATTGAATATATATCTGTCTCTGCCTGTGAGAAGATTAAAAAAAAACCCCACATCATTAACTGAATTCCTATAGGAGTCAGCACCCTATGATGTCTGAATGCTGAGCTGCAAAATGCATGCCATGAGCAGCAGAAAAATACATTCTTTCAGGTACCTTTGCCCCTGTTTCCCACTTTGTTCAGATTCATGTTTCTTGCACTGTGACACTGGGCTCCCTGGGGCAGGTATTGACCTCTTCCTTGCAAAGCATCAGCAAGCCATTCATTGAAAATTAAGTGAAGGGAGCATCTTTTTCCTTTCTTGTGGGATCAGTTTTACTTATGAGGAAACAAACAGAGAACTATCTCTGTTCTTTAAGCAAAAAACCAAATGTATTTCTGTGCTTGCCAACTCTTAAATAGAAACAGATTGAAAACAAGAAGAAAAATTAAACTGGTCTCCTCACATGTGTTTTTTTTTAAACAGCATCCCAAAAGAAGAAATTCATTTTGGTATTTATACCAGCATAAATCTTAACATTTTTCTAAAAAAGTTGCTTATATTTAGTGTATGGCTTGTCACATTTTTCATTACTGCAGAGGCAAGCCTAGCCTCCATTAAACGTCTGGGAAATCCTGTGTTATCAGATAAGGTAGGTTATCACCAGTTGCCAACTGCAACATTTTCATCCTGTTTTACTGTGGCAGTTTTCCTCAGAAAGCTTTTTGAAAGCATTAAAATCTCATTTGGATATATCTAGGCAGGTAGGTAAGGCGTTTTACCTTACCTGCCAGTATCCTTTCCCAGTCTGCACAGTATTTGAGACTCTCAAAATAGGGTAGGACACAGCTCTGGTGAGATGCAGGTGAGAGAGCAGAGCTGGAGCTCTGGGGAAATGTACTGGTGGCACTGCTGAGGGTCAGCTCATTGTAGCATCTGCAACTGGGAGTGTAGTGCCAGGCTATAGGCATATGCCCTTCAATCCCTACCTAACAGACATGGAAGAGGCTGAGGAATCAAGGGAATAATCAGCAGGCAATAATCAGGCTCTGTTCTATCTGCCCCTTATATTAATCCAACAGCAAATGGCTTCCCTGTGCCTTTTCCAATGCCAAAGTTCCAAAGTTTGAGCAGGGAAAAAAAAAGCCCCAGCAGTCTCTCTAAAGCATAACTGCATAAGCAATGATGTAGTTTTACTCACTACCTGTGGCTCTGCTCAGAGTCACCACCAAACTTTACAGCATCTTTTGTGTGTTCCTTAAAGGTTATGCTTTTTTGGGGTTTTTTTTAGCAAAATGACTTCCAAAGCAGCTCCCCTTCTTCTGTCACTACTCCCAGAGGTGCAAAAACAGTTTAGCAAAAGCCTGAAGCACACTCCTGCTCTTTCGTCCAGCTGCTTCTGAGCACTAACAAGCATTGCAGCTAATGGACATCGAGTGCTATGACATATGATGTCTTTGAATCTTCAGAAATATTAATGTAGCTGGGGAAGATGACAGATAGGACCTCACCACTAACAAAATATGGAATTGCACTCTATGGGAAAATAGTTTGGATTTAGTGTAATAGAAGGAATTTGTTTCAGACCTTTAGTCAAAGATCCTGCAGTTAAATGATTTTATGGGAAGTCTGTCTTCTTTATTTTTACCTTTCTTAGTGTCTCTCTAATACAAGTGGTGTTTATCCCTGTGTACTTATATTAACATATGTCGGTAGAGGTTATTGGTAGTTTTTAGTCTCAGTACTCTGCACACCAAATGCTTTTCACTTCTAAGAAAAGCACAGCTCATCAGTTGCAGGACCCTGCATTTGCCTTTGCTGAATTTCAGATGGTTAAAGCGAATTAAAGTGGTGTCAGCAGTCTGTGTTGCTAAATTGTTTTTAATCCAAAGTGACAGGTAGTAATTTCTAATACTCTTTACCATAGCTAATAATAGTGACATTTAGGATTCAATTAAATACCTAGAGAAAGCATGAATTTTCTGAAATACCGCACTCTACCATTCTGTAATTGGTAACAATATAGATATGGATAGAAACTGGAACTCTCCAATTAAACATCTATTACATTTTAATGCATTTAATGTAGATAGAGGGAGAGTAGTGTTGTTGTATCTCTTTATTTTAGAAGAACTTTTGCAGTTATCACATGAGAGTCTCATAAAAAAACAATGGAAATACTGTCCAGATTAAACAACTGTTATATGGACACAAAATTAGTGGAAAATTATTTTAGGAAAGAATAACTCCTTGTCAGAGTAAAGAAATGTTTTGTGTGGTATCACAAAAGTCTATCCAGTGCTCTGCAATATATTTCATTCATGACGGTGCAAGAAAGAACATCTTTATTAAATTTTCAGATGCTATGAAGCTCTAGGTGTGCAGACACTTTGGAAGATAAGATTTTTTTTTTGGAAAATTTTATCTGTTTTAGTAATGTGCTTAAGTAAAATATAAGTCATCAGTGCAACGCGTGAAAGAAACGCGGTCCCCAGTCGTGGTACAACCAGAGATGTTTATTAAAAGTGTACATAGCTTTTATAATATTTTCACCATCAGGTAAGAAGAGCGTGAGCCTGGATAGCCAGTAGTATAGTTGTTAATAAGCAAGCTAACCTATAATATTCGTGATCAATTCCCTAATAGCAACATCAGACTTTTCTCCCGAAGATAAATGCTTGTATAATAGCTCTCTCTGCAAACTACTGTGCACCTGCTACTTGTCATATTTTTAAAAACTTTGTTACATCTCTCCTGCTTTGACTGAATAGTCCTTTCTTTCTAACTAAATGCTTTTTGTTCTCTCAATTACAAGTTTCCTTTGTTTTCTTTCCCTTCACAGCAGGAGGAAAGGATTGTATGGTGGCAGGGAAATCCTGTGATACAAATGCAAACCAGGAAGTAATGTGTTTTGCAGAAAAGGACCTGAGGATTATTATGGACTACAAAATGAATATTTGCCAACATTTATTGCAGTATTGTGAAGAAATAGGTTCTCTGTTGGGCCATACAATCCACAAAGCCACAGAAACTTTTTGAAAATAGCTTTCACTTTCTTTACTTCCCTTCCAATCATTTATTTTCAGCAGTGATCCAAAGAAACATAGAATAATTCAGATTGGAAGGAAACTGTAGTCGAACCTCTTGCCTAAAGTAGACTCTCTGCAGTACTCTGGTTCTCACCAGACTCCAGGTAAAGTGTGACCTATTAGCCCAGTCATCCAGGTATTGTTTTTATTGGCCTGGGTTTTCACTATTCTGAACCCAATGAGGCACAATTTTAGGAATGGTCATGAGCCAGATGGGCTTGGGACTATTGGGAACCAACAAGCTGTAGAAAAGGTGACCTGAGGAAAAAGTTAAATATTTAGGTTGCAGAGTCAGAGAAGGAAAACCTGGAAGTTGCTGTGATAACAACCTTCAAATGTGTTATGGTAGGCCACAGAGGAAATGTAGTGAAGTTAGTGCAATCAAATTCAAAGGCCTTCTAGAAAAGGAAGGTGATTTCTACCACTACCCCCTGCCTGCTTCCTCTCCCCTGCCCCCCCTCCAAGTATGTCAATATATCAATAGATTTATTTTTCACACTTCTACTTTCATAAATTTCATTCATTCAACATGCTCTTATACTCTAAATGGTCTGTTCAGGATCACTTGTGTGCAATGGAGAACAGGGTAAAAGTCCTTGTCCGTCTTTGTTTTTCTCTATTTGATGGCAAGAAACCAATTTTTTGACAGCTCTTTCATGCATTGTAGGAGTCAACAGCTGGATGGTCATTTTTCCCAGAATCTTGCTTAACTCAGCTTCCCTAATTCTTAGGCCACGTTCCTGCCCATTGTATGTTTTCTCTTTATTGGTACACTAAGTTTTTCTGATGGACTAAAAATAAAAGGATTGATATATATGATATGCTGTAACCTTGCTGGCATCCTCCTGAAGCTCATATGCAGGTTCTTCACTGATGAGACATCTGTTATCAATACAGGCCACTCTTATAACTCTGTGATGTGCAGTTTCTTTTGTTCTTTTTCAAACACATATTTCCAGTCATACTTCGCTCATAAAGACCTCCAGACTTCTCTGCAAAAAATCTTTACAACAGGTAATGATAAAGTTGCATTTATACTCACTGTGGATAGGGCAAGAATTGATGGGCTATAAGTTGCAGCAGGAAGAGCTAAACTATACATCAGGAAAAAATACCAAAAGCTTTCTGAAAAGGCAGCCCTAATCCAGATTTCTAGAGAGGTTGCACAACTCTATCACTGCAGGGTTTGAAAACCAGTTGTTATGGGTGGACCCTGTCTGGAAGCTAAAGCCCTCACTCAATTGCTCACTCATTCACCTTGTAGTGAAATAGGGGAAGGAGACAGAAGGGTAAAACTGAGAATAACTTGAGAGTTTAATAAGAGAATGAAAATGAATGGGGGAGTGGAAGGGGGGCGACCTCACAAAACAGCAAGTGATGCAAGGGCCTGTTAGCCCACTCACTGGTGGGAACAGAGTGAGAAACAGAGAAAGCATTGACCTATGCAGACATTGATCAGCAATATCTAAAACACTGGGGTGTGATCAGCACTGTTTTGGTCATGAATCCAAATCACAGCAACATGGGGGCTGCCATGAAGTAAGCCGACTTTATCTCAGCCAGTTCCAGTACACCACTTTACAAAAATATATTCAAGAGATACTTTATATTTAGCTGATCTTTCTTCAGGGTGCAAAGATTGAAACAAACTAAGAGCAACACATAAAATCATGGGTAACGGCTTGGCTCACATCCACACAGCTAAATCCTCTTACATCCAAAAGAGATGGTGACTGTGCCCAAATTTATGGGAAGTATTCCTGCCATAGGTTATCACCGGAGCTATGTCCTGGCATCATGTGGAACTGTAATAGCTGGCAAAGACCAAAACCATGAACAGGAACCATGTTAGAAATTAAATAGCAGGAATAGTCAGGGACTAGGCCTTTTATTTAATTGTATGGACACATCTTCAGAGTTCCTACCAAGCTGCTTTACTATAAATACAATGCATTGAAGTAAATATTTGTGAATTTTTACCTTTTTTGATAAAAACAAGGTGGGTTGAATAATTGTTCTTTTGTCAGAAGGAAGGTCTTTACCTTAATACCATGATAAATTGCCCAGTGGTGACACATGGAATAAAATAGTATTCTGGAAACAACTGCTCATTAACAAAAAAGAAAGAGGAGGCAAAAAACCCCTGACAAACAGCTGTTTCTTTTCAGTCATATGGGGGACAAAGTATAAGTAATTTTATATGCCCCCCCCAAAAATGTTTGCGCAGACACAAACAGTGCAGCCCAGAATTCCTTCTAGTGGCATGTCTGTACCTCTGTGCATTCTGCAGGTAGTATTGACATGTACCTGGGAATTGTAGGAAAGAAATCCCCTCTATGCATCTGATGTGAGATGATAATTACACAGTGTTACTTTAAGTGTAATTATTTTTTAGGTGTAGTAATCTCCTGCAACTTTCGGGGGGAATGAAATTTTAATCTGTTCTAAATATTTTATCCATTGTGCCCATATATTTCTAGACAGTTCTGTTTGAAGGTTCAGACTGTTGCTGTTTCTAAAATGTCCTAATTTCACATAGTGAATAGGACATCAGTACAGCACATAGAAAAAATAATATGCAGTATATTCACAAATCAGGTCTCTCCTCCTTTAACAAGTTAAGGAAATCTATTTTTAAACTGAGGATGTTTATAATATTGAAATACTTCTGTTGCATGTCAAAGAACAATAGGTTTATCACACTCTATTAATTTGGCACATGCATACATACTATCAGTTTTGACTGATTACTTTAATCTCCAAAATGTGTTTTCTTTGACTAACATGCAGATCTCTATGTAAACGAATATACGACAGATTAATTAATGTAATTTCATCTGTAACGTTCTATATTTTGCCTATTTATATTTTGCAGTTTAAAAAAAAATATACTCTGCTAAACTTTGTTGTAAATTACAGCTTTCTATTTCCTTTGAAATTAATCTCCAGCTCACTTTAGGTCTGGTTCATCTATTGACTTTATAGATGGTCTGTTGCCAGAAACAGGCACAAAAAGGAATTAAAACACTAGATATCACTATTTAAAGGCAACTTACTTATTTTAAATAGCAAAAGATTGTGTACTGCCTATGTGTCAGCTATGCCAATAATATAAGTAAATATTCAGATCAATGCTCCTTACGTTTAAATTTCCTATTATTTTATTTGGGACTTGATATTGTCTAGAGGAAATACTATTTAGTTATGTTTCTACACTTTTTTTTTTGAAATCTATTCTTCCATAATATTACTTTCACAAAGAAAGAAACATTAAGCCTCAATAAAAGTGTTTGATTGTGTTAAAGTGACGCATAGTCCCTGTGGCTCTAATAGTGTACTTCGGTAGTCCACCCACATAATTTCTCATAGAAAATAATTGTTCCAGTAGTGCAAATGAAATTCAACTTGAAATTCACTAAAATTTTCTCAGAATTTCGGTTTCGTCAGCTTGCAATTTTTACTTTGCATAAACTTGTAGACCTTGCTGAATTAAAAACTGAGTGTAGTTTAAATAACTATTGACAAAAGCAGAGGAAATAAGGATTGGTCCTGTTAACATTTCTCCTTTAGTGTACAGAAAGCCATGGAAACCACTGCAAATTGTTGAGAACTTTTGAAAGACAATTTATTAAAAAATGAAATGAACATGTAATAGGTTCCTTAGCATGGATTTAAATACAGTTGTCTTATAATTCCCAGCCACAAATTCCTGTTTCTTGAGAGAACAACCTGTGATTTATGAGAGTGTCATTAATAGCCAGTTCAGAAAGTACTTCCATAACATCATGTTTTTAAGACTTTAACTCATTATATGCATTTTAGTCTTGTTGGAAATGTAAAGTTTTCTTTGCTACTATCAAATATTACAAAGGTGATTGCAAAAATGTAAGTATTCACAGACAATGGCAGTCTATTTAACAGGTTAATTACCAGATTTATTGCTGTAACATACATGTTAGTGCATAGAACCCAGTGTACATTTTGGCATTGTAATGCATAGCTGCATGAATTTATTTCATCTCTGTTCCAGTGGACGTCAGTGGATTAGGCAATTTATGAGAGAAGAATAAAAATATGTTGTTTCCCCCAAAGGTTTTGGAGTTTTCATACTTCTACAGATAAAAGTGTAATTTCTCTTGGTGCACACTTTTCGGAGAATCCATGCATTATTTACAGGAAATATTTTGTCTTTGTACTCCATCATGATGCAGCTGTTCCTAAAAACTGTCTACGTTTGTGGGGAGAGAGGATTACAGTAACAGAATCTGTAGGATCAATGCCTTAACTACCTGCTTCACAGAGAACATGAGATGGTCTTATATGAACACTAACCATCTGAAGCTCATGGTAGGGTCAGAGACAGATAGTAGTTAAAGCATATATGTGAAAATAACCACAAGGAAATTAAAAAGTAAGAGAGAAAAGTGTAATATAGCTGTGATATGTTCTGGTACCCTGGTGGCTTGGAGCTTTGCTTGAGGAGTGGTTTAAACATTTTCTGGGGGAAAAAAACCCGAAAAAACAAAAAACCCACTCAGTTACATCTGTATTAGTAAATTAAACTTCACAGGTCTGATTAGAAGATAAATATCAAGGAATTGTAAAGTCAGATGGGCAAACTCTTCCTCCTTTTCACTCCTAGAGTAAAAAGGTGTTAATCATCCCTTGTGTTGCGAACAGCCTGCATTGTATTGTCTTATTCAAATGACTTCTAGGTTCTGTCCGGAAACGTGGATCAAAATCATACCATGGAGTGTGCTAGCCATTACTGAGGACAGATATATGCATATCAGTGATCAGACCTGCGCTTTTGGTCTGTGTAGATTGCTGCAATAAATGGAGCTTGGGGGATCACGTAAAGAAAGTGCGGGGAAGTACGAAGATTATTAGATCATGTAAAAAATGTGAGATAAAGACACAAAAGTTTTCAGTACAGAGGTAATGACCCAGGATGGGGTAAATTATCTGTTTCCGATATGCAGACTCAGTAGTACCTTGATATTTGATGTGTGTTAGTGCCTTCATATAAAGTAGATCACAAAACTCAAGGTACTACCTGCAGCAAGCAAGTTCTTTATTTTAACAAACCTCCACCCCTTTCAGAAGGAAGAGTTTGTTTCATACAGCAGATATTAAAAACCTTTTCTCCTCTACTGATCTCACCTGGATTTCATTGGATTGCTTAATAATCCTTTTTTTCTTCTTTTTTTTTCTGCTATGCTGACTTTCTCTTAACTTCTAACAGTACACAACGTACTGTGTTCCCAGAGAGCAATGTAAGGGCATGTATGTTGCTGTACTAACACAGTTGTGTCCCTCAACCTAATCTACTTTACTTATCATCTGTCTCCATTGACTAATAGTAGCTGCTTAAGGAAGGATTTACAAAAACAACAAGACTGAAATGGTCATTGATCATTTCCTGGAATATTTTCCCAGTTCTTGTCAGTCAGCAGCTCAGGGGTTTCTTGAGTCAGAAGTTGTTGCTTTCAGTAGTTAGCAAAACATTAATACACTTTCATTTGGATGTCTCCATGCAACTGCTTAGCTATGAGCTACATGTCTAAGCTTTAATTATAGGTAATGGACTGAAATATAGTTAATGAACTGTCTAGTCAAGACAGTCAATAGAACCTCAAGAGAGATTCAGCTCATGCTAAAGTAAACATCCAGTGCATAAGCATGAATGCCTGGTGTACTTGATGTACCCAAGTTTATCTTACTGGCTCTGGTCAAGAAAGGAAAGGTCTCATTCAGGTTTAACATCCACAAGTTTCTAGGACATCTGAAACAGCACTAAATTTCAAAGTGAAAGCAAATAAGCTGAACCTTTTGTATTTCATAGTTCCAGCTGAACTTTCCTGCAGCAGTTTTACCCAGGTGTGTCTTGAACTTAAGTAATTCATCAAGTCCACATTATCCCGTGGCATATATGTTTTGTGTGAGGACATATTTCTTTTTTTACTTCTTCCCCCCTCCCCCTACCTTTTGTTTGTTTCCTTGCATTGGGGTTATTTTTGTTGTTGTTTTTTTTGTTTGTTTGTTTTGTTTTGTTTCTCTTTCTTCTTACTATGTTTTGCATCTAAAACCTCTTTTTCAGCAGGACAATTGAACCTTTGCTCTCTATTCAATTAATAATAATTTTGTAGATTGCCTTATTGTCTAGTGAGCTCTCCAGCTAGTAGGGCTACACAAAAATAACCACATCTAGAACACCCCAGACACAATTTTTTAAATAAACTTTGAAGCACATCTTGCAAGTTCAGTTGCAACTTTCCATATAACTTAGTTGTCCAAAAACTCTGCTTATTCAGTCTTGGTCAA
Source organism: Ifrita kowaldi (assembly GCA_013398055.1). Classification (NCBI taxonomy): domain Eukaryota; kingdom Metazoa; phylum Chordata; class Aves; order Passeriformes; family Cinclosomatidae; genus Ifrita; species Ifrita kowaldi. Next base: position 56,886 of record VZRS01000502.1, on the reverse strand, counting down.
TTTCCTGCTGCTTGATTTTTGAGGCTTTATTGTCTTGCCAAATTCTAACTGTCTTGGGATCTTTTACTTTTTGAGACAGTCCTCTATATTGTCTCATGCACTGTCTACTGTCTGCCTTGAATGAAGCTACTTTCCTTTTAAACACACATTTAAGTGCTTTTCTGAAATGATGCCCAAATTGCTAGTCTTCTCAACCAACGTTTTCTTTGTCTAATTCTGTTCTGTTGCTTTATTTTTTTTCAATAAAAACTTCATTACGTTCACAAGTGGTAAAGATAGAAATATATTTTAAACTAAACTGAAAATAAATTAAGCTTTTACTAAAGTCTGGGGCATAGATTAAACAAAAATTTTGGAATCCATGCATCTTTTGTGGAAATTCAAACTAAGCAAAGAGTTTTGTCCTGACTCTTTAAAAAAGCATGTATCTTGAGAACAAGACATTGACTTTCCTGAAAGAAAAATATTCTGGACAGCAAAACTTAATGAAATTAACTCAGGCAAAACATTTGTCATGCTCATGAAACCTTGTTTTCAGGTAGTTAGAAAACTCAAATCAGAAGTTGAACTTTAAAACCATGAAACCTGTAATGAAGAGGAAAAAGAGAGGTTAAAAATTCAGAAAATCTCTGCTGCCAAGTTTTGTACAGATCTAGTATGAATTCATGCTGTCCTTTGGATACCTACACCTCAAACTCCAAAAAATATTTTTGGAATATACTATTTTAGTTGGAAGAGACCTACATTGATCATCAGCACTTCTTTCTCCACTTCCCCTCCTTAGGAAGCTGTAGAGAGCAATGAGGTCACCCCTCAACCTCTGTCTTTGCAAACTAGACAAGCCCAAACTTCGCAGCTACTCCTCATAGGGCATTCCTTCCAGCCCTTTTGCCAGTTTTGTCGACTTCCTCTGGACACTTTCAAGGACCTTCACATTCTTCTTTAATGGTGGGGCCCTGCCCTGGCACTCCAGGTGAGGCTGCATCAGTGCTGAATACAGAGGGATGATCACTTCTTTTGACCATCTGGTCATGCTGTGTTTGATGCACCCCAGGATGTGGTGTTCCATCTTGGCTGCCAGAGCACATATTTTCTGTTGCTGACTAAATATCTGAATTGTTGCAATGAGGACAAATCCATTTCATTCATGTTCATGTACACAGATTAAAAAAAAAAAAAAGAAACACATAAAAAGAATAAAATATTTTTGAAATGAAAAATGCCTTATGAAATTATGTTACTCTGTGTTGCCTAAAGAAAAAAAAAAACAAAGGAAACCTCAAGAGTAAATACCATGCATATAAATATGTATATATGTATATAGAAGTATACATAGATACATGTACATACCTATGTATATATGCACATATGTACATATATACATACATATTTAGCTACATATATTTAAGTAGCTTGGTAGGTACAAAAAAAATCTCATTGCCAAGAGAGACAAAGAGGCTTCTTTCTATTAAATCTGTGTATTTTTTTCATTCACCTTCCTCTGCAGCATGAAAATTTGGAGAATACTAAGGGCCCTTCACAAGAAGTACTCTTTACCATGAAGAGACAGAAAGCCTTAGAGATGGCTCTTGCTTGGCATTTTGAACCAAAACATTTCAGAAAATAATGTACAGCAAAGTGTAATGAATAAGTCCTTTAGTCTCAAATGAGATATTCCCTTGACCAATGCTGAATAGATTTGTCACCTAACATTTTCTTGTAGCACTGAAATCAATAGAAACACTTTTCTCTCACATAAATGTCTAAATTTAGCAGGAAAAATGTAGTTCACTTTAACAGGAAGTATTTTGCTTTAAATTTCCACATGCAAATCTGATTCTTCTGGATGAATAAAATAGAGAATACATGTATTTTTCATATGTCTAGGACAAGATTATAAAAGCAATAAATCACAGAAAATCTGTGCAGCTGCAAAATATCCATTACTGTATATAAAAACCTGTTTTCAATTCCATTTTGAATATTTTTGTCTTTGATGACACAGAATTGTGATTAGCCGTAATTTTGAAGACTACCCTCAGTAACTGAGCAGAGAAAGTTGGCAGCAAGGGCTTGAAATATTTGATAAATAGTAGAGGTTCCTCCATTTAAGTATATGACGGGGCAGATTGAGAAGTATTTTAGACTTTCAGAACAGAAAAGATTGATTAAAAGAATGATGTATTTTTCCAAAACACTAACCAAGTATTCAAGCCACAGCGTACATAAAAATATTAAATTAGGAGTTCTTCTAGTCTCCTATTTCTCCTATAGCCTTCTATTTCTTCTATGTCTTCTGAATACTAAGACAATAGCAAGTAGAAAACTCACACAAATTTAGGGAAGCCTTCATTATAAGTGCGCAAGTTTCGTTCCGTGAAAGTTCTGTGCACTTTTCATTCTCACAAGAGATGAAGTTGTATTATTGAGAGTAATACATCAAACCACACTAAATTTTTGAACACTTATTATTACTGTTCCATGAAGATGGACGAGAGCATCAAAAAAGAAAATTTGTGTAGCATTATTTTTTTCCAATTCTCCATTTGGGACAATATTTGTCTTTTTTTCATTCCTGTAGCATTAGAGATGTAACAAAGTATGATGCCATCATTCTAAAGCCATGGGGAAGAATGCTGTGTTGATTAACTCGCCTTGGTGGCTGATAATGAAAGATGTTTTCCTGTTTCTCAGTTTTGTGTTGAGGGTCTAATCTTGGGAGTATCATCATATCTATTTACTGCTGCTCTGTAGTTTGTAGTTTTATTTTGTTGTTGTTGCTCTTTTTTTAAATCTCTGCATTAAAATGTTTTATATTCCATTACTTAGATTTAATATCTGCTTCATTTAAAATTTTGTCAATTTTTACTGGGATTTTTTCATATTATGGACCTGCTTAGAAATAGAAAGACTATGAGAATTAGTCCCTGTAATTTCATTATGAATGTTAAGATGTTGTGGCCATAGGAATCTGTTGCTCTATGAGGTTTAGCTGCAACAATATTGCTCGTGTTGACTGTTTTACCACTTTGTTCCTGAGACAAATGCAATCATAATCTAGTTTCTTCCAAATGTGCTGATATTTCAGACTGTGACTTGTTTACAGGACAGGCTGACCAGTTAGGAAGATGAAAAATTATTACTTCTCTTTCTGGAAAAATATCAGTTAGTGTGACTGAGGAAATGATAGTTCACATATAAGAAGTTACTTTTTTCTATGTTAAGGCAGGTTTCATACCACTACTTTTGAAGAGCAATGTGAAAACCATAAACCAATTAAAATGGGCATGAAATACATTCTTTAATTTTCTGAAATATATAATTCAAATATTTCTTTTAATTTAATTTTATTTTAAATTTTATTTGAGAAATTAAACATTCCTCAAGATGTAATAAATATCAAAAACAAGGTGATTTACTTATGGAAGTGTGCTACCTCTGATCATTTTATGGGAAATCTAACTTTATCATCCATATTACTTTCCGGAAAGAGTGTTTGAAGATCTGCCATGTTGCCTTGGTTGTGATAAAGACATTTTCCATGGTTAATGCTATTGTGGAAAATATGATAGAAACTCTATCACTGGAGTTTTCATAATGGTTTAGAAGAAAGACAGAAATTGGAACAATATCTTACAGATTAGGGCTCTGTATAGGCTGATGGATGCTAAGCTTCAAGTCTCTGTTGTATTTGGGGCAGATAATTGAACTTGGCTTTACCTCTTTCCAAATAATCTACCTATTTATATTTGTCCCGGCATTTATGCCCTTGCTGCATTTTTGTGGAAAAAAAAACCAAAAACCAAATGAAAAACCAAAACATAGAATCAAAGAACAAAGAATCATGGAATCGTTTAGGAAGGAGAAGACTCTTAAGTTCATTGAGTCCAGTTAACCCAGTACTGCCAAGTCCACCACTAAACCATGTCTCATAGCAACACATCTACATGTCCATTAAATACCCCCAGGGATGATGACTCAACCACTTCCCTGGGCAACCTGTTCCAACGCTTGACAACCCTTCCCGTGAAGAAATTTTTTCTAGTATCCAATCTCAACCACCTGGTGCAAATGGAAGCTATTTTCTCTCCTCCTAGCACTCATAACCTAGGAGAGGAGACTGACCTCCATCTCACTATAACTTCCTTTCAGGTAATTACAGAATCATTTCATTTGGAAAAGACCTCTAAGATCATCAAATCCAACCTTTGACTGATCACCACCTTGTCAATGAGACCATAGCACTAAGTGCCATGCCCAGTTTTCTCTTGAACAGCTCTAGGGATAGTGACTCCACCCCACCCTGGGCAGTTTGTTCCGATGCTTAAAAACCATTTTTGTGAAGAAATTCCTGCTGACACTCAACCTGAACCTCCCCTGACCCAGTTTAAGATCTATGTCTTTTTGTTCTGTCAAGAGCTGGGAGAAGAGAACGACCCCCGCCAGGCTACAACCTCTTTTCAGGCAGTTGCAGAGAGTGATAAGGCCCCACTGAGACTCCTTTTCTTCAGGTTAAGCAATTCCAGCTCCCTCATAGGACTTGTCCTCCTTGTCGTAGGACTTACACTCCAGACCCTTCACCAGCTCTATTGCTCTTCTCTGGACTCACTCCAGCACCTCAAAGTCCTTCTTGAAGTGAGGGACCCAGAATTGGACATAGTACTCAAGGCATGGCCTCACCAGTGCTGAGTTCAGGGGAAGAATCACTGCCCTGGTCCTGCTGGCCACACTGATTCTTAGGCAAGCCAGGATGCCATTGGCCTTCTGGCCACCTAGCCACACCCTGGCTCATGTTCAGTGGCTGTCAATCAGCATCCCCAGGTCTTTTTCTGCTGAGCCTCTTCCCAGCCACTCTGACCCAAACTCGTAGCATTGCATTGTGTTGTTGTTAACCCAGGGGCAGGGCCTGACACAGCCTTGTTGAACCCCATACAATTGGCTTGGCCCCAAAACCTTTATATTTTTTTCATAGCACAGTAAAGAAAAAATTATAAATCTGGAGATTTTTTTAAACAGAAGAATATTCTGGTGGTAGAGACTGCCCTACTTACTTTTTTTGTCCACCTTGAGTGTTTAGCCAGATTTTTAGACATTTAGTTGCCTTAAGTCTGTTGTGTCTGTAGGGGAGAGTTAGTGCGTATTTTATAAATCTATTCTTAGATTTCTTTTCTCCTAAAGTAACAGACTCAGTTGGATACCAATGAGCAATTATTCCTCCTGACTGAGTTTAGAAAAAGGCTCTTGTCCAATTTCTGCTGTTGGCAGACAGTGTCCAATCCGTGCTTTCTGTCACTATTACAAGCATTCAAACTGGGTGCATTTTTTTCAGGCAGATCGGTGTCATTAATTGTCACCTTGCAATGGCACATAAGGAACTGTTACAAAAGGCACATGACAGAGGAGATTTATTCTTACAGCTACAAAGGAACTTCCAAATTTCAAATCTGATCCAACATCTATGTCTTTAGGATTCTTCACACTTGACACGCATATCTGACAAATTAGTCAGATCAGTACTAATGTAAATACAGTTTTCCTTAATTTCTGAGCATGTTTCATTATTAAAAATAAACTTGAATTATTTATTAGAAATGAAAACTCTAGAAGCACCTTTGTGGTAAGTTGTACATACAAGTGATTACTTATTCAGGATTAGTAATATTAGTTATCCTTGCAATAATAGACAACTTTAACTGAATTTGTGCAGAGAGAAAAAGAACAGCTGGTGGATTTGAACTTAAAAAAACTCTTGGGTTAGATAATAAGGCTGTGTCTATATCCATAAACTAAATGTGCACAGGACTCTTAAATAGCACTAAAGCCAACAGAACAGAAAAATTTAAGCCCCCTTTCCCTCCAAGAAAGGGTGACCAGATCGAAAACGACTACTGCTTACATGTCTCTGCTTCATAATACCCTACAGCCTGTGACTGGAAATGGGTTTGGAGAGACCATTGATCATAGACAATTATGACAATTCAGACTTGCAAATCATCTCCTTTCAGTATCAGTAGCCTAAAACCCTCCCTCACAGTGCTTAATTAGAAACAAAGATGTAATAAATCAATTCAGGAGAAGTTACTTTGATTCTTTGATTCTTATTTTTTTTTAACTGGTTGGCTTTTCAGTCAGGTATTAATGCTCTAACTTTTTTTTTTTTTTTTTTTTGTCTTAAAAATAAATTGAAGAAAGCACTCCAGAACAAAAAGAAATCCTGTAGCTGTTTGTCCTCATTTTTCATACAGGTACTTACAAGGACCATCAGTGTGTCTTGAAGTGAGTCTTGAAGTGGGTCTGCAAGAACTCTGCTGTTTCAACTAAAAGATAAAATTAGAATGAAGTAAACATTCACTAGATTCACTAAAGCAGCTGTCATACAATCCCGCTGTGTCTCCAATTCCAGAATATAAGTCTCCTTTCTACTTTTGGCTTTAGTACTTATTTAACTCAGTCGTAACTGATTTCAGTTGATCTCTCTTTTCAATCATTTTCTGCAGTTTCAAAAATTAACCCCTTTTTAAAATATTAGTCTTTTAGTTTCTGCCTTGTTCCCACTCTTTCACATTTTCCTTTCCAGCTTCATGTCAAGGTCAATTTGCCGCACCAGCTGATCTACTCCTTTTCATCAGATTCCACTCTATCATTGTTTGCTGAGCTACTTTCTTCATTCACCAATCTGACTTTCCTGTCAGTTGCACCATCCCCCTTGTCGCTTTGTTCTTTTGAACTGAATGCCCTTTTTCGGGCAAAGTTTCCGGTTCTCCCTGTGTTTTCTTCGTGTTCTAAGTTCTTCCTTCTGCTTCCCTAGTCTCACAGTCTTGATATAAGCAAATTCAACCAGTGAATTCCCTTCTCAACATGATATTTTATCCCCTGCATTTGAACCGGATTTTGTGTCTGCCACAAATTTAGGCTGCCTGATGCCATACTGTCATAGAGGAAAGGCCACCCTCATTTTCACTGATAGCGCTCTAAGAATAGCAGTTTTGGGACAAAGTCTAGAGGAAAGTTTTGAACTTGTGCCCATGCTAAACAGGAAGCAAGGTCAGTTACCTGACTGTAATGCAGGGAGAGTTTGGTCATAAAAAGGAGAACTGGAGAAGAATGGATTCTTCAGAAATATTAAGAAAGAAAATCACTTTTCTACTATGTAAGCATACTCCAAACTATGTAACTGGTCATAGTTACAGATTTTGCAGTAGGAAAATTAAAAAAAAAACATTGCAAGTCACTAAAAATCCATTTCTTTAGCCAGTGAAACCCCTTCATAACCAAACTTGACTAATGATCCCACAAGTGCAGATGTAAATGAAAAAGGTGCAAATGTTTGGGATCAATGTATATCTTTATGGGTTACTCTTTCACACATATTCAAATAATATTGTCTGAATATGTACAAATAAATGAATTTGACTTCATTTTACAGTAAATACTCTGAGATTTTGAGTATAAATAACCCAATTCTGGCAAGAATGAATCTTTTCACTGTTAATGACGCATCCAGAAAGCCTTTATTACAGAAGACATTGCCAACACCAGTGAATATCTGATGGCAGAAAATATTAAGCTCCTTTCAAGATAGACATTTGTATTCTGGAATTATTCAGGATACACAGTCTTATTTGATAAGTATTCAAGAAAGAAACTTTTATTCCATATTAATAAATATGTGAAATATCATATCTCTATAAAGGCATTCTGTTAAGCTTGAAATGTGATATACACTTAAAATCAGCATGATTCTAGTAAAATAGTGTGCAAGACAGTGGAAAATGAAATAGCTTTCACCCCCTGCAGAGATTAAATTTACAGGAAATATTGAAGAGAATACTATAAACACAGGTTTGACCTGTATGTAAAAGCAATTGGAGCAGAAATTAAACAAGATGCTCACTTTGCTCCTATTAGTCCTACTATCCACTATTCTTGATGCACACAATATTTTTACATGCAGTATAGAGGAAGAAAGCAGGAAGTAAATTGGTTACTGTAATATATGTATCATAATGTACTTAAAAAAAAAGAAAAGGAAAACCAGATGTTTCATGTGCAGGTATAAAACACAAAAGAATAATAAAACTATCAAAGATGTGTAATGAAGTGTAGATTAAAGAGCACAGTCTTGTCGTTACAACATATGTTCTGAAGTTTCATGAAATAGGATGGTTTAACTAGACACGTTCTCATGAAAACAAGGAGAGAGAAAAGTCCTGCAAAAGAAATGTTCTTTTTATATTCTGAAAGGTACAACCTGCAGAAGGAGATGAATGTAGCATTAATGTGCTGTAGGAATTGTAGAGTTGGACTGATGCACGAGCATCCATTATCCAGCTCTCTGCAACTGAAAGTCACTTTGATTGGAGGTCAATATGACCAAGATGCAGGTCTTAGCACTTCTTGGAAGTCGTTCTGGTAGAAACAGTGCCAATTCTGTTAAATATCAGTTTATTTTGATTAACACTAAAATGAAAGGACTTCTTTCAAATGTCTCATTCTTTTCCAGACTTTTTTTGGATAGGAATAATTTCAGTTACAGATGGAATGAGCAGTCCCTGATTATTCCGCCTAAAAACATGTCCTCATGTACTTCTGTGCTGACTGGACACTATATAGTTGTCTAGAAAAAAATTACTTAACAGGTAATGGTATTGGGATAAAATCCAGATGTCAGTAACATATGTACATCATAATGTCATTTTTCATTTTATCGCCATCACACACCACTTAGGAAGTGGCAACAAAACCTGAGTTTCTAACTAATCTCAGTGAATAACTGTAACAGTGTGATGTGTGATTTATAGCAACCGATCATAAACTATAGACATAGAAAAATTATATGCATACATTGCAATCCAAGAATGAGAAAAATATGAGCTAAAATGATACAAAAGAGAATGGTTTTTTTATGTATGAAACATCATATATTCAGTCTTCTTGTACACACTTCCATATGAATGCAAGTAAATATCTTCAAAGTATGACACAATCTGAAAAATGAAGAAAAATAGGAACCTGCCTTAGCACTTCCAGACAACCAGCATATTATTTTCTTTCATGACTTAGCAAATGCTTCATCAACATCCATTATGATCCTGTTTATGAAAGCCAAGTACAGCAGCAGTCAGACAATCACCAGAACTGCACATTCTCCCTGCCAGATCTGATAGACTTGGAAGAAATTTAGAAACATTTTGTTTCTGATAAATGTTCATTCAGATATTCATCTAGATGAGACATGGCTTTGTTTCATTTTCAAGTTGTCATTCAAAGAAACTGATTTGTCCACAGGCAAAGAGCAAGCCTAATTATAAACCAATCATGTCAAAGAGCAAGAACATCTATGATATCTCTAAATATTGGTAAGCAGAGATGGACCATACAGTGTCAAGATGACAACCCAAACCAATTTTGATTGACACCAGAGTGGAAGACAGTAACAGTGGGATTCTTCTATGCCTATGCTGATAAGTACATAACATCTTCCAAGGTACACAAGATTATCCAAGACAGGCAGCCAAGAGGTACAACACAGATCTCACAGAGTGTCACCATTCTTATCGACTGACAGTAAGTAGCTAAGCAAGATACCTGGCAGTGCCTGAAACAGTCCTTACTAAATGTAAGCAACTGAATTACATATGTGTCTACATTCAGGAGATTAATGGTTTTGCTGTTCTGCCAGACAAGTAGTTCCACAGTTGAGATGCACAGAAAAACAGAAAGGCCTTAGGAACTTGTTTATTCCCCAAGGGAATTTATCCCTTACCCTAGTTTCTCCCATGAAGTGTGGTTCTACATGCCAGGAATTTTCCACAGTACTATGAGAATGCCTTCCACTGTAGCTTGCTGGTCTATGCACCAAGGCCTCTATTGCAAAAGCACATGAGGAATGTGGAAATCCATAATCTGTTTTGTTCTGTACTGAGCTCCATTTAGAATCCATGTCCCATCAACTCCATCACCATCCTTTCTAACTTCAACAGTCTTCTTGGAAAAATTAAGGCACTGCTCATGCAATAGCAATACTCACTCACGAAATGGCAGAGAGTGAGTGTACAAGCACATGTACTAGGAAAAAAAAAGAAAAAAACCACAAAAAACCACAAAACCACCTAGCAATGAATTGCAGAGAAACAGTAGAGCTGGAGCAGAGAGAAAAGCATGCATAAATGTAAAACATGTATCATGTTCAGGATCAAATGGTTGAATCACCAAGAGGATTGCTTAAAAGCACTAAGTCTAGTATCTTTGTGCAGGAATTTTGAGAGCTGAAAGCTCCTCTTGCTAGACAGGTCTGGCAGAAAAGTACATCCTACTCTTCGGCTTCAAGATATGAGAAAAGCCACGCTGGTTGCAAAAACTTAAAATAATTTCTGAAGATTCTATTAATCTTAACTATTTTCAACTAAAACCTGCTCCACTTGTCAGTCATTTCCCTTCTTCTGAGCTATTATTTCACTTTATTCAGCTGCAGATATGTCCACAAGAATGCGTTTATTTGAACGAGGATTTCCTTCTTATCTAGGAACTTTGCCCTACATCTGCATTTGCTGACACTCCGTTTCTTCTTATTACATTGACTGGCCATCATGATCTTTCCCCAGTGTCTCTGTAAGTCTGAGAGACGATAAAAAAAAATCTCCTGCACTGAGAAGAAATTTTTCAAGAAGCTGTTTCCTCATCTGGATTCTTGGACAACCAGCAAAATCAACTCTAATCAGGAACATTACTGGGCAGTGGAATTCGGAGATTAGTATTGGTAAATTGTTTGAACAGTACTTAAAATACATTTAGCCTGTACCAAACTTTTCCAGTAAATTCACAGGTGCTAGGTTGGGTGTGCTGTGCTGGAAGTGCAGGAATTACATGTGTCATGGGAGAGACCTGTGGACATGTGAGGCTAGAAATTATGCACATAATGCTGGGCTTTTTTGTAGATGCACACATCTTCCAACTGAATAGCTTCAGTTTATTACTTTTGCTCTGTTACAGGGCCTTCTTTTGGGAACTTGTCCACCTTAGCCTGCAATGCCTGCATTTTATTCAACAATTGCTTTAAAAACAGTGGCCTGTAGTCAAGGCTCCAAGGCGACTTTACCATTCAGACTACCTTCATTATCGATTGTAAAGGTGCCTTCAATGCTCAGGAGCTCTCTGCAAAATCGAACCCATAATTTGGGATAATTTTGAAGATGTGACGTTCTGAACCTTTCGACTGTTCAGCTCTCTCGCCTTGTTTGTACAATTTTTGTAGTGTGGATGGAGTCCTGTCCCCATTATAAACCTGGCACAGACAGGAGGCGCGGTTGGGGCTATTCATGCTCTTACTGGGTAGCCAGCCTCTGCATCTGTACAGAGGAGCTCAGCACCAAGCACACAGGTACCTTACCAGATTTCATCTGTAAATATTTAGAAGCCTATCTTCCTCAAGAAAAAACAAACAAACAAACAAAACAACCAACCAACCAGCCAGAAACCCAACCTCAAACCAAACAAATATGTAGCACTTTTTTTTTAAGCTGAAAAACTATGAAACTTGTATTCCAGTTGAAGTGGGGTTTATATCCATTTTCATTCACAATTCAAACAAATGGAAAAAAGCTTTACCCAAATATCTTAATTTTACAGACAGGTATATAATTTGCTTAATGTACATGGGTAGTCCCAGAAGGCAAGTTATACATAGATTTATGCAATTACCTGTATTAAATATTAGAAATCCCTCCTGCCCTGAGAATTTTCCTCCAGATGCTCTGACATAATTACATTCAGTTGAAAGTATCTGTAGTTGTACTGTTGGATAAATTGGTTTATTGCCTACTTTGAAATCATGGAATATTGTTCCTGTTTCTTCCTCTGTGTGAATCCTTAATTTTATATTCCTTCTTGCCAGAAACAAATTGAAATAGATGTGCTGAACACATGGATATGAAGCAGTCTGCCCAGTAATAATTGCCTCATGACAGTTTTGAATTCTTCCAGTTCTTTTCCCTTTGGGATGCTTTAGCGGTTTGGATAGCATTAGTAAGAGAGAGACAAAGTACTGTCTCGAGCTAGATATTATTGGTGCAGACTTGATAAAATCTAAACATTTTTGAAACAATTGTTCTCTGAATAATTAAGTGGATTCTGAAAACTCCCAAACATTACTGATTTTTACTACACTTTACAATTTTTAAAAGATCACAAAAGAATTCCAATCTTGGAGAGAAGTCAGCTTTGTACTGACACAGGAAATATTTCAAGAGCAAGAGATGTTAAGGTTCTTTTTAATACACCATTTTTCAACATTATCCATTCATAAATAATTACATAAATAGTGCATATAAATAAAAGTTTTCTTAAAGTAACTTTTCAGCTTTTCTTTATATTTAGCAGAAATAATATATTCAGGAAATTCTCTTGTTTAGATTTCAATACAAAACAAAATGCAAACAGTCTCTAAATAAGTAAATAAACAAATACCAGCTGTTAACAATTCTTGTACATCAACTAGTCATTGTTGTGCAAAAAAGAATCAATTTGGCAAGGAACTACAAAATAGATTCAATAGAGAAATTTTTTTTTAAAAACTCTCCTGAAAAAGCAACTTTTCTGTTTCGCTAAGCAAGCTTTGCTAAAACTTCAGCATTTTCACATTTAGTGCTTGGAGATAGCCAAGCATTATATCATTGACCTTGTAAATCCAGTCTTGCCATCACTGGTACTCAAAAGTGGATATAATCCATTTTATGGTAGACTTAATGGCACATGCTTTGCTTTCCTTGTCTTTCTGTGGATGCAAAGGGACCACTGGGCTAGGATTTCTGGGTTTTCAGTCCCCTGAGTGTCATGCAAATATGTTTGGGCAGTACATCCCTAAATAGCTGTACTGCTTCTCTATGTGTTGTAGGGGGTAGCCATAATTAAGCCAAGCAATGTGAACATGAGCAAACTAGGTTACCATGCTAACCTTGCACCTTCTCAACATAACATATAGCATCTTTAATATAAACCTTGATTTTATAGCCATTTTATTCCTTTTTTTTTTTTTTTTAAATAAAGAAGGTGGTTATTTCTTTCTCCTTCAAAATATCTGGAAATATGCCTGGGAATTCTAAAATAATTAATTACCTATTAGCATAATGACTCTTCTTAAGCCAAATGATCACCTCTAGTTGCATTTCAATTTGAGCCAAATGTTCCAGAAAACCTGGGCTACATTATAAATCACAGTTACGCTGGGACCACAGTATACTGGAAAAGATATTTTAAAAGAAATAATAAATTGCATACCTTCTGTTATACAAGCTGAAAATGTAGTTTAGGAGATTCAGATTTGGGTAGCTGTGTTTTCTTCCTTCATAATCACTCCACAGTGCAAAAATGCTGAGTGCAGCCTAGCTGTAATTTTAATACTATTATTGAACATTTAGACCATGAACTATTTTAAGATACTCATTTTTAAATAGACAGAAAGGTGTAGAATAGTGACACAAAGCCATGGAGGAAGGCTTCTCATATTTAATCTGTTTCTCAGGTTCTTATCACCAATAAAGAACCTGTAAAAATCACCTGCATTCCCAGAGGCACAGTATCTTTCCAGGGAAAGTATTTGCACAGAGGAACACTTTGAAAAATGAATACAAAGCATGGGGAAGAGACAAGGTACAGAATTTCTAGTGCCTAGGTTGTGCTTGGGGACTTGGACAGTGCTGAGTGTAGTCCTTCAGGTAAGTGTCTGTCACCATTCAGCCAGTAAAGCCTTATTTTCATTAATTTATCTCTTTAGAACTTATGAATTTCTTTTGATACAAAAGTGCTCCTGACCTAACAGTCTCTTATGATAAGAAATATATCTTTGAAATATGATTGTCACTTGCAAATTATAAAAGTTCAACAAAACATTACAAACTGCATAAATGTAAGAAATTTATGGTAAAAAATAAATATTGAAAATGTGTGCATTGCTTTCAATTTTTAAAAAGAAAATATTTCAAACTACTCCAAAAATTAAAAATCACCTTCATGATTCTGGTCAAGTTCACCAGTTCAGGTGATTCTTTTTGTGAGCATTTATATCTGATTCCCTATAATTAGAGAGTTTTTGGGTGGAGAAATAATGTGGAAGTCTGGCTAATAAGCATTAATTCCAGTTCAAGAGGATTTCAGTCTGCACGTAAGTTATTACGTCTACAGCTAAAAGGATTCCATTTTGATCATTTGGTCTCATTTTGTGCATAATGCAGGCCATTGAATTTTAGTATATCAAGATATCCATACACAGCTCAGACGTGTAATCTGAAAATTTGCTTGGGAATGTATAATTATTTGTGTCTGCGTGTCTCCATTGTCCCATTTACAACTCCTTCTCATGTCAGACAAAAATCTGAATGAGAGCAGCTCACTGTCTCTAACATGCTATTTCGGGTGGTGCACTTCAAGTGTAAAACAAAATGCAGTTTTAAATTACGGTCAAAATAGAATAAATCTGTAATACTTTATTTTTGCATTTTCTATGTGCCCCATTAAATAAAAAATCTCTTTTACTCATGGATTTTAAAAGAATACCAAGGTTGCAATTCACTAAATATAGAAGTAAAAAAACGGGCTTTTTTACATTTAGAACTAAATCAGTCCTTAAAATTACAATTTTATAACAATGCCTAATTGTAGTTCCTTTGGATTTCTATTGATATATGGTGCTAAATATATTAGTTATTCACTGTCTATTTATAAATCAGACCACCTGTGTGGAAAAAATCTCCTTTATTTATGCTTCCACATTCCATATGCAGAGAAAGCCACTAAAAATAGTTTGCATCTGGCGAGTTGATCACTGTGACAATAAAAGGTTTAAACAGCAAGATAACTCTCTCCTTTCAGTAACATCTAGCAATTTTGTTCACTGTGTGTACACCATTTGATATTTTCAAGCATTATGAATGCCACACCTTTCTTTTTTTTGCTCTGGAAAACTGACTACGTTATTACTAAATTTGTAATATTCAAAGTGTCATGGAAAGCAAAAAACATCCCTGGGAATGCAGAAAACTTACACAATTGTTTTAAAATAGTCAGTCTTTCAGACAGGGTTTCTCCCAGGAAAACTCTTTTTAAAGTCATTTAGTACTTAATTTTTTAAAAATATAATAATATGTTATATATATATTAAGATTTTTTTCCACCAACCAAAAATTGTAACAGGGATGTAATTCCTGATTATGTTTTTTAAAAATTGAGATTTTTTTGTTTTATTTTGTTTGCTACAACATTCTGCTTCATACTAGTATGTGTAAAACGGTACTTGTAGAAGCCTAAATCTTGGCTTATCACAAGCCTTTATTTTTCCATAAGACATTTAAGGTTTGAACTAAGGAATAGGTTCCCACAGAAAAGACTGGGAGCAATCAAGCAAGAGGCATTATATTATTTACAACAGTATCATTCATTAATCTGTCTTTAATCTCAATGAAAGATATGTCATACTACAAGGCAGATCTAGACTGAATAGTTTAAAGAGAAGCTTGAGGGGTGCAAAGACTACAGCATGGGATGATTAGATCAAGCAGCAGGTGCACAGTTCAGTGACAATGTCAGCATGCATTTGACTGAACAGGCTGTTGAAACCGTCTTTTGTTATGCATAATTGCGAGGAGTTGCCGTGGTTTTTGCTCAAATGGATAGGCATCTTCTTATAGGATTGTCTCTTCCCCATTTGGTGGAATCAGCAAGTCAGTGTAAGACTCTGTGAGTTCCCCCTCAGAGAGTGCCCTACAAGCTGCTGGTACATGCTATCAATGCCAGCCGGAATTTCCCAGGTCTGGCTTTATAACTACCTGCCTCTCTTCTCAAGCCTACAGCTGGTAATGCCGTAGGAGAGGGCTGAGATGGCTGCACGCACCGTGAGGAACGGAGGGAGACTTCTGCTGTGTGAAGGGCACTGTACCAACTGCTCATCCACACTGCGTTGCCTGTGCCCTATTCAGAGGCACAAGTGGAACAAGAACATTTTGCAGTATCAGGCAACTCTGTGGGAAGTGGGTGAGGTCTCGGAGTATTCCTTGGAAGATGAGGGTGCTGAGGAAATTACACAAATTAAGAATTAATTTCAGACAGCTGCTACTGAGGTTTAACCATGTTCCCTAATCCAAGACTTGGTGGTCCTGACTGGCCTCACCTGTGGTTCCCACCCATGCCTTCTTGGCTCTAGAGCCCCATGGCTGCCCAGTTCTGTGCTCCTAAACTTTCCCTGAGCTATGTTGTAGGTATAATTATCTATAGTCCTGTCCCCTTAATGGCCCCAAGCCAATGACAAAGGAAACCTCTTCTCCAGTCCTGTTTCTGACCCAGCTTCCTGCTGTTTTTCCTGACAGGTATTCCTGGATGGACCTGGGTCTGATTCAATACCTCAATTTGCCTTGGTATGATTGAGCAGTGCTCAGAAACTGGTTCTGTCACGAACACAGGACTTCTCAGGTGCTAAGGACTGAACCCCACCAGCCCAATCATGGCCTGTGCTAGGGTCACCCTCAGTGCCCAGGTAGACATAGCAGTAACTCCTGGAAGAATTAATCCCACCTTTCACCTTTCTGCAACTCTGCTCCCAAAATCAGAGCTGTTTATTGATATCTTTCTTGGCAAAGTGAGGAGACACCATCTTGATCTGATGTCTGGGAGGGTGTTGCAATTTGATACTCTTTTCCCTGCTACACACATTGAGAATATCTGCTGCTCCCTAGTTCCCTGCTGACTGTGGAAACCACTGGAGCACGACCGCAGTGTGCTGAACATGTCCTGGAACTCCTCCTGTGTGGAGAAGAAGCATGACATGATATAACTCATCCATGAGGCTGAAGGAAAAAGAGGGGGCACAGAGGAAGAGGGCATACCACAAGGGAAGAGATGTCATGATTACCACTTAAGCTTACATGATGTTCCCAGACTTCTAGTTTTATTGACTTATTAAAAACCTACAGTCTGCATTTTTCAGCAGTTTAATTCATCTGCTTATTCTGCTGAACTATTTTTGGAGAATTGCCTTTGTTGTTTAGCTTACATTAGCTTTTGAATGCATTCATTCATTTTGTTTCAATTTTGCCTCTTTAGTCATGTAATTATTTCCATCTTTTTATGCCACATATCTAGTTTGTGTAAGTTCAGTCTTGGTCTTTTTACACTGGTTATAGATGTTGATGATAGTAGTTCAGTAGTCTACTTTTCTTAATGTTTCCATTGCTGCTTTATCTTAAGTTGTGGCCAATTTGCCAAAAGCTTTTAAATGTATGTATAGAATCGGTAAAATAAAAAAAGAACCATCTAACTTGGCTAAACCTAACTTCCCAAAATCAAATGCTTTAGAGTAAACAAGGAATTATTTTAACACTTGAGTGTGCAAGAGAAGATCCAGGTAATTAATTGACTTTTTCAAAAATGTAGGCTTTTTTCACTGTGAAGTGAACTTACCTTTTTTTGCATTAGGATCCAGGCACTCTAATTCTTCACCTTAAACATATGCTAATTTTCTTCAGAGCTGCCATTTGGAGTCCCTCAACAGAGAAAGATCCAATTGCCCTGAGAAGATACCTTACTTCAGGACTATCTGTACTGCTAGAAATGGGTGTAATTTGAACCAGGTTTTGCTTTGTCCATTCTGAAGAATCACCCAAACCTATGCCATGACCTTTAATCTCTCCATAAAACCACAAATCCTTGGTGTCAGACTGAAAAGCAAACCTGTGGTGGTCTGGAAAGCAGTCTTCTCATTATTCAGCTTCCATTTTCTGGAAGATTTAAAAACAGAAGCAGTTTCAGGGCACAAAGAGCTATCATGCTTTAAGCTGCCTCATATCCAGGCTTTACTCCACGGAATGATTCCCCTCCCTACTAATTCCCAAGAAATGACACTTCTGCTAAGGTAGGCACATCAACTTAAAAAAAACTCTGGGTAACACACTTTGGGATGTGAATTATTGTTCTCACGAAGTCTGGCATACATTTGTAGGTTTTTGGGTACAGGCTTCTGGCAAAACTTTCTCTGCTTCACTGTCTGAATCCAATCTTCCTTCTCTTCATCTACTAAAAGAAAAAGGTGAATATGTTGTGTGCCAAGGTCACTGCTATCATCTCCCCTTCTTTTGCCACATGCTGGTGCTTCGCAGAAAACAGGAAAGTGGTGGAGGAGGTGGTCTTGGTCTCTTGATACAGTGTATCCCCTCAGTTCCCATGACTCACCCATGCATGGAAAAAGCATTTTTAGCATTTTGACGTACCTTTGCACTGACAATGGCACAGCTCAACTTAAGTGCAAACTTATAGTGTCTTTAACTTACAGTCCACACAGAATTACTTTAAATAGAGGTCACCTTTCTCTGTTCTCTTTGCTTTTCAACCCTCATCCATTATTTACTCAATTCTTTCTCTCTTGGATCAATATCTTCAGGCTAAAAACTTAAACTGTGAAAGTTCAGCTGTTTCTCATCCATCTGTATTCCTGTTCTCTTTGAAGAGCTGTGTTGTGACTAAAATCCTGTTTTGAAAATATATCTAAGTTATCAAATTAACCAGAAATAGCACTTCTGTTTCTTTGTTTATATTTAGGTTATTTAAGTAAGGTAACATAGATGGGCACTCTGTTAGAAGAAAGGATCAGGCACAGCTTACGTACTGTTAAGAAGAAACTCTTGAAGCCATATAAGTTTTCTTTTTATTTTGGCTTCCCAAATGTCCACACTACCAGTATGGGAAACAGATAAATAATCTTTTCCCTCAATATTTCTTTTCCTCTTTCCCACATGTTATCTTTAGACTTGATATTACATTACTCGCATTGTTGCTAGCCTGGAGACTGATATCTTGCTTTTGTTAGTAACTACTTTTGTCCAGTCAGTCAACCACAGCCAATTAAGTCAATGGTCAGCCTTGCTAGGCTGTGGGAGCATGGGGTGATCAGCAGTTATTTTCTGTTCAGGCATGGATGCTTGGGAGCAAAACAGAAGCAGCACTACTCATGTGTTGCTGAATTGGAGCTGTATATTTTTGTGAAACCTGCATATTGATATGAATTCTGCAAGGCCAGCTTTCCTAGGGAGAGGTGAAACTGCTGCAGATACCAGGTTTGTTCTTTGAATCGCCCAGTGGCTATCTCTGAACTTACAGAAGACATATATTTTGATGTTTAACTATTTATGTTTAGTGACTTCAGATCAAAGATCCTATACTTGTGGGATGCACTGAGACACAAGACTTCCTATGGCATTTCATAACACTAAACACACTGAGGGATGCAGATCAATATTCATCAGTAAGCACCACAGAATTTATCACTGGCATTCATCTTGCCTGAAAGAAATTGAAATGCTCTGCCAGAAAGAACTGTCTCTGAAATGAAAATCAGAGAGGAAAAAATTTCTGTGAAAAACTGTGGGTTTTAAGACTTCATAATCTGATCAGAAAACACATTTCTAAGAAGACATTGGAAAACTGACTCTTTCCAGTCCTATGCTTTTGATATGTTTTCAACACATCAGCTGAGCTAAAACTTGTGGAACCAAAAGTAACCCTAGAGAGGAAGAGAAAGCAGCAACTGAAGAGAATGTCTATGTTGCATTTTTATAAGGAAACAAGCTGTGCTTCTGTTTTCAGTGAAGGGATGGAGACAAGGACATCTACTTTCTTTACTGCTCCACACTTCCTTTTTCATTAGTAACCCAGTCTTTGATGTGGGATTGAGTCAGATATCAACAGCAGATTTTACATTTTCTCAGTCTGTTTCTGGGTCCATTATAATGTTATGATTAGCCAGCAGCTTAAATTCTTTTCCAGATTATAACAGCATGGTCCTTCTTCCTCTTGCCAACACATAGCAGATCCCACTGTGGGGTGGTTCTAAAAGTCGGATCAAGATGCAGTAAAACCAACTCATCAAGAAAAATCACAGATCTGATCACTCATGTTTGGGAACAGGTTCACCAGAGGGGTCTTAAATGTGCCTCTACATGGCAACAGGTGAGTTTAATATCTCCCACCTGCAGGCATGATAAGGAAATGACTGTAAAAAGTTCTCCCTTAAATAGTTTTAAAATGTAGAAATATGTCATTAAGTTTTCTTTTCAGCAAAACTTAAGAACTACTTAATGTGTCGGTATTTTGGGGATTAAGACAATCTACAGGCTGTGTTTCTTTTAACAGAGAGCGGAATGATTGGAATTCAAGGTAGACTGACCTGAGAAAAACGACCAAGTTACTTGAACATCGTGACAATGGAAATTGTTTTAGTTCAGATTTATTTTCCAGAAAAATGTGATTTTTTTTTTGCTACTTTCATTTTAGAAACAGCATCCAGACAAACAGCAGAATAATGAACTGCTACAGTGAAATTGGGCCATAAATCAGGGGAATCTGAATGATTAAAAAAAAAGTTGAAAAACATTTCATTTTTTAATGACCCTAACCGGTAACATTCTTCCTCAACCCAAGTTCACACATTAATTTCAGGAGTTTCAGTTCAAATTCATCTCTTTCTTCTATATGGTAGTTTTGTATAAACCAGAATTGTTGATTACAAATCTCCTACAGCAAAATGAAAAAAAAAAAAGAGAATATAAAAGAATAATGGGTAAACTGTTTCAAAGGACAGTAATTTATATAGGACATCTGGACATCTGACTCATAAGAAGGAAACTAGTACTAATCAGATGAAAATTCAGAGAATGAAGAATTTGCTTACTTTTACACAGTCTGATTTATGGGACTTTAGCCGTATTTTAATTTTGTATTGATTACAAAGCCTTTGCATAGGTTAATGATAAAGG
Source organism: Ifrita kowaldi (assembly GCA_013398055.1). NCBI lineage: Eukaryota > Metazoa > Chordata > Aves > Passeriformes > Cinclosomatidae > Ifrita > Ifrita kowaldi. The sequence continues at coordinate 36,094 of VZRS01000502.1, read as the reverse complement.
TTAAAACTCCTTCAATAGTGAAAAGGATTGAAAAGATGGATTTCTCCATTTAAAACAGGCAGTATTGGCAATGCTGATTCCAGCACCCTAGAGTCTTGATGTTACAATGAACATGTCTTATAATGAACATGGATTTAGAAGCTATTGCCCAAGAAGGCAATAGGAATAGATCTAATGAAGGTACTGTGGTTGTCTCTACCTCAGACATGGTTATGTTTGGTGTCTGTATGGAAAATAAACCCGTCTTTTACACACCTAATACTTGCTATTTTGGCAATGTAGTTTTAATATATGTGCTATTTATGCTAAAACTGACCTACATGTGAAAAAACGTACATGTTAGCTATTTCAACAAATAATATTATCACTTTTTGATTCTTAAGAATGTGAAACAAATGGAAATGTTTTGGTTCATGACACCATTTGTTTGTGTTACATTAACTCATAAAAGCTTTGTTTTCTCAATGGAAATACTCAGTACATTAGTGTATAATGTGAAACAAATGCCACTGTCAACTTTGAAAGAAAACTTTCAAATACTGGACTAGAGACTTAATGTCTGCTGCTTTCAGTTAAAATGACTTGCCAGACTTATGTTAAGATCATTGGTTACACTCTATTTCTTGTGCATACAGAGTTCATAAAATATGCGCAGTAAAACATGATATGTTGGATTCATTTCCTAATATATTGTTAACCATGCAGAATTTCTTAGCTAATACCATTAGGCAGGTTTCTTAATTGGTTTCTAACGATAACAGTAATACTATTCCTTTGTTTGTATGTGAGATTACTTGCATCTTGATATTCCCTGTACAGTTAAAATTGCTATTTGTGTTGGTTTGTGTACTATTACAACGATTGTTGTAAAAGTAAAAGAAGGAGGATTTTAGATCAAATTATTTCCTCCAAATAAGTACCTATTACATATGACAGAAAATTTCTTCAGTGTTTATGCAGCTGGCTTGGCTTCTAAGTGAATATGATCTCTCTGTTCCGCATCACCTTGCGGCATACAGCTCAGGTTCAGCTTTTTGGTACTCAAACTCAGAGCTCTCCTTGGGATCTGATACAGATTTCATGGGCTACTTTTCTTAGGAACAGCCATGAAAACTCAAGCAATGACTGCATTTCAATGAAAGAAATGACTGACCAGTTGCAGGGGTGAGACTTATGAAGACATTGGGAATTTGCTGCTAGGTTTTATATCACATTATAGAACCTTCCTATGATACTAAACAACATTCCAAATTTAAGTGATTTCACTAGGCATGTCTACATTGTCAAGCTTGTGAGTTGTCTCCTGGTTTCAGTTCTTCTTACCCACATTGCATGGATGTTTGTTCACTTCATGGCTGAACATTAGGGAAAATTATCTCGGTCACTCCAAAATAAACTTAAAGTTCTGAGGATAATTCATTCCAAGGACTGCTTCCAAAAGGCAACACAAACCAGGCATTTGAAGGCTTGGGTTTCTCTGCCCTACAGAGTCCCTCAACAGCAGGTTTTTTTATTTTCAAAACACTTTCCCAGGCCTGGATATCATATCCCAGAACTTGTAATGCGTTCCTTCAGTTTCATGTTATAAAAATACCACCTGGTGTGTTGCAGCACAGCCCTCATATTTATTTCGGACACTTTGAACTAAAAACAAACAAACAAAATGATAACTGGATCTCTGAGCCTGGGGGATCACTGTGTGTGGTTCAAAAGAGATGCAAGGCATTGTACCATGTAGAGGAGATTTGTTTAGCAATGTCTTCTAGGTATTGCTGTCCTTGGGCACAGCAGGCATAAGCCACTCAACACCACTTTGCCTGAAGGATCTCCTTCTGGGACACATATTTAACTATGTAAATGTAGCTGCAATGACGCTTTCTGTACTTTAACAGGAGACACTTCCATGAAGTTCTGGCTTCTCATAAATGTTTGGACACATCAGGTATTGACTATTTTCATGGCAGTATGCAGCCCTTGATCCTGCCTTTCAACACCAGATACTGAAACCAAAGTTGATTAAAGGCAGGGGTTTAGGTATAAAACTGAAAATATACTACTACAGATGAAAAAATATGAACTTGATCAATATTTCACTTTTTTTGTTATTTACTTTTTATTTTCCTACCTAGAATTTCTAAAATGTAATCCATTTGCCACAGCTACATGATTCAACATTTAGTTTTAGTTTTCCATCAGAGATATTAAGCATGGTGTTAGGGGACATGTTGGAAAACATTCACTGGTCACTCAGTGTTGAACCTGTTATGTGACTAAGTGTAGGGTTTGTCTGTCCAAATTCAGACCAAATATCTACATCTGAGTATTCCACCTCCTTCTTCTGCATTCTTCAGTCATTGATTCACTGTAATGCAAGCTGCTGTAACTAGCTTTGATTCAGTTGTCTAAATAGAAGGGTCAAAAGTCACTGGAGATGCTCTAAGATGTCCCAGACATCCTTAAAGGGTTTTATAAGAATCAGGCTGCTTTTGGAGAAGCAGCTGTATGGCAAATGTGATACCTCTCTTCCCTACACCTAAAATGTCTGTAGGCAGCTGAGTTTAACCAAATGTACCCAAGCTGAAAATGTAGATTCTACACATACCAAGAACTAAGCGGAATTATTTGCACCTTACATACCATCTCTTATTATCTTCTTAAGCTCATCACTTCAGCATCAACATACTGCTACTTTATGCTGCATTCGGGGTAGTGCTCAGACTTGTTTAACATTTCTGACACAAACTGAACCACGTAAACAACACAGCAAACAGACTAAATTTTGCTCTGCCAAATTTCGAGCTCATGTGTGATTTTAAAAAGAGTGTACTGAATTGTTTTTAATGGCTGTATTTTAAGGACTCTGGCCTTCATATTCAAAAGTGATCTCATACAAGTGAGAAAGTGTAAGCACATTTTTAGCTTGTTGGGTTTTCTTTTAATTTTGGGTTTTCATTGCTTTTGGTTTGGTTCCTTCTTGCATAAGGCAAAGTGGCTGTAGAAGACTTTATGAGAATCATTCACTCCACTTTATGAAGATAATAAATTTCCCTGTGGTTCAAGATACCCATTAATCACTGGATGCTGTAAGTTAGAGATCCCAATGGGCTGATTATTTTAATTTTTTACTATATTTATTTTCCTTCTACCTCAAAACATCAGGCAACCATCACAGGCAGAAACAGTGAAGCAGAGGCATTACTATTTTGTCAAAATGTATTAATTTTGGTTTCAAACCTTTGATGCAATGAGACTGCACCCAAATTAAGATTTTAGACCTAACAGAAAGACACACGTTGATAGAAATAAACACCGTTCTACATCATGCAATTTTATTGTAAGTGAAGGCTGTTTTCTCTGTAATTCTTTGGTTTCATTGATAGAAAATGGATAGGGCAACACTTACGTTAATGCTCATGTAATAGTAGGTTGCATAACGAAAAATTCTCATTTGTTCTAAATTAATAAAGTTGAATCCTCTGTTCTTCTGTCATAAATCTTGTAGCAAATGGAGCCTCACTGAAAGACAAGTTTGAAGTATTAAGAAATTCACCTGAGTAAATTGATTTATAATTCATATATGGCAAACATGTATGTAATGCTATAAAATTTATTTTGATTTAAAATTAAAACCTAAAGATACCCAATGTTTCATTGGAAAAATGCTTGAAANTCTGTCATAAATCTTGTAGCAAATGGAGCCTCACTGAAAGACAAGTATTAAGAAGTTCACCTGAGTAAGCTGATTTATAATTCATAGATGGCAAACATATGTGTAATGCTATAAAATTTATTTTGATTTAAAATTAAAACCCAAAGATCCCCAATGTTTCATTGGGAAAGTGCTTGAAAATTGTGACATTCCTTTAGCCTCTTAATTTCAACTCTTAATTTCTCCTTCATTAAATGAAAACTATACAAAAGAAAGCAAAGATACACTTCTCACCAGGTTGATTCCTGACTCAATTCTCAGCAGAAATACTTCATATATCTCTCACTATGTAGTCAAAGAATGGAAAAGCAATGTAAGTTCATTCTCTCTGCACTATGTGTTAGTAGTGGGGGGTTTTGTTTGTTCGTGACTAGTGCGGAATTGTGAAACAATTAACATTTGTAGAATCACAGAATCACATTGTTGAGGGAGGAACCTCTGTAATCATCCATTCCAATGACACTGCTCTTTTCCATTTCACTTAAACTGTGGAATGGAGAGGGCAAAAGTTGCAGTAAATTATAAAAACATATTTCCTGAAGAGGGTGAATACACACACTGCTCTATGTGTACTATAAAAAGGGCATGCAGACTATGTTTTCCTTTTGGGGACATCCCCTAGGTTTTCCAAGTATAGATGCAGTCGTAAAGACATGAAAGCAGCCTCCAGAAATTAGTCCTTTTCCAGGTACCCTTCATAAGAGAGTTTTCACACATTTTTTCTTCCCCTCATTAAGACTTCGTGGCCAACATCACATGAACTTCACATGGAAGAGTCTTTGAATAATAATAATAATAGGGGTAGTCCATTGTTTCTACTTTTCTTTCTGAGCATTGGATACTCATAAGTATTTTGTGACATTTTTAAGAGCACTGGCTTAAATACACTAGCTGGAGAATGATCTCACATATATTCAGTATTTTTTTCTCATGTATAGCTACTGTTCAGTAGAACAGTATATAAATATCTTTTAAAGTAGCAAATGGAAGTTTTCATAGGAAACACTATGTATAAACAGAAGTATTTCTGAGGTATTTAAGTACAACTCTGTGATTTAGTTATCTGTGAGTAGTTATATTTAGTCATGTTTTGAAACATTTTCATGATATTGGGTAGTTAGGAATAAAACCTGGCAAAAATACTCCAGTGAAATAAAAGGAGGAGACATTCATTAGAAGCTTTAAAAGATCCAGATGGCAAAATATTAGCTGATCAAATAAAAAGTTTGGGGAATTAATATGTTATTTTAATTTATGAAATGAAAATGCAAGGTAATACAAAGTAAATACTTATTTTTGTCTCTCTCTTTTTTTGTTTGTTTGTTTGTTTGTTTGTTTTGGTTAAAATAAATTAATGCCTCCTCATGATCCTTCTCATAAATTTAGGGACAGAACTTTAGCTAATTATCAGTGTTTTGCTCCACAGTTCATGTTTTAAAAGATCCTGAAATTTCCATTACATGTGATTTAAATAATTACTTTTTCTTCTAAGAAGAATTTTGCCTACAACTTTATAGTGCTGTCATTTAAAAGCAATATTCCACATTTTTTTTACGTCTGAAATACTGTCCCATCCTTTAAAAATAAAACCTTTCCTCATATTTGAGGCTTGTAGGAAATTCTGATTCCATGAAGGCTGTATTTTGACTCTTCCAGAACATCATAAGAATGTTGCACAAAGAGAAATCCAGTTCCTCCTCTTCTCTAAATCTTTGTCTGGGTTTGTGTGCAAGGTGATGTCGACAGAAGCTCATTTGGCACCTTCAGTGTCCTTTGAAAACCCGTGTTAGTTCTGTTATATGTTGCTCAGTAGACAGAAGATAACATAGAAAGGTGGTTAAGGTTAGACTACTCTCACACAAACACTTCCTGATTTGGGTTCAAAATAGGCCATTGTCAGAGGATGTTCCATTTAAAACTATTAAAATGATTAAATTCCCAGCATGACCCTTGGTAGGTATGCATCTATTGCTCCAAAGTCATAGCCTGTTTTTGTAATATTTTGACAACCACAGCAGAAAACTTCTGTGTCAAATGAAAACCTCCCATGACTATAGGTTTGACTTTTCAAATCAAGGCTAAACACTCTTGCTGATTCTTGGAAGGAAACTGTATTGTTGCTGTAGGTATTCTGGAGAACACAACAGGTCAGCTGTCAAAGCTGCCAATTCCATTACCTCTCACAAGTTTAAATATGTTTAGAACATGTTAAAAAGCTTTAGAAATACTCTGCAGCTGTTATACTATAATGAGATGCTGTAATATTAATCACTGTAATATTAATGTTTGCTGAAATTCTTTCACTGGTTATTTTTTTCTAAACCAGAGCAGGACAATACATTAAATTGCAGCTATTTACAGAGTTTCAGAGCTGATACTGGGGATATGTATGTGATACTTGTCAGCTTTGCTTTATGTAGACTTATACAAACATGATATTTGGATTTTAGTTCCCAAGCTATTTATCTTCTGCTCTGCTGAAATTATAAATTTCATCAAAAAATCCCTCTGAATCTCAGATGAGACTTCTGAATTTTACCATTTTCCCAGTTAAAATATTAGTTCTAGTATGATTTTAATAGTAAACTAGACAGTTATCAGAGATAAGCTGAAATACCTGGGAAACTTAAATGCCTTTTCTGTAACGTAATTCCAGCTTCAGACCTGTGAGGAGACTAAATCTAAAGAAGTTTGCTTTATTTCTGGTCTGTTCTGCTACAAATGATTGAACAGCTCTCATATGCAAGTATTACTGATTATGATATATGAAAGGTAGCATATATGTTTAAATCCTGATGCATAATGGACAACAGAACCTACTAATTTAAATAGAAAGGATAGCCTAGGTGTAGTAATTAAATCTATAGTTATATTTACTAGAACTACCTAAAAAACCCCAGCAACATAGTACAGTACTGTTCAAATAGGCCATTTTAAAGGAGTGGTTTTCTTTTCAGTGATTTTTTCACCAGATGATATTTATACATATTTTTTGGACCTCTTATTTCAATAAAGTCAAAGTTGTGGCATAGACTTATTGGACTGAATAGGTGACAGATTTGCTGTATGATTACACTACAATTCTAACAGTGTATTCATTTAAATCAGAGATTATATATAACGATTTATGGCATTTTGTTTGACCAAAGGAAAATACATTGGTAGGTTTGAACAATTTTATAACACTGCTATCACGGGAACTTCCTAAGTCTGCAGTTTTCAGCTGAGGCTGGAAGTAAAAATTTCCCATCTAAAGAAATCTCTATTTTCCATAGTACTGTAAATTAAATTTTCAGGTGTAGAAATTACACCTGACTGTCCAGTCATTAATTAATATCTAGTCACATTGTCTTCAGATTGCAAACACATTCAGCTGAAGCTGGTTATTTCTTCAACTGGAAGATCTAAAAATATTTTTCTTTTTTGTGTTAATTAGCTTTTATAATTGATATCCTGCATAAGACCTTATCTTTCACTACTGTGATAACATACCTGTAAATACACTGGGAAAAATCTACTTTGCTATACCTATAGCACTTGCTGAACTGCTTTGTTGTGCAGGCGAGAGCTGAATTTTTCACTGTCCATTGAAATTAGTCTTTTTAAATATGAGAAGATCTCACTAAAACTCTGAAGAAATTATGCAAACAATTTTTTTTTTTTGCTTTTGTTCTACTTAAAAAACTCCCACGAAAAAAACCCTTGACATTCCTCGACAGTGATGATCCTTTCAAAATATTTTCAGTGAAGCATTGAGCGACCTCTGTTTTTCTAGACAGGTTACTGAATGTACACGATGAGGAAAAGTTGTATTCCCTTCTTCTCAACGTGTTGCCACTCTTCCTTCTTGTATGTCCACTTGCATTGTACTCACACAGCTAATTTTCACTAATTCCAGGCAAGAGAACTGGATTAATAAATCCACACAAAATAGCAGGGTAAGCTGCTCAGTACAGCAGCAAAGAAGACAAATTCAATCTAGCGGGTTTTTTTCAGGAAGCATCCAGCAGGTTTTTTCAGACAGCATGTTTGACTTTAGCTGACTCTTCCCGTAATGCTTTTTTTCCAAGGCTGCAGAAAGGATATTTGAGTACACAGAGCAGAAGTTCACAAAAAGCAGCTTTCAAGCTGCTTTTAGAGAAAAGATCACTTTTAATGCAAGCACCAAAAAAAGTTTTTCTTTTTAAGAATGACCATCCTCTGCAGCTTCTCTTAAATCTGCTTAACAAAGAAGATAACACCATGACTAAAGTATTTATACTTCATCATAGTCCCTTTGAATAATAATAAAAAAAGGATTAACTAGTTTATTCATTTTTCCTAATGATACAGAAAGGAAATAAGTATCTAAACAATGAATACTGATTCAGAAACTCAGACTGTAAAATCAATATATCAGCTCAGTAGAGCTGAGCTTTTTTCTAATGCTGCTGTTCCAGCAGTAGAGTTTACCTTCTGAATTATATATGTATTGACCTAATTACATAAATATTGACTTTGCTTTATATGAAGCTTTTTTTCAATCTCAGTGTAATTACAATGTCAATATTTGTTGTATGTAATAACACTGAATTTAGACTTGTTAATTTTGATTGATAGTGGCATGCCACAAGTTATTATATGGGATAAGACAGTTAGTCTACAAGTATGCATAACAGATACAAGCAGCTGACAATGCCACCAAATTTCACTGTGTCTCCAAGACCTTCTGTTTCCAATGTTTAACCAGGCAGAGGAAATATAATGGATGATTACATCCTTGTTCCACACAAAGTACTGTTTTGAAGTGGAGAAATATTTACCCTGGTTAAAAAAAAGTACAACTATTCATCTGGGAACTCAGTGAAAGAGTTCCTGTTTAAATTTAGCTTTAGAATTTTTTCTTACAATGTTGTAAAATCTGTTTAAATTGTTCCAAAGTGGAGGTTTTATATAGCAACAACTATATTTTCGTGCATACCTTCCATGAGTTATACATTATTTTGCAATAATATTGGGACCCAGACACAAGCAATTCTACATTAAATTATTTCCTTTTTTCTTCAAATCCAGGAGAGATGTGAGCAGTGGACTTTTAGGTACTATTGGGACTTGCAAAACTGTTCACTTCAGTCTGCAAATGTTTGTTGAGATATATTTCTACAAGAACAGCTTTGTTCAGAGCTGGCAGACCTCAGAACTGCTTTCAACGATGAATAGCCATATATTATGGTGCATGTTTCTAGATGTAATTATAAAGGATTTTGAATTTGGCAGTAACATTAGAATTAGAAACCAAACTGTGACAGTCTGTGTGCTGAGGATATTTAAATTTTTTCTAGCTATAATATGTTGCCAGTAGTGACAAGGCATGCATCATACTGTATTTTCTTATTTGTCTCAGCAGGGATGCCAGACAAGACGAACCTCACTGACGTAAAGCAAATCCATCAAACCAACGATGGCAGCACTTTAGACACAACTGGAGCAGGATGTACAGCAATGGCCGATTATATGACATTTATGCTGATTAGTTTGGTAATACTATTTCTCAGTCTTTGGTAACTGCTTATTTCTGGCTTGATATATGTATCCCATTGTCATCTATTTATCCCCACTCACAAGCCTGGAATAAGGGATCTGGTGAATATAGCAATATTTATGGTACCTTTTACAAGATCAGCCACTGATCTTAGCCCTGAATATTAACAAAGAGTTTTCTGTAATGTTTTACCTGTGTTTTTTTAAACACCTCTATAGTCACAAAAAGTCATGCTTTCTTTCTTAATATTTTATGTTAAAAACAAGTTGTCTATGATAATCTTTCTCTTAGAAGCAATTTGTAAAAAATGAGAGTATTACCAAGTTTGAAAGGGTCTCTGGAGATCATCTAGACCAAATTTGCTCAAAGCATACTCACTTCGTGCAAGTTGCCTAAGGCCAAGTTTAGGTGGTATTGGAATGTCTCCAAGGATGGAGACTCTGTTGAATTCCTGGCCTAACTGTTTCAGTGCTTCAGCACTCCAAGCAGACATTTTTTAGCTATTGTATTTTGCTTTACGCCTCTTGCCCATTATGCCCTCTGAGTCCTGTCACTGGGCGCCATGAGCAAGAGTTTGGCTCCATCTTCTTTGCTCCCCTTATCAGGTATTTATACATTTTCAGAAGATCCTGCTCTGCATCTTCTCTGGGCCAAACAGACCCAGCTGTCCCAGCCACTCCTGGTATCAGATTTGTTCCCATACCTTGAAAATCTTCATGGCCCTCTGCAAGAATCCATCCACTGTGTCCATGTGTCTCTTGTCACGGTCCTTGAGAGCCCAGACCCGAACACAAAACTGTAGATGTGTCTCACTAGTGCAGAGCAGACGGGAAGCATCACCTCCTTTGACCTGCTGCTATTTTTCCTGATTCAGCCCAGAAGGTATTTGGTTGTCTTTGCTGTGAGGGGACAGTGTGGGCTCTTTTTCAGCTTGGTGTCCCTTAGGACCACAAAGGTCCTTCTCTGCAAAGCTGCTTTTCACCCAGCAGGCACCAATCTGTACCGGTGTATGGTGTTATTCCTCCCAAAGAGGAGGATTTGGCATTTCCCTTTCTTGATCTTTCTGAGATTCCTATCAAGCCAATTCTTCAGTCTTCCAAGGTCCATCTGAATTCAGAATTATTTTTTATAGTTCAGAAAAACTATATATTAGATACTATAAATGTATATGATAGCTGCATTTTATCTAGGGATAACAGCAGGGTTATGACACAATGTTGGATTAAGGTATCTTAATCTATATGTCAACATACAGGTATTAACTTACGTGCTCTATATCTCTAAGCTGTAACTGTAGTCATTGGATTCAATTGCTGAAATACCAACAAGGAGTGCCAGTTGTGATGCTCAAAAAAAAAACCCAACTGGTGTCCACTACTGTTCTGAATGGCCTCTGGTCTTTCTCTGGGCAAGTGACCACAGCCCTTTGTCAACACAGTCAGTGAAGCCCGGTGCATTTTTCAGCTCATATGAAGACAGACACCTGAAAAAGGAACACCTAAAAAAAAAAAAAAAACACAAATAGGTGACTGGTACCACCTAAGATTTCTTGGAGTATCCAAGACATCTTCATGGGACTGCAGGATGTATGGGATGTTCCAAAGGCTTCCTTAAATGGGAGCCATGGGGAGTGGCAGCTGGCAGTTAAGTGGAACATCCTTCTTTATCTCAAACAGATCTAGACACTCACATATGGGCCCATGAATCCTACACCAAACCTCCATCAATATTATTGGTAGCTTAGATACCTGGTTGCAGTGGTGACACATGAATGCAAATCTGAATCACAAGAATCCTAGCTCAGGTTCTTATGCTTCCTAAAATGAGGCAAGCAAAAGTGTTCCGCAGCACTAACGGTACATTATATATTACTGTTATAAAACTTGATTGTTCTGCCATGACGAAGTCCATGTCATTTTAACCAGAAAGTATTTCAGAATATTTTGTAGTTATTTTTCCTTTACAGTCTTTTACAAGATAAAGAAAACAACCCCATAGTATTGTATGTATTCTTATGGTAACTAGAACTCTTCCTAGACAAAATAGTTACTCTTATGAGACTAAAATAAAGAAACATACATAAATATTTTTATTCCCAAACGTATATGTTAGTTGTTAACACATATGGTATAACATGTACACTAAAAAACAAATAGGTGAAGAGATATAAAGGCTAGCAAAGCAAGTGAACATTCCTATGAGCAATTCCATGCCCAGATAAACATCATTAATAGGCATGTGTGCCAGTGTGTACGTTCTGCTTGACCTCTTTTTTTTCTTTGCAGATTTTGTAAATCAATCTTTCAAATTCACTTGTCTTGTTTACTTGAAATTATGACATTGGTAATTCAGGGAAAGAAAATGTGATTTCATTCTTATCCTTTGTTATGTCAACTCACACGAGCAATCAGTCCAGTTCGGCAACTTTTTTTTGAACAATGGCCGGTGTCAGTCACTTCACTGAAAATGGAATAAAGCTTTGAAAAAGAAATACAGAAATGCAGAAAAAAATCCACAATTACTCATTATTTAGAATTTTATTTATATCCTGAATCACTTTCTTTCCATTCCCAGTTTTTGTGGGTTATTCAAGACCTTGCAAGGCAGGTAGTCAAGGAATAGTAGTTTATTCTATAGAACCTTGGAAACACAAACCTCATTTTCAAATACTGATAGTAATTAGTCCTAAGACTTCCTCAGGTATATTGCTAGTCTGTAATACTCCTCTCTTTTGTTTTTCTTGGCCTGTTCCCATTATCTTTGGTGCTGTACCTACACAGAATAATTTCTAAGACTCCTTCTGGAGTGGAAAATTAGGTGTCTCCTTCCCAAACACATTTGAACAAACTAGTAGTAATATGAATAATAGTGGCAAGTCTGCAGATTTCTCACTCACTACTCTGCCATGAGACCTCATTCACCCTCCTGTTCCATCTGTCTCTAGGCATCACCACACACTCCACGTCATTGCTCAGACTTATACATCTGTCAGGCTGCATCAAGATTTTTTCATTAAATCTGTCATGCTACGAAGAAATATTGTAGTTTCTTAAAGAACTATTATATAGTCATTAAAACAGGTCAGAGGAAGGAGAACGGAGGCAAGGCTCTTTGACGATCTGTCCCAAGGTCACCTTGCAAGGGAGGTACCATTGCATGAAACTGTGAAAATCTGCAGAATGTTGTACAGCTCCGGTTGGAAGTTAGGACAAAACAAACAAAACAAAACAAAACAAAAAAAACAACAAAAAAACAATGTTGCTGTGCTAAAGCAAACAATGATAAGAGGAATAGCACTGAGCAGAAACATAAAGAATGTTTTAGAGAAGGCAAGATGAGAAATTGGAAAAAAAAAGGTTAAGCTGGAGATTGTGGCAATAAAGTATAAACCACCTGCATCAACATAAAATGATGCACCATATGCAGTATGTATGTGAGTCAATCTGGGTCAATTGCCTGGGCATGCAGAAACTTTTCCCAGCTTCAGGTCACACAGGCTGCACAGGACTGTGGCTGAGCTCCCCAGATGACCTCAGAAATGACATGTAGGTGTTGTTTCCTCTGTTTCCTTTCATTTGTTTATACTGGGCTATTTTAAACAGTCTAAATCTTCTCCATATTTCCCAGAACATTCAGTAAATAAGATTTTGGCTTTATTTTGCCTTCTTTTAAATAATTTTTTCATGTATTATTACTGTTATGGTGTAAAGTAGGAATACTTTACTCAAAGTGCACTGTTTCTCAGACAGACACTCACTCAAAAGCTGATCATACTAAAATGATAATGGATACCTAATACTCTAATGAATATTAGAGTTGTGTAACTGGCCTCAGTACATTTTTTTAAAAATAGCAACAATAAGGTGAGAGAGCTTGGTAAGGACTAATTTCTTAGAGGACAGTCTGGTTACTTACAATAAAATTCCAGGAAAAGAATAATTCCAAGAAATACAACAGTTCAGAAATCCATAATATTTTTATTCAGTAAAATTAAGATATTCTTCTTCTACCCTGAGATCAAGAGAGACCCTCTATGTAGCACACACCCATTTCTTAGGGAAGTCTGCTGTCTCTCTGGGTACAGCCCTCAGATCATTGCCCTTTACCAGTTTTTCAGGAAGCCCGAGGTCAATCAAGAAAGATTGAGGTGCCACAGTGTGTCCAGAGAAGTGCAAGGGAACTGGTGAAGGGTCTGGAGTGTCTGAGGCTGCTGGGATTGTTTAGTGTAGAGGAGAGGTGGCTCAGAGGAGACCTTATCACACCACAAATACCACAAAAGCAGTTGTAGGAATGTGGGGTTCGGCCTCTTCTCCCAGGCAACAAGTGACAGAATGAGAGGACACAGCCTCAAGCTGTGCCAGGGAAGGTTCAGATTGTATAGCAGGAGCAATTTCTTCATGAAAAGGGTTGTTAAACATTGAAACGGACTGCCCAGGGAAGTGGTGGAATCACTATGCCCAGAGATATTTAAAAGACATGTAGATGTGACACTTACAGACATGGTTTAGCATGGACTTTTGAGTGCTGGGTTAACAGCTGGACTCAAGGGTCTTAAGGTTCTTTTCCAACCTAAATGAGTTTATAATTCTCGACTGTCCATTTTTATTTTCTGTAGATGTACCTGTGTTTTTAAATGTACTTGTATATCCTGGGGAAAAGGTACTGACTGGAATATTTATTCTCATAACTAATGTCCTAGCACTTCAAATAAACATTTCAAGGTGACTACTTTTCCTATGTATAGCTGGTGAAAGAGAACAAAAAGCACCTGTGTTTCCTTGGAAAACAAATATCAGTGTTCCTTTCATGACTAATAAAACATGATACATAATTAAGCTATGTAAAAGGTTATGTTTGTGTTCCTCTCTTTCAATAGATATATACATGCACATATAACATCTTTGTTACTCTGTACCCGTATGCTTATATGCTAAAATAATATTCTTGTTCAGACTATAACAGGACTTAGATTAACCTATTGAAGATTTTGGATTACCCTTATTATTTCCATATTGTCTTATACTTAAAATATGTAGTCAAAGCTATCTCTATTTATTTTCTTTTATATTCAATTCTACTCTGAAATAATTGTGTAAGCATTAATCTTATTTAGAAAATGGTGTGCTTTTCTATGTGCTCTGATTCACAACAGATTATAATAAGAATTAAAAGTTGTTTCTAACTATATTATACTAAAAAAGCTAGTTTGACTCTAGAAAAATCCATATTTTCTTCTTGAAGATTTCAACAAAATATTAATTAAGCTTTAACTCTTAATTCTTTCTTCCTGGTGATACATGAACAAATTTTGCGAGAAAATATTTGCATATCTGGCAGTTAGAAACTTTATATTTTGTTTTATTTTAGTACTTTTTAATGTGAAATGCTAGAGACAGTATACTTGGTACGCCATGAGGCTCTTTTCCAGTTCACATTGAGGAGGAAGCTCATGCTGAGCTCCTGTGGCTGGGAGGACTCGGTCGATGCATCTCATCACCCCTCGCAGTGCAGAGGGCTGTGCTAAGATCACCTGCTGTGCATGCCTAATTTAGGTGTCACGACGAAGTCTCTCCAGGTTTGTCAAGCAGTCTAAATCAATTTTTAGTCTCTTGAATGTGAGTCACATGGAGGTCTTTCTCTGTGGCAGTTTCTGATTTTCCTGCTCCTCTCAATGTCACTCTCTTTCCCACTTGAGCTGGTACAAGAGTTTACAGGACCACACAGTGAAACTGGTGGGGGTATTTGTGACTCAAAGGATGTCCTTGATCCAGTTCACCTTGCATCTTCAAAGACAATGCCACTGGTGCAATGGATGGTATAGCCATAGTGCTCATGGAATTTTAACACACATTTGTAGCAAGTGGACACAACATTAGGGAAAACAAAACACTTGAATAACATAAAAACATACTGCAAAGTTGTTTTCATAACTGCATTATGTGTGAGGATTCATACTTCAGTATCTACAGTAGGATATGGCCATTAAAAAAATCATAATAAAGCCTGATTTTATTCATACACATGCCACACATGAAAGTGTATAACAGATCTCTTTTGCTGATGGGCAAAAACACACTGCTCAATACATTAGCCAGCGTGTCTTACAATGAGCCATTTGTCTTCTTTGTCCCCTGTATCTGTCTTTAGGGGATGTGTATTTTATAGAATGTGCTTTACTGTTTACTTTCAGTTCACTTTATTTATAACTATAGCTAACACTTTTGTGACGGCTGTTAAAAATATTTTTCATGTCTGTTTACATCCCTGCTTTTTGGCAGACGGAAGTGTTCATGAAACCTGTGTATTTCACCCTTTGTATTTAAAAAAAAAAAAAAAAAAAAAAAAAAAAAAAAGAAAAGTGCAGTTTTATCAACTGAAAAAAAATATGGAATACCAGGCCTTCAAAAAGGTAAAAAGCAAAATCATCCTGAAGCATAAAAGTTGCTTGTCATATATATCTTTAGCAAGCTATAAAAACTGTGGTATTTTTAGTTTCAGAGCAATAGCAGACTGGAAATTAGTGTATGGACCAGCTCCATCTTAAACATTTGTGATACTACTGAATGCCACGGATTTAACTGTAAACATAGCTTGACTTTGCATTATCTACATGCAAAATTGAATTGATACACTTAATACAGTAAGATTGTTTTCAGAAAAGCATCACAAAATTACAGGTAATAGCAATTTGTATTTCTCTGCTCTCTACTGGTTATATGTACACCATAAAAAAAAAATTAATGTAGAAAATAAAGATTTATATTGTGAGCGCTTGCGTCTGTGACTCTTAGGAAGAAGTATGAAATATGTAACTTGGTGATAAATTTCAGAATTTTAGTAATCTAAATATCATGGGAAAGAGGAAATTACACAGTTTTTACCTTTTTTTTAATAATTTTATAGTAAGCCTTCCACTGTTTGTATGGGTCTTAAAACTGGCAATTTCAGACTGCAGAAGAGGGATTATGTTGGGTTGTCAGCATCTGGGGTCCTTCAAAGGGAGGAATATGACATTGATGCTTTATTCTTTCTCACTTCAGGATTCACTTTGTCGTCATTATGTTTGCTGACATGCTTTTATACCTTTGCTCTTCCTTCATTCATCTGTTGCTCCAGATTACATCTCTATCTAACATATATGGTGCCATTACATATGTTACCAGTTGGTTCTCTTTGTTACCCTTAAAACCAGTCTTTTTCTGGTCCAGAGCTGAGTTTCTTTGAAGACCATGGGTCAGTTGTTTATAACTACGAGGTCTCCAGTACCAACCCTGTGTACTCTCCTTCGGCATCCCATGCCAGTGTTTCCTCTACACCACAACCTGTGTCTGCAGTTCTCTGCTCTTGCACTAAGCCTCTATTTCTCTACATTGTAACATTGTCTTAGAGCCATAAATATCTAATTCTACATGACATAACTGTGTGTTACTGCTAGCTATGTAAAACTATTGTTGGGTCATTCAAAGATAAATGAAAGTAAACCCAATTTGCCATAGTCATCGAGTCAGTCAGAAAAAAACCATCTTGTCACAGCTAAACTGAACAAAACAAAGCTGCAGGCAAGTAAAGAAACATTCAGACAGCCTGTCTGAGGACTTCCAGTCTGGAGGGCTTGAAAACTCCGTACAAAGCCAGTAATGGCCACTTCAGCTGTGGCAGTGCCATGTTCCAAGGCTACACAGTTACACCAGGATGGCCTGAGACATCTGCCCCTTTCTGGTGCTGCAGGGAGGCAGCATGGGCCCCTCCGGGCTGTGGTGTGGGGCCGCCCGGTGATGGTGTTCCGGGCTGGAGCAAAGCTGAACAGTTCCAGGAGAAGAAGAAGAAGCCACAGTCCCAGGAAAACTTCTTGCCTCAGCTAATGAACGAGAAGCTAGCTAAAAAGCAAAAGAATGCAACTCTCTTCCCTGCTGCAGAGCCGAGAGCTGGGGAGAGAACAAGCGAGTTCTCTGTGTTTTCGAACTCAGCCGCCGAAGGAATTCCACCTCCTTCTCTCCACCCTTCTCTCTCGGCTCTGGCTTAAAGGCATAGGACTCATGTCTGGAATAGAGCAGGTGATAGGGGATACAGCATCATAAAGTCACCCCGAGACAATGATCAATAAAATTACAGCCAAAAATCAAACCAAACCAAACCAAACCATAAAAAAATTTAAAAACCCCACAAACAAACAAACAAAAACAACACCAAACTTACGTTATTCCAATAGTCAGAAATCTGTGATGGAAGTCCTGAAAAATCTCATTCCTGTTCCCTAAGTGTTTTCTGCATTTTAAGTGTGATTGTTCTCAGAGTCCAGAGAGAAGATAGTAAGATTTCATACTCTCTGTGAACAAATTCATTTTCTCAGCTGTGATGGTGGAGAAGCTTTTTTGTTATTGCCTCTAAAAGCTATTGTTGTCGTCCTAGAATGTATCATGTCTGCTCCTGAGTTGCCACAGCTTACAGCCTAGCAATTTGCAGAAACACATTAGGGTCTAAATTGCCGTGGCAAGGACAAACACTCGTATCACTGCTGAAAAGACAGAAATCTCCAGGACAGAAGAACCAATAGTTTCTCTGGAGCTAGTGGAAACTGTCTTTTAGTGGGAATCAGAGTTCTGAGTGTTGAAACTCTAGCCAAGTACCGCTTTCACCTGAAATTAGAAAATTATAATTGTGTGATACCTTACATTAATATAAATACACTTGCCTCTATACACCAACAAGCAGCTAAGGATTAGCAGCACAATCTTTTTTGGATTTTGGGGTTATTTTTTAACAAATGGTTTCTTTCCTTTAAGTCATAAGAGGATTTTGGAAGAGAATATTTCTGTTTTAAAAACAAAAGGCAACATACAACTGATTGAACACGCAGGAAAGAAAGACAACATAAATATTTACTTTTGCATTTTCATCTCTCAAGCAATAGCATACTTCATAGCTATCTCAATCAGGAGTTCATATACCAATCTTTAGCAAAAAAAACATTGTTTATCTGTGCATGAAAACATCTGGTTTCAAAGACCATCAATGTTGTCAATATCCATTGTTCTTATTTTTCCCAGTTAAACTTAAACAACAGTGGGCAAAAGTAGTAATTAACATGCAAAACAATGTTACCCTAAATGTTTTTTATATCCCTGCACAAGTATGAACTCTATCTGTTTTCTGGCAATACAGATGAAAGCACAGATGTATAACCACTAACTATTATGCATATAGTTCATCCCCACAACTGTATAAGCATTTTGTTCTCTCACACATTATACCCTATTGCTCTTTTTGCATGCTAATTTTATTTACTATTCTATATAATTGTCAATTTTAGCATTTTTTTCTAATTCGACTGTAGAATAGCAGATCAGATCTGTTTCTTTGTAGGTTTGTTCATGGCCTACTGAAGGTATCCCGATGTTATTAGGCTTGCAGAGTCTACTTCAAAAATTTATGCTTAAAATATTATTACTACGAGGGAAAGCCAATCATGACATCAGGTACCAGATGCTATTGCTGTTATTGCAAAATTCAGCCTTTGCTTCCAGACAGATACTTCATTTAACATCAATTGGTAATTTCAATTGACTTCAGACAGGAAATTAAAAGAATCATCTAAATTCATAGAACTGAACTTAATAATTAGATTTCCTGATAAGGCAAATGGGAAAAACAATAAAACCCCAAACCCAAACATCATGTGTTTCAGATAGACCTGAATATGTTCAGGAAAGTGATTATATTATTTGGATTGCCTCAACTAGTGGGGAGCTACGTCATGAATCAGAGGTCCCTCCCAGTCACAACTGTTCACAGCTGCTTTCCAACTCCATGATCCAGCACCCAACTTGTAATTTCTGATCCTCCTACAGTGATCATCACAGGATATTTTATTGCTCAAAAGTGCTTAGAAAACCCATTATTAAATAGGTATCAAACCTTTGAGCATAAGTCAAGTAAGGTTGAGGAATTTCAAATAGTTCAGACACTATTCAGTCTCAGAAGGAAGATAACATTTATTCATCCATTGCTAAGTGGCTAGATAGGTTACACTCTCCATATATCCATCATACATATTTTTGCAGGCAGTAATATTTGGCATTTCTGTTTCCATACACACTATCTTCTTCATCACTGTAATCTTTTCCACTTTCACTCTACTTTGATCTATTAGGGTGATACCACATATCTTACCAGAGACCCTAGCCTCTATCCTATCAGAGACCCTAGAAAAGAAGGACAAATTTAATTCTGTGATATGCCAACCTTTTCCAGGGAACGTAGTCACAGAAGCCAAGGAACTGATAAGGTGATTATGAAATATTTCAGCTGTAGCACAATTTTAGGCAAATAAGGAATACCACCATCTGCTTTATTTGATAGCTTTTCGCTGGACTACATTGAAGAACACAGCAGGTGTAGGCACTCTGTGACTAGTACATTATCTGATTGGCAGTTTCAGCAAAGAGGCCGAGGTTTGAACAAGTAGAAGCTGAACTGCACCAATATCTACCACTGATTCTTCCAGAACGGAGCTGAAGGAAAGTCTTTGACAGGGTAATGTCAGGAAGCCTGCAGTGCTGCTGTGTGTGTTTGTTCAGTGTCTAGATAAAAGCCGTTAGATTCCTGCACTGTTGTTATGATCCGAATAGAAGAGATGCCTCTGCACGATTTAAGGTGCAAACGAGACCACATTCCAAAGTCACCAGTACAGATTTTATTTAACAGTAAATGTGAGATAGAGAGATAGAAAGAAATTGGAAGGGGGTGGGGGAGAGGGATAGAGAGAGAGATTAACCAAAGACACCACCACCACAAGTGGCATTCTGCTGGTCCCTGAGTTGTTCTTCTGGAGGTACCATGTTTATACAGTCCAGGTCCTGGGTATCCATGGGGTGTATATGCCATTCCCTTAACTTGAGATGGCACGTGCAGAAGCACTTCCTTTCCCAACAGCTGGCTACAGTGGGAATCTTTTGTCTGAATGCCAACCAAACCTTTAACTCCATTCAGCCTGGAATTAGCTCTTTCCTGCTGTGCATTATGTGCTTATCTGAAGTTGGTGGTTTCTACTATTGGGACAGTGTTTTGAGGCATGCAACTGCATTCTTTAAGTCCTCACAACCGTCAGTCTGACATATATCAGAAAAAATGGCTTGTAGAAAAGACCCATAAACCTATCAAATGCTAAGACAAAATTAAATCTACATTTCATGAAGGTGAGTAATTATCATTTCTCAAACATTGCTAGATGGTTTAAAGAAAATGCTCTTGAGGATTTGTGATCTATGGCACATTGCATTGAAATGGCTTTGCGTCAAAGCCTGACACTGGCTTTTCACCAAATTATATCTTTGCTATGTGATGTATGTGCATGAAGACTCTCTCATTGTGAGGTTAAAAACAAACCTAGCTCTGCCCTTTATTTCTCTGCCCTTCAGGCTGTATCTCATTTTCTCAAAATGCTTCAGAACAGTGAGTCTCTGAATAGAATCGAATTTGTCAAATTCAAATATCCCTTTTAATGTTGCCCTACACTTTATGACACAGTATGTACATTGTGAGATCTCATATTCCCTTTTTCATAACAAGACTCTATTTGAAATAGAAATTCCATGGCGCAGTGTAAGGAATAGCTAGTTTCTTGTGCTGACAGCCTCTAGTAGATAAAAATTCCTGTAAGACTCCCTCTTATCACCTCTATCTTCCCTCCTTGATGCCATACAGGCACGTAGTCCAGGTTTAAATGATGAAAGGAGTCATTTATGAAATTACTCCAATCCAGCATCCAGGGGGCCACAAAGAATGTTATAGCAATTTTTTTTTTCCACAGATTGAAAATGATTGAGCCCATAACTTGCAATGCGTTATGTGGAGTCCTATTAATTTCTAGACGTATGAAGTTGCTAAAATGTTATGTGTGGGGTCTGGGATTTTACTGAACTGATCAAGTCTTTAAACACAAGTGTGTAGCACTTGGTGGTTCCTCCCGTGAAAAGACTGAAGTTATTTATCATGTGTCTGTGGTGGAGATTAACACTGTGTGCATTTAGTCGGTACTCAGGATTTGTAGCATACCTCCTGATCTGTTTTAAGTTTCATGTTTTAATTAGAACTTTGAAATCATGATGAGGTTTCTCCCTACCTTTGAATGTCAATTTACATTTTTGTTAGGGCATTCTGAATGAGTGAACATTTTAGAATACCAGAATATTCCCCTACTCCCAAGTACAACTAAAAGGTTTTTGAAAAATAAAAGTAAGTTTTAAGAACTTTTATCCTCTACTTCCTTTGAAAATAACTTAGAATAACAGGATCAGTGTAAAAGGTTTCTGGCTCCCAGGCCTATGCACACTAGATCATACTACACTAAGACTTTCTAGGTACCATTAAATTGGACTTCCTCCGAAGCACAAGGTGCAGCCCAGCTCACGCAGCCTGTCTGTTCTATCAGCAGTGTATACAAACTTTCAGAGGCATGTGACTTTTCACTGGCATGCCTGAAAGATGAATGAGCGAGAAGGTCCATAGTTACAAAAAAGAAATGTCATATTAAATTATGGTGTTTTTTCTGTCACCTTTTTCTCAGAGAAGGAGTAATAACTTAGCTAACAGTGAAGTTAAGAAGACTCTTAATTTTGAGTTATTCAATAGATTAAAATTTTGGGCTGTTGAACAAAGACTTTGAGAAATCAATTCTAAAAGGAAAATTTATATTTCTTTTCCACCAAACATCAAAATATAACTGATTTGAACTGGTTTTTTTCTTGCTCAAAGGAAGCACACCATTCACAGAAAACTACCATAATATAACTTGTATTTTTAAATCTTTGAATAAATAACTTGTCAAAGACCTTGCTGGAAATGTAAAATAAATTGAGCTCGTAGAAGATATAGGACTCATCTCACCTAATCTCATTCTTCAAAAAAAAAGTATTTGATCCAAGCTTGTCCAAACACTCTTAGTCATCCGAGAGACATTTGCAGTATATGTTATTTTAATATCAGCTGATATGACAGAAGAAGCGAACTGCCCCCTGGAGATGCACATCTTCTTTAACTCTCTCTAAAAAGAGCTTAGATGACTAAATTACATAAGGTACTGAAGATTTTGGATAGCAAATAACAAGACTCATCCCTACCTCAGGTGTCCGGCAGGAGTGACAGAAGGAACATTGCCTTAATGAACACAAGGAATTCCAAATATAATTATGATTATTAAGATTGTTCTTAGAAAGGTGATTATTATTATGCAAGGAAATTAAACTAATGATAAATGTAAAGGTTAAAAATTTTGATGCCTTTCCAAGGTCTAGAGACTAAATAAAAAGCATTGACCTAACTGCATCTATGAACACAGTTGTTTTCCAATGTGTTGATTACAGCCAGCCAACTCTGCAGCTATATCAGCCCCACGGCAGTAATGACCTGGTAATAGGACTTTGGATTGGTTATATTCATGAGGCCATAATTGGAACTGGAAAAGAAAAAAAATTCAGGAACCTGGCCTTCCAGCTTCCAACAATTAGCTTTGCTACAAACCCAATTTGACAGGAGCACACATAAATTCAGCTTTCTGCTACTAACTGTAAAATTCAAAAAAACCCAGACATTTTCAAGGGATATTAATGGAGATGGTCTGGATCTAAAAGGAAAGGTTGGTGCATTTTAGATCTTTGCTAATGAAATTAATGAACAAAGCCATAATGTTTAATGGATTAAATATTACATTAGCAGTCCATTTCCAATGGATTGATGAGTTCCTTGCTTGTTTCAGACACTATTTGCAACTGACAAGCAAGATTGGCTAACAATATGAAGATCTGAACGTCTGATTCTGTTTTCCAAAATGTAATATAAAAAGCACCAAATCCAGCACAATCAACAAAAACAAAACAGAAATAATAAAAGGTTTTTGCTCATAAAGTTCTGCTTGAAGCAAGACTACAAAGTAATGCTGCCCCAGGATATGATTCAGTATCACAGATGCCTTATACAAAGGCTAATGAGCCTGTTGCCAGTACTGAAAACACTATTTGCCACTGGCAAAACTAACAGTAATTCTATATTACTGCTAATTTGCTGGCTATTTTTCTTCATTCAATAGCTCATAAATTCCAACAGTGTTGCTTCTAGGGAAATATCAATTGCTACGAAAAAGGCATGTAAAAATGTCATAACTCTAAGTGCTTTTGTGACAGGATATTAATATTTGCAATTCACATTTATCATTGAAGATACGGAAGTTAAACTTTTCCAAAATATTCAGTCAAGAAAATCCATTTGCTTGGATATAGAATAGAAGAGTAAAGAAGACTACATGGAATTCCAAAACTGTTGTGATATCTTGAAGTGATTTCTAGTTTAATTCCTTGAGAGAAGGAAGAAGAGCTAATGACTTGCCAACTTTAAACACAAAAGTGTTCCTGAAAACACCGCTATACAAATACCATCTAATAATGCTCAAAGGGTAAATAAAACATTTATTTCTGTAAGACATGTTTTTGTCAACTATTGAAGGATAATCTGTCTTAAAAAAAGAATATAAAATTAGTAGGCACATTTTTTTATATTGAATAATTGTTTTACCAGGACAGAGTAGAAATGAGCAAAGGGAGGTATTTGCATTACCCTGTGTTGTATCTCCAAAAAGCTTTCTCTGTTAAACAGTCAAGATCAGCTTGGACAACAAACATAATGTGAATTTAATGATACCTACTAAGCAATAGTTTTTTTATCGGAACAGCTTGTTTTAAGTCTCAGTTTAGAGACCCATCTCTGCCAAAAAGGAGAGTTGACAATGTGCTTTCTTCCTTACCAAAGAAGTTACCATATCTCGAGGGAAATTTTTTTGTGACATGTATTAACAGCTTTTGACAAATGAGAGCGGTGGGGGAGTAGGAAGGAGAGAGGTGGGAAGGAGAGGATAGAAGAGAGGGAGAGAAGGAGAGAGAGGAAATTGCAAGAATGAATGGGGCAGAGAACAAAATAGGGAAAGGGAGAGATGGGCGACATGGAGGGAGGGGGAGGGTGAGGTGAGGTGAGGCAAGCAAGGCAAGGCAAGGCAAGGCAAGGCAAGGCAAGGCAAGGCAAGGCAAGGCAAGGAAAGGAAAGGAAAGGAAAGGAAAGGAAAGGAAAGGAAAGGAAAGGAAAGGAAAGGAAAGGAAAGGAAAGGAAAGGAAAGGAAAGGAAAGGAAAGGAAAGGAAAGGAAAGGAAAGGAAAGGAAAGGAAAGGAAAGGAAAGGAAAGGAAAGGAAAGGAAAGGAAAGGAAAGGAAAGGAAAGGAAAGGAAAGGAAAGGAAAGGAAAGGAAAGGAAAGGAAAGGAAAGGAAAGGAAAGGAAAGGAAAGGAAAGGAAAGGAAAGGAAAGGAAAGGAAAGGAAAGGAAAGGAAAGGAAAGGAAAGGAAAGGAAAGGAAAGGAAAGGAAAGGAAAGGAAAGGAAAGGAAAGGAAAGGAAAGGAAAGGAAAGGAAAGGAAAGGAAAGGAAAGGAAAGGAAAGGAAAGGAAAGGAAAGGAAAGGAAAGGAAAGGAAAGGAAAGGAAAGGAAAGGAAAGGAAAGGAAAGGAAAGGAAAGGAAAGGAAAGGAAAGGAAAGGAAAGGAAAGGAAAGGAAAGGAAAGGAAAGGAAAGGAAAGGAAAGGAAAGGAAAGGAAAGGAAAGGAAAGGAAAGGAAAGGAAAGGAAAGGAAAGGAAAGGAAAGGAAAGGAAAGGAAAGGAAAGGAAAGGAAAGGAAAGGAAAGGAAAGGAAAGGAAAGGAAAGGAAAGGAAAGGAAAGGAAAGGAAAGGAAAGGAAAGGAAAGGGGACTAATGGAAGGAGAAGAAGGAGAAGAGGAAGGAGGAGAGGAGACATATTCACCCCTAAACCATATGCCCAAGTGTCCCATCCAGACAATTCCTGAACACTTCCAGAAACAGTGACTCCACCACATCCCCGGGTAATTTATTCCAATGCCTAACACTCTTTCAGTGATTTTTTTCTTTTTCTAATATCTAACCTGAACCTCCCTTGATGCAACTTAGGCTATTTCCTCTTGTCCTTTTACTTGAGACATGGCAGAGTAGACCAATCCCCACTTGATCAAAATAATTATTTCCTTGATTTTAAAGCTAATGACATTTTACAGGCAACAGTAACTTTTATTTTCTTTACATATTTACACTGTCAAAGAAGGATGTAAACCTCCATTTTCCTTTTTCTGCTGCCTTCAGAGGAAGGATAAGCCTCTTAATAAGAATTTGCTGTCAACTTTTAAGTTTTTCCCTTTAGTATCTACATTGGCTGGCTAATGTTGCAAGATATCAGGTAACACAGCACTGAAAGAACATATTGCAATAAAAAAGACATTTAAATAATACAAAATAAGGTGTAACAGCTTTTGAAGAGCAGGTAAGACTATATTTAATATTTTGAGGATGAATTTAGCATATGTATTATACTTCATAATCCAAACTCCTGTAAAAAGCAACCACAAAATCCTATAGCGCCCTAATGAAAGGGAAGCACAAAATTCTNAAGGAAAGGAAAGGAAAGGAAAGGGGACTAATGGAAGAAGAAGAAGGAGAAGAGGAAGGAGGAGAGGAGACATATTCACCCCTAAACCATATGCCCAAGTGTCCCATCCAGACAATTCCTGAACACTTCCAGAAACAGTGACTCCACCACATCCCCGGGTAATTTATTCCAATGCCTAACACTCTTTCAGTGATTTTTTTCTTTTTCTAATATCTAACCTGAACCTCCCTTGATGCAACTTAGGCTATTTCCTCTTGTCCTTTTACTTGAGACATGGCAGAGTAGACCAATCCCCACTTGATCAAAATAATTATTTCCTTGATTTTAAAGCTAATGACATTTTACAGGCAACAGTAACTTTTATTTTCTTTACATATTTACACTGTCAAAGAAGGATGTAAACCTCCATTTTCCTTTTTCTGCTGCCTTCAGAGGAAGGATAAGCCTCTTAATAAGAATTTGCTGTCAACTTTTAAGTTTTTCCCTTTAGTATCTACATTGGCTGGCTAATGTTGCAAGATATCAGGTAACACAGCACTGAAAGAACATATTGCAATAAAAAAGACATTTAAATAATACAAAATAAGGTGTAACAGCTTTTGAAGAGCAGGTAAGACTATATTTAATATTTTGAGGATGAATTTAGCATATGTATTATACTTCATAATCCAAACTCCTGTAAAAAGCAACCACAAAATCCTATAGCGCCCTAATGAAAGGGAAGCACAAAATTCTGACAGAAAATGCTGCAATAAAAACATTTATCCTTGGATGATAGATAAAAAAAAACGGCGTATTATCTTATTTTCAGGTAAAATGGAAATTTTTGTTGAGTTGCCCAACATCTTAAGCAATGTGTGTTCTGCCTATTTTCTGTTTGAATAAAGGCTTTTAAAACATTTGTGACTCCTTTTGTTTGTGCTTCCTGCACAGAATATATTGAGACAAGCAAGCTGTGTTAGATAACATGGTGAACCCTATAAATGCTCTCCTTTTTGTGTAAACAAGGTGTCTAGAGATTCCTCTAAACAGCAGGTTAAATGGAGATCCCTGATTTGATTGAAATCATACTGGGTCAAAATGGACTACCTGGAAATGCATCATAAGTGACACTGGTGAAAAATACTGAAAGCATTTCTTTCTCTGGGGTGGCATCAAAGTTTCCACTCCTCAGCACACTTCAGTACATTCATCCCCAGGTCTGTGCTTCTTGGAAGAGTCAAGTGACCACATGGCACATTAAAGATCTTTCTAATAAATCTAGCTAAGGATACCTTCCCATCAAGTTATTTGTTTGTTTGTTTTATAATGCAGTTTCCTGGTTCTGAAAACATCTGGGTCTAGCAATGACGACAGTTTAAATTTTGCAGGGAAATTCTAAATCACTATTATCTGCATCACTTACTTTCAATCTCACTGTATTTTTCTGCTGATACATATCTGTCTTTATGAGATTCTGAAGAAATGAAATTTAAAACAAAATGTGGTGTTTGCAAACAATTATGGTATGTGGTGTTTGCAAACAATTAAGGTATGTAGTGTTTGTGGGCTTTTCTTCCTTTTTTGTTTTAAATATTTTCTCTTTCAAGTGTCATTTAGAAGGAAAATTTCATTCTGATTGTAAAGACAGAAGTTAGAAGCAAGTGGAAAAATACAAAGACATGGATTATTACACAGAATATACACTGCCTTCCACCAAAATAAACAGCTATCACACTTAGGACTTCCAGGACAGCTACCCTTTCAGATAATATCTGAAAAATATTACTAATTTTTTTTTAATATGACTTCCAATCTGTCACATATTCAAATGACGTGCATGCACCTGCTTGATTAAAAACTACATAGCGTAAGTTCTGTTATATATTGTCCATCTTATGTGTAAAAGCTATAGCTTAACACCTTTGTCACTATAAGTATTTCTTTAGTAGAAAATAAGTGCTATCAGTACAGTGCGCAAAATTAAAATAATGTGATTTTATTCTTTAATATATCAAACAAAGTCAACAAACACTATTGATTTTCAAACAATAACAGAACACAAGGCTCTCAGATAGTAACAGTTCATGGATCTGGTACAAATACGGGTATATCTTCATACTCATATATTCCCCTACACTGGTTCTGGATGCCTCTGTTACACCATAAAAGGAAATCTCTGTTCTCTGCCTTTCCTTTTATTCACTTATCAGAATGTAGCAAGAGATGTATTACTGCAGATATGTCTTGATTTCTGATGTACTAACATAAAGAAAACAGACTTTTTTCCTTTTGTTCCTTTTTCTCTGCAAGGCTTCCTTACCCAAAGATTTCAAGTTGTGTCACATTATGTTTTGTGCTTGCCCCTATTTACAGCCATACCAGTTGTTCCTGGTGACTATGCACCCATTATACATGTGCTCTCTTATGTAGTTACTCTTCAATAAAGCGTAACACCAATTTTTTTGTTAAAAACATTGTTCAAATACACCAACTTCTGGCATTTGCTGTTCTATTACAGTTGTACCATTTACCTCATTTGCTCTGTTTTCCTTTCCCTACTTTTCCATCACGATAGAGCGTGCTCTGCTCTCTTCCTGTCCCCACTGGCAGTGAGGCTCCCTGAGTGCCTCAAGCCCACATGGGACAGTGTTGTGATGAAAGTGCCACCCTCCTCCATGTCTGTAACAGCACATTGCCTACTGCATTTTGGCTAAGCAAGCAATGAGGCAGATCAGTTTGTTGATCCCCTGGAAATCCGACCAGCTAAAAATCAACACTTGGTTTTGTTCTCAGCGCCACTTTCCCTGGTAGCAACTGCTTGCAGGAGCAGCACTTCAGACCTAGAAATGCACAATATCCCCATCTTAGAATGGGGTAGGCTGCAGCTTGAAAAATTAGGTTAATGAGGACACTCACAGATCTTAAAAGACATTAAATTGGACCCTCATGGCTTGTAGATGTAGGAATCCTTGAGTGATAAGTCATTCTAACTACTTCATTGTCGGGTCAGAGTGAACACGTCAGCCATCACCACGGCCTGTTTAGTCAGCTGGCACCTGTGCTGCGCTTACCATCTCTGGCTCTTGAAGAGATAAAAGTGTACACACACAAACATGTACACTAACAGCCCTACAGGATACTGGGATTTCTGATATATCTCTACCTTCGCCTAAAAGGCAGTTTCTTGTACAATGTGTGGAATTTGAGGTCTTCATTTACATTACATAGGGAAATTGGCTACTCAACAAAATCTGCAGTCTCCAATGTCAGTTCTTATAGAAAACTTAAATCCCTGTTTTACTACAAGAATTAAGAACTTGGTGTTATCTATAATTTGCTTCATTTGTCATTCATCGTATCAGCCCCTTAGTAGAATGCGGTATAATTTTCTTATAGAACTCCTTCAAAACCAGAGGGAGGAAAATGCATCACACCTAAAGCTCTCAATGGTGTAGCTATTTTCTGTCTTAAGGACTGTGATCTTTCCATCAGCATCTATCTTTGGAAGTCTGACATGCTGGCAGTAAAATTATCTTCTGTTTTGTCATTCGGAACTTCTCTTTTTATCTTTCTGCAATATGGTCACTGACTACCCTAATTTAATTTCACATTCACCCTTTTTGAAGCACTCTGTATAACTCCACCTTCTCTGCTATCTCTCACTTTTATTTCTTTCTGTTAACATCAGAGAATCTTCGTTCTGACAAAATCTACCATGCACATTCTATTAAATAACATTCTGTGTTGCAAGAGCAGGCTGATAATAATCTGCTATGTGACCTTCTCCTTTGTCAAATTGCTCCCTCAACCCCACTTACACTGTGAGAACTGTTCTCCCTGCTAAGTGCATTGTTATGGGCTGTCATTGTCCATTATGTGCATTCATTGCAATGAATGCACCTTAATGTTCTATACAGCAGTACTATAATGAATACATTTTTTGCATTTCTTGGCTTTCTCCATGGTCACTGAAATCAGTATTCTTTTCATTTTTTTTCTCTCCAGGGATTTCAGTGCTTCAGTGTTGAATTAGGACTCTATGTTGACTTTCCATGAACAGCAACTTTGTCTTTTGGATATGGCATTTGCACTCAGTGTGCTATTAGACACTGGGCGTGTCACCAGGGTCGTAGGGTAGGCTGTATCAGTACAGGAGAAGGAAAAGGAAGGGAACAATTCTCTCCACATTTTGCGTGAAACGCTGTTAAAGAAATGGACGTACTTACAGGAGGTTTATAAAAGTCCTAGAATATAAAAAAGGGCTGCATAGTTAGTAAAACAATCACTGAGAAACATTAACACCATGGCACTTTAGGACACTTCAGGAGAAAACAGTTCTTTAAAGTGTAAGCATCTTCTTGATATACCAGTCTTGTACCACTGGGTCTCTTCAGCTGTTCATTAAGTAATGCTGTTATTTTAAGTGTTGGTACTGATGGTATTGCTGTAAGTGCTCTTGTTTGTAATGTTTCCCCATGAAAAAGAGAGGTGTTCCTCAGGAAAAGGCTGAAAGGAGAAAGAAACAGGAAGGGGAAAGAATAGTTAATAAAAATGTTAATAAATTGTAACTAAATAATTACTTAAATGAGTAATTTAATCATTGTCATGATTGTAGCTGTAACAATTCCTGCTTACATCATCTAGAATTGTCTACCAGGTATCAATTCCTAACATATAGTATCAATTTTTAATATTTATAAATGCTTTAAAGTGCATTTTGGGGAAAGGTAAATTTTATATTATGAGCTTGCTTGTTTTTCATACACATATTTCAATGAGGCTTGAGCTGGCATTTGGTAAACCTTCCTTCCTTGAAACTTTTCTTACTAGAATACGTGATTTTGTTCGGTGTTTTGTCAGAAAACAATTTAAAGTAAGCCCCAAAGTGAACTCTATTTAAATTCCGAGCAATTTCAGATCAGATGCATTAGGTCAATACTGTAGGACAGTTTCATCCTCCTCTACAACAGCTATCATTTATTTAAATTTAGTGTAAAGTAAAATTTATTGTACCATATGTACCTATAAGCAACCTCTAGTGAATATGATTGTTTATTCAAATCACTGTGTTTTCCTTGTCCATTTTAATTTGCACTCTTTTGGAACATTATAGTGGAGAAAGTTTCCTGGAGAGAGACCTAGTTAATATTTTATGAGACAGACAACTTCCAGAATTCTTTCTGAGCTTTGCAAAATTGAACATGGGAAAATAAAGTTGTCAGGTGTAAGAGCAGTGGAACATTTTTTCCAGTCTGGTTTGGAGGATGAAATCACATGGTGCTGTTCTGGGAAAACTGATTTTAGTCACTAGAAAGTGCATCATTATTATTCAGTCTGATTGATCAAGGTAAGTATATTCGCTTCATTTAGACCAAATAAAGTCACAACCAAATTATTCTATACACAGTCAGGTGCATGCCATCTATCTAATCTAAATAAATCTAATACACTTTTCCATTTTGTTACAAAAAAAATGTAGACTGGTTCCCACAACTGAGACTTAGTAAGTGAATGATAAATAACTCAATGACTTTCAAGCTGTATGAGCAGGAAAAAAATAAAATTAAATAATAGGAGAAAAAAAAAAGACAACTCTTAAATCTTGCAAGTCACATGGAAGAAAGGAGGCATTTCATATAATTTTATCTGAAATATTGCTAGTATCAGGTAAATTAGACATATTTTCTTCCAAACGGTTCACCAAGTTTTGAAAGCAGATGGAATATTTTGATATTATGAGAATGACTAGTCGAGCAGTAGTACAATTGGACTATTTGGAGACAACCCTAATTCATTCCATTATTTTATTAGACAAATTTCATAGAGACTTAACATGTTGTGTGATTTGGCTTTGGATATGAAGAGAAAATTTCTGGGCTCGTGAAGTGCTGAATTGAAAGACAAGCCTGACAGAGTTCAAGAAGTGTTTGGACAGTGCTCTAAGGCACATGGTTCTTGGGGCACGGCGCTGTGCAGGGCAGGAGTTGGACTCAGTGATCCTTGAGGGTTCCTTCCAGCTCAGCATTTTTTTTGGGATTCTGTGATTGTGACTATAACAACTGAGAGGAAGTGCAAAGCGTGGTGAAACTGCTGTAGCTGTTTATACACAGGGATGAAATTGTTAACATTAATGATATTGTTACATGAGTTTATGGATGCATGTAGGAGTAAGCATGCATTTTCTTATTTATATTTAAGGCAAGGAGGGCTTATTTATGCTTCCCCGTTTGGTCTGGAATATTCAAGAAATAGTTCTTCTGTTTCCACTGTGAGGAAGATGATGTGAGTTTGACAGGGAATGGATGCAAAAGGTCCAGGAACGAACCTTATGAATGCTATAAGGTGCAGTTGGTAAAATGTTTAAAGATGTTAAATCATGACATTGGGATATAGATGTTACCTTCTCCCAGCGTGGACAACTGGTTGTGATCCTTGCACATAATTAAATTTTTTAATCTATGGATGTCCTTTAGTATATCTCATCCCTCATCCCATGCAACTTGCCTTAAAATAAAAGAAAAATTTTTTAAAAAGCAAACAAAAAATCACAACACAAAAAAAAGCCCCCCTCAGAAAACCCACAAAAGCAAGTTTGTGTAACCTATGCAAAAATACCCCAAAATAAATAGTTCTGCAAAAGCTGATCAATGATAGACATGGCTTATGACAGATATTGTTTAAAGATTGACAGTCTTTCTATATTTAATATTTCACTTAATAAAGATGAATACATAATCACTTTCTGAATTATTTAAATTTTCTTGATTTTTGGCATGCCATGACAATTGTTAGATATAGAGCTCCTATTAAAGGACTTTTTCATCAGGTTTATCATTCTGAACTTGCTGCAGCAGCTGCTAGCACTACCAGTGAACAGCGAAATTGAGAACGATATAGCTGATAGGTTTTACCCTTTATCAGCCTCATGCTAATTTAATGCAACACAGAATATTATTTGCATTACTTCAAAAGTAAAAAGATGCTCCCCATGGGATTACACCACTATTAGACATTTCTTACTCTATTATGTTTGAGTCAACACAGCATTCAAAACAGGGATTGTACAAACTTCATTTGTGATAATAAACTCAATGAGCAGCACTGAGAAATGTCTGAAGAACTGAATTATGATGACATAGTATTTGCCAAATAGAGTTTTGTATTTTTTTTGTATGTTGTTTCATTAAAGACACACCAGCTCTTTTGGCATGAAATGGAAAATAAGAATACCAATGTGCATTTTAAACATCTGTCATGGTAGGCAATCACTGGAAGGGAAACAATCTCTAAAACACATATAAGATGCAAAATTAGAGCACTCAAAGCTTTTTCTTACGAAATAAGATGGTTATAGTGTTTTGTGATGTTTTCTGTTGCCATCAGTAAAATTCCTCAGTTTTACTGTGTATCACTAACAGGGAAAGGGAGGAGTAAAATAAATATAGATTTATTTCGTTAAGAGAAGTAATTATAATAGCCCAGTTTATTTAGTACCAGACAGAATGTCTGAAAATGCTGGTACACCAACCAAAGTGAATGGTACCTAACTTGGTCATTATAGAAACAACCCCAGCAAAATCCAAAGAAAAAGTCGTATAAAGCTTTATACGTACGGACTGGATTTTGCCTGGTACCCCATAATCCTTATGGATCCAGTCTTGACAGGGATCCTCTAACACTGAAACAATCTAAAGCTGAAAATTTAAAAACACTTTTGGTTTTACTTTTCATAAATTATAACATAATTCTAAAAAATCCATTTAATGTTTGATTTGCAGCACACTTTTTTTTTGCTTATTGTGTCTGACAGTCTTCCTTCTGTCATTTCATTTTCTATTTCGATATTTATAACTACACTCTCACTGTCCTCATCCTTTTACTCCCATTTCTGTCAATCTGCTCTCTACACGCATAAGCACATCATCACCTATTTACTCTGAATGAAATAACCAGCATGGTGGGCCTTGGGCATGTCAATAATTCATATTGCACAGCAAAAAGGATTTGATAAATACTTGTGATCTCTGTAAATCACCTTGAAAACTGGTTATATCTGGGATGATAGAGATCAGAATGACCTATGAAACTGCATTTGGGGACAGAAAGGTGAAAAGAGAGTTTTCCTAGTGTGAAGGACAAACCCATATTTTTTTATTTCTTCTGTAGAAATGCTCATGCAACTTCACCTGGTATGGCTTTTTTCGAATCACTTCCCATGACCAATATTCTATTATTTCTAAACTAAGTTATCCGGTAAAGAAAAAAACAAACAAAAAACCCAAACAAACACACAAAACCCAACAGAACCTTAATATGGAGAATAATTTCGGACTGCATTGTTCACCTGTGACTTTGTTGCTGGATGTGTAAATCTTCATTTTTTCTAGTTATGTTAGCTTTGCTCCACAGAACTTTGACAAGGCTGTATGTGAAGAATCAGCACCTCCCGTTCAATATTGTATGCTTCTGAAAACTACTTACTCGTTTTCACTCAATTGTTAAGTCCATTAGCTAATCTTCTTAACACAAATTGGTCAGTGTCATGTGAATGTCCTGAAGACAAAGAATTCTTGAGTTGAATACACACAAGGTAGTCCTTTTCTACTGAAACAGCAGAAGGTTATAGCAGATATTCAATGGAGAAAACTCTAAAGAAGCAGTTGTGGATTAACAGAGCTGTGATCTGTGTGATCTATAATGATCTTCTAAAAAACAAAAAAAATTATATGTGATCAAGTAACAATCACAGTTGACACTATTGATGGTAATCACAAAAGAAAAGCTAAACAATATGAGGGAATGTTTTTAAAAATCTGCTTCTCTGATTCAAGGTTGAGATCATTTGTCACATGGCCCTTGCTATTTGTATCTTAATTTCCTCTGCCCATGTTACAGTGATAAAAGCTTTGATCTACAAACTTTTCATTTAG
Organism: Ifrita kowaldi; assembly: GCA_013398055.1. NCBI lineage: Eukaryota > Metazoa > Chordata > Aves > Passeriformes > Cinclosomatidae > Ifrita > Ifrita kowaldi. The sequence continues at coordinate 1,464 of VZRS01000502.1, read as the reverse complement.
TTCATCACCAAATTCTATCTCTGTCAAGCAAATAAAAGTCATATCTACACTACTGCACAAGACAGCTTTTCTCTGGTTCGTGTGTCTTGGTGAACGCCCAAGCCACACTCCAGCCACGTATTAGGACAAGTTACCAGTATGTAAAAGCCCTCTCCTGTACTCCAGTTACACCGAAGTGGACCTTTGGAGCACAGGAGCCATCATCTGTTAAAGGAGTACAGGCCTGCTTGTCTAGGATACCAGGCTTAGGAATGCAGCAGCAGCAAAGCTGGTGACAGCCACAGAAAGATAAGACAATGACCAGTGCTGAAAAAAAGCCAAAGCTTTCTTATTTTTCTGCATACACCCTTCGAGTCTACTGTAAGAGAGACTGAGAGCAGGAGCACTTCAGATTTAATTCCCTTCAGTCTGAAAATAAGCAAGGAATGAATACAGGATGACAAAAGAGCAGAAGTTAATCCGTGCTACAATGCAGTCAAAACCTGTAGCCCAAGGGTTGTCTCCTGTTAATAAACTAATTACTTAGACTGCTTCAAAAGTTTCTGTGGTATTTCTGCAGTGCAGACTTCCCTAGTGAAGGTATCCCATATGCATAAAATATGCTTTTCATTAAGTAAGAAAACATTTCAAAGAAGACACTTTGTATCAATGTCATACCTATATCCCTAATTTTGCTGTAATGAGATTAGTTGAAAAATAATTGTGTCCAGGCCCAAATCTGTCCTATTCAATGAAGCACAGTTATCATAGCTTTTAACCTAATATTTATCTGCTGTTTAATATCAGATGTCAAAACACTTATGTTACTTTTTTGTTCTAATATTCCTTTGATTTTATAGCATGACATCAGATGGTATGTTGGGTCAGTTGGGGTCAGCTGTCCCAGCTCTTTTCCCTCCCACCGTCTTGTGAACCCCCAGCCTTCTCGCTGGCATGGCTGCATGAGAAGCAGAAAAGGCCTCAACTCTGTATAAGCACTGCTCAGCAATACCTAGAGCAGAATAGTCTTATCAACACTTTTTTCAACACAAATCAAAAACATAGCCCCATACAAGCTACTGTGAGGAAAATTAACACTAGCCAAACTTGAGTTTGGTGGCCAACACCAGCACACCACTGCATAGCAGGGACAAATATAACACTGCATTAGCAGAATACAATTTTTGAGTGTACACCATGCATAGGGACTGCTGTTAAAGTCCACCAGTAGCTAAGTATTTCAGACTTATTAACTTCTTCAAACCTGGTTAGGGAAACCTAACAGGAGCATCCTTTTTTCTGCTACACATCTGATAATCTTAGGGAGTTTTTTTATATTTAATTACCACGTGTAGAAGTAGTTAGATAATTCTGACATGAATTTTACAGCAAAAACTAATGGCACTAATTATTTCATTCTTGCTTTTGTTGAAATAATAAAAAAGATAACAAACAATCTTAATACCTGTCGGGGTCTCCTGGACT